>CM039672.1:61040490-61544016 GCA_022496015.1 Hordeum marinum
ATTAAAATTACCTTTCGATCAACGGATGCAAGCTTATGTAATCTTCAGGGCTTTTACTTAGCGAGTCCAGTGCTTCAACAGTTCCATCCTCAACTCTAATGATTAAAAAGATCCAGTGGTTTAGGGGTTTAATGTTTATTGCGTATTTCCCCTTTTTATTTTGTGTTTTCGATTTAATTCTTTTTCATTTCAAACATACTTTACGCTACTACATACTGTACACGTTATGCATATATAATAGAATTTCTCGTAGAACCGATCATATATCATAAAATTTCTTATACAAGAAATCATATATCATAGAATTTCTCGTATGACCACATGCATACACACACACACACACACACACACACATATATATATATATATATATATATATATAATTTCTCGTACAATTTGCAAATCATTTGGGGATCGGGTAATGGTATTCTCCGTCGGGAAATATGACCTGCTGAAGCAAAAATCTCGTAATTTCCTCTTGAATTGCTCGTATGCGGTCCGTTGGTAGGAGCTGATCCCGCATCTGCATCATCTATATATAAAGAAGGAAATCAATATGAATATGCATGTTAGTTGTGTGTATATGTATTAGATCATGATAAACAATGAATGGTGTTTACGTACCCAAAGATCTCTTGCACTCTTGCTGCTTTCGGTCATAAAACGAATGTTCTCGCAAATGTAATATGCACATAGTTCAGTCCCCTCTGCCCGCCTCATGCACTTTACGAGAATAGAATTCAATCAGATAATCATGGAGCATGACAATGATATTGAAACTAGAATTAAAGGCATGTGCGGACGTAGCTAGTACTACTTAATTACCCTGAGCTTTCGCCATCTCAACTCTAGTTTCCATTCACCGGTGACCTCTTTGATGAAACGTTTCCAAACCCTACCCAACAAACAAAATGAATAAAGGAGTTATTAATTACTTGATATCAGGAAATGAACTAATAAAGAAGCCGACATAGTGCGTCAATGATTGAAATTACCTTCTGAGCAACGGATGCAAGCTTATGTAATCTTCAGGGCCTTTACTTAGCGAGTCCAGTGCTTCAACAGTTCCATCCTCAACTCTAATGTTTAGAAGGATCCAGTGGTAGCTGCGCCCACGATTTGTATAAGCGGGCATGCATAACTCATCAACTACACTTAACATCGAGTATATATATATATACATATATATATATAAAAGCAAAAATAGAATTTGTAGTACAAGACAAACACTCACTGGAAGTTCCAAGGTCATTGTCAGCGGGCATGCATAACAAATACCTCGCCGAACTCTGTTAAATGGACACAAATTTCTTCGCCATCGTCATTGCCAGCCGGTTCGCCTTCGTCTCTTGGTTGTTCTTCCTCAATTCCCTCACCGGATGGGTTAATGTATTGTGAGCCATCATCTACTTCATTCTCTTTGTTTCTGGAGCATAGCAGGTCGTACATGCCATTCCCTTGATCACGGTCTCTGTCTCTACCGTCCATAGCTTAACTAATCCAGAACAAATATAAAAAATTTATAATGCATTCAATAAGCAACAGGAGATATGCAAATCAATACAAGGCAACGCAACAATCTGGTCATATAATATCACTAATACATCATCGAATAATAGTATCACTAATACATCATCGAATAGTATCACTAATACATCATCGAATAATATCACTAATATATCATCGAATATTATCACTAATACAGATATAGTTGACGTCTCACGGTGCAGGCGGTGGACACTCAAAGAGAAGGAACTATGACAGGATCATAGCTCGGGTGTGACCCATGAAGAACCTGCCAGGTATTGGAGAACCTGGCGTCCAACAGAGCCATGTAGCGTCGGTCGTGCTCGTCCTTCCCCCTGACACGATGATGTACCACCTCCGCGAGGGCCGGATCCTTCTGCACCTACAATGGTCCACGCGACCGCCAGCAAAGAACCTTCGGGTCGACGACGGGACCGTGATTCCTCACCAAGCTGGGCGTCCTGGAAGGCAGCACCTCCCAATGCGAGCCCGTTAGAGCCCAGTCTTGGACATGGCGCCTCTCAAGCAGGGTGTTGCCACCGAGTCGACGACGAGGATGATGGCCGGGCATCGTCGACTTAACGACTATGCTATGCAACTAAACATTTAAACATCTAAACAATAAAAACAACTAGAACAACTAAATTATCTAAATTAACTAAACAAAGTTGTGCGCCATCTACATACATAGTATCTATACATACTAAGAAACTAAATTAACTAAATAATAAGCAACTAAATTAACTAAGTATCTACATACCAAGCATCTAAAATGAAAAAATGAACACAAATAATTATAAGGGAGAGGAGGAGAGCTCACCGGTCGGGATCGTCGGGGCGGAGGGAGGCAAGGAGGATGCCGGAGACGGAGGAGCGGCGCCGGACATGAAGGAGGATGCCAGAGACGAAGGAGCGACGCTGGAGATGGAGGAGGACGCCAAATGAGGGGAGGAGTGGCACCGGCGTGGGCTCAGGCGGCCACGGCGACACGTGGAGGAACGACAGTGGCATGTGGGCTCGGGCGGTCACGGCGGAGCGTGGGGGAACGACGGGGGCGCGTGAAGGAGCGGCGGCGGCACGCGGAGGAGGAGAGCGACGACGACGCATGGGTAGAGCGGCCGGACGACGACGGCGATCGAGGGCGCGGGCGGGGCAGTTGTTTGGGAACGTTGCATGGGAAACAAAAAAATTACTATGCACACACAAGATCTATCCATGGTGATGAGCATCTACGAGAGGGAGAGTGGATCTACATACCCTTGTAGATCGCTAAGCGGGAAGCATTAAGAAACGCGGTTGATGTAGTTGAATGTCTTCACGATCCAATCACGATCCGTCCCGAGATCTCATCGCGAGCCGTCCCGCGATCTCATCTGGTCCTTCTGATATAGTGCCGAACGGACGACACCTCCGCGTTCAGCACACGTACAGCTCGATGACGATCTCCACCTCCTTGATCCAGCAAGCGAGTGTGGAGAGGTAGATGAGTTCTCCGGTAGCACAACAACATGGTGGCGGTGGTGGTGAAGCGATCTCAGCAGGGCTTCGCCAAGCATTACAGAATCACTCTAGAGGAAAAACAGATCTAGAGGAAGAAAAGGGCAGCACATGGCAATTAGGGTTAGGGGCTGCCCTCAAAATCCCTCAATATATAGAGGAGGAAGGGGAGAGGAGGCAGACTTGTCCCCTACTCCAAGTAGGTTCGGCCGAACCAAACAAGGGAGGGAATCCACCTCCCGCAAGGGAGGTGGGATCCTATTAGGACTCCTTCCTAATTTGGATTTTCCTTCCCTTCTTTGGGGTTTTTCCTTTCCCACTCTTTCCTATCCTCATGAGCCTTGTAGGGCTGGTTTGACCAGCCCACTAAGGGCTGGTGCAACACCCCTCAGGCCCGTGTGGCCTCTCGGCGTGGGTGGCCTCTCCCGATGACCCCCCGGCACTCCCGGTACACTACCGGAAATACCCGAAACTTTTCCGGTGGCCAAAACGGGACTTTCTATATATCAATCTTTACCTTCGGACCATTCCAGAGATCCTCGTCAGTTCTGCGATCTTATACGGGACTCGGAACAACCTTCGATCACCAACATACATAACTCAACTATATCGAAACGTCATCGAACCTTAAGTGTGCAGACCCTACGGGTTCGAGAACTATGCATACATGACCGAGACACCTCTATAATCAATAACCAATAGTGGGACCTAGATGCCCATATTGGTTCCTACATATTCTAGGAAGATCTTTATCGGTCTAACCTCTATGTCAAGGATTCAGATAATCCCATATGTTATTCTCTTTGTTCTTCGGTATGTTACTTGCCCGAGATTCGATCGTCGGTATCTCTATACCTAGTTCGATCTCGTTACCAACAAGTCTCTTTACTCGTTTCGTAATACAAGATCCCGTGGCTAAATCTTTAGTCACATTGCTTGCAAGGCTTATAGTGATGTAGTATTACCGAGTGGGCCCTGAGATACCTCTCCGTCATACGGAGTAACAAATCCCAATCTTGGTCTATGCCAACCCAACATACACCCTCGGAGATACCTTTAGAGCACCTTTATAGTCACCCAGTTATGTTGCAACATTTGATACACACAAGGTACTCCTCTGGTGTCAGCGAGTTGCATGATCTCATGGTCATAGGAACAGATACTTGACATGCAGAAAACTATAGCAATAAACTGACACGATCATATGCTACATTTATAGTTTGGGTCTTGTCCATCACACCATTCTCCTAATGATGTGATCCCGTTAACAAATGACATCTCATGTCCATGGTTAGGAACCTTAACCATCTTTGATCAACGAGCTAGTCCATTAGAGGCATAGTAGGGACATGGTGTTGTCAATGTATCCACACATGTATCTGAGTTTCCGATCAATATAATTCTAGCATGGATAATAAACGATTATCATGAACAAGGCAATATGATAATAACTAATTTATTATTGCCTCTAGGGCATATTTCCAACAGTCTCCCACTTGCACTAGAGTCAATAATCTAGTCCGCATCACCATGTGATTTGCATTGTTATGAATCTAACACCCAATGAGTTCTGCCGCTCGATCATGCGTTGCATGAGAGAGGTCTTTTAGTCAACTGGTCTGCGATATTCAGATTCTTGTGTACTTTGAAAATCTCTATTTCATACTATAAATACTGCTACCACGCTCCACTTGGAGCTATTTCAAATGGCTACTGCACTATACGTATCCGGATTGCTACTAAGAGTCATCCGGATCGGTGTTAAAGCTTGCATCGACATAACCCTTTACGACGAACTCTTTATCACCTTCATAATCGAGAAATGTTTCCTTAGTCCTCTAGTTACTAAGGGTAATATTGACCGCTGTCCAGTGATCCACTCCTGGATCACTCTTGTACCCCTTGACAGACTCATGGCAAGGCACACACAGGTGCGGTACACATGATGGCATACTATATAGAGCCTATGGATAAAGCATAGGGGACGAACTTCGTCTTTTCTCTTTCTTCTGCCATGGTCGAGCTTTGAGTCTCACTCAACTTCACACCTTACAAATCAGGAAAGAACTCTTTCTTTGACTGATCCATTTTGAACTCTTTTAAAATCTTGTCAAGGTATGTACTCATTGAAAGTCTCAACAAGCGTCTTGATCTATCTCTATAGATCTCGATGCCCAACAATTAAGTAGCTTTATCCAGGTCTTCGTTTGAAAAACTCTTTTCAAACAAGCCTTTATGCTTTCCAGAAATTCTACATCATTTCCAATCAACAATATGTCAACCACATATACTTATCATAAATTCTATAGTGCTCCCACTCACTTTCTTGTAAATACATGTTTCTCGTAAACTTTGTATAAACCCAAAAACTTTGATCACCACATCAAAGCATATATTCCAACTCCGAGATGCTTGCTGCAGTCCATAGAAGAATCACTGGAGCTTGCACACCTTTTAGCATCCTTAGGACTAACAAAACCTTCTGGTTGTATCACATACAACCTTTCCTCAAGTAAATCGTTAAGGAAACGATGTTTTGACATCCATCTGCCAGATTTCATAATTGAAAAATGCAGCAACTGCTAACATAATTCCAACAGACTTTAGTGTCGCTACGAGTGAGAAAGTCTCATCCTGGTCAACTCCTTGAACTTGGCATAAACTTCTTTGCGACAATTCGAGCTCTATAAATGGTGGCATTTACCATCAGCGTTTGTCTTCATCTTAAAGGTCCATTTGTACTCAACGACCTGCCGTCCAATGAGCAGGTCTACCAAAGTCTATACTTGGCTGTTTTCATACATGGATCCTTTCTTGGATTTCGTGGCCTCTAACCATTTGTTGGAATCCGGGCCCTTCATCGATTCTCCATGGTTTGTAGGTTCATCGTTGTCCAACAACATGCCCTCTAAGACAGGGTTGCCATACCACTCAGGAGTAGTACGCGTCCTTGTCGACCTACGAGGTTCGATAGTAACTTGATCCGAAGATTCATGATCATCATCATTAACTTCCTCTTCAACTGACGTAGGCTCCACAGAAACATCTTTCTGTGTTGCGCTACTCTATGGCTGAAACAAAGGTTCAACAACCTCATCAAGTTCTATCTCCCTCCCACTCAATTCTTTCGAGAGAAACTCTTTCTCGAGAAAGGACCCAGTTTTAGCAACAAACACTTTGTACTTGGATCTGAGATAGAAGGTATACCCAACTGTTCTTAGGGTATTCTATGAAGATGCATTTTTCCACTTTGGGTTCGAGCTTATTAGACATAAGTGTTTCATTCCCAAACTCTAAGAAATGAGAGCTTAGGTTTCTGCCAAACCATATGGTGTCATCTCGACGAATTTAGATGATGCCCTTTTTAAAGTGAATGTAGTTGTCTCTAATGCATAACCCCAAAATGATAGTGGCAAAAACAATAAGAGACATCATAATTCGCACCATATCTAATAGAGCACGACTACGACGCACGGACACACCATCACACTATGGTGTTTGAGGTGGCGTGAGTTGTGAAACAACTTTTCACATTGTCTTAAGTTGTATACCAAACTGGTAACTCAGATATTCACCTCCACGATCATATTGTAGACATTTTATCTTCTCGTCACGATGATCTCAAACTTTACTCTGATTCTGTTTGAACTTTTCAAACGATTCAGACTTGTGTTTCATTAAGTAAATATACACTATATCTACTCAAATCATCAGTGAAGGTAAGAAATAACGATATCCATCGCATGCTACAACACTCATTGGACCGTATACATCAACATATATCATTTCCAATAAGTCACTTGCCCGTTCCATCAAGCCGGAAAACGGGGTTTTAGTCATCTTGCCCAAGAGGCATGGTCCGCATGTCTCAACCGATTCAAAATCGAATGATTCCAAGGATCCATCAGCATGTAGTTCCTTCATGCGCTTTACACCAATATGACATTTAGGGGCAGTGCCACAAGTATGTGGTACTATCATTATTAACTTTGTATCTTTTGGCATCTATGTTATAAACATGTGTACTACTACGATCAAGATTTAACAAACCATTCATTGGGTGCATGACCATTGAAGGTATTATTCATGTAAGTAGAATACCTATTATTCTCCGACTTAAATGAATAACCGTATTGCAATAAACATGATCTAATCACATTCATGCTCAACGCAAACACCAAATAACATTTATTTAGGTTTGTCACTAATCCCAAAGGTAGAGAAAGCTTGCGATGTTGATCACATCAACCTTGGAAACATTTCCAACACACATCGTCACCTCACACTTAGCTAGTCTCCGTTTATTCCGTAGCTTTTGTTTCGAGTTACTAACATTTAGCAACCGAACCGGTATCCAATACCCAGGTGCTACTAGGAGTACTAGCAAGGTACACATCAATAACACGTATATCAAATATACTCCTGTCGACGTAGCCAGCCTTCTTATCTACCAAGTATCTAGGGTTGTTCCGCTTCAGCGACTACTATCCTCATAATAGAAGCACTTAGTCTCGGGTTTGGGTTCAACTTTGGGTTGCTTCACTGGAGCAGCAACTGTCTTGCCATCCATGAAGTTTCCCTCCTTGCCCTTGCCCCTCTTGAAACTAGTTGTTTTACTAACCATCAATACTTGATGCTCCTTCTTGATTTCTACTCGAGATGAAGGGAGGAAGCAATCTAAGCATCAATGCCCACAAACTCCTTTGTGTTCTACTCGAGATCTCATCTACACATATACCTAGCTCATGATGCAACTCTTGGGGAACGTTGCATGGGAAACAAAAAAATTCCTACGCACACGCAAGATCTATCCGTGGTGATGAGCATCTACGAGAGGGAGAGTGGATCTACATACCCTTGTAGATCGCTAAGCGGGAAGCATTAAGAAACGCGGTTGATGTAGTTGAATGTCTTCACGATCCAATCACGATCCGTCCCGAGATCTCATCGCGAGCCGTCCCGCGATCTCATCTGGTCCTTCTGATATAGTGCCGAATGGACGACACCTCCGCGTTCAGCACACGTACAGCTCGATGACGATCTCCACCTCCTTGATCCAGCAAGCGAGGGTGGAGAGGTAGATGAGTTCTCCGGTAGCACAACAGCGTGGTGGCGGTGGTGGTGAAGCGATCTCAGCAGGGCTTCGCCAAGCATTACAGAATCAGTCTAGAGGAAAAACAGATCTAGAGGAAGAAAAGGGCAGCACGTGGCAATTAGGGTTAGGGGCTGCCCTCAAAATCCCTCAATATATATAGGAGGAAGGGAAAGGAGGCAGCCCTGGCCCCTACTTCATGTAGGTTTGGGTGAACCAAACAAGGGAGGGAATCCACCTCCCACAAGGGAGGTGGGATCCTATTAGCACTCCTTCCTAATTTGGATTTTCCTTCCCTTCTTTGGGTTTTTTCCTTTCCCACTCTTTCCTAGCCACATGGGCCTTGTAGGGCTGGTTTGCCCAGCCCACTAAGGGCTGGTGCAACACCCCTCAGGCCCATGTGGCCTCCCAGCGTGGGTGGCCTCTCCCGATGACCCTCCGGCACTCCCGGTACACTATCGGAAATACCCGAAAATTTTCCGGTGGCCAAAGCGGGACTTCCTATATATCAATCTTTACCTCCGGACCATTCCGGAGCTCCTCTTGACATTCGGGATATAATCCGGGACTCCGAACAACCTTCGGTCACCGACATACATAACTCAACTATACCGAAACGTCACGAAACCTTAAGTGTGCAGACCCTGCGTGTTCGAGAACTATGTAGAAATGACCGAGACACCTCTACGGTCAATAACCAATAGTGGGACCTGGATGCCCATATTGGTTCCTACATATTCTACGAAGATCTTTATCGGTCGAACCTCTATGTCAAGGATTCAGATAATCCTGTATGTGGTTCCCTTTGTTCTTCAGTATGTTACTTGCCCGAGATACGATCGTCGGTATCTCTATACCTAGTTCGATCTCGTTACCAACAAGTCTCTTTACTCGTTTCGTAATACAAGATCCCGTGGCTAAATCTTTAGTCACATTGCTTGCAAGGCTTATAGTGATGTTGTATTACCGAGTGGGCCCTGAGATACCTCTCCGTCATACGGAGTAACAAATCCCAGTCTTGGTCCATGCCAACCCAACAGACACCCTCGGAGATACTTGTAGAGCACCTTTATAGTCACCCAGTTACGTTGTGACGTTTGATACACACAAGGTACTCCTCTGGTGTCAGTGAGTTGCATGATCTCATGGTCATAGGAACAGATACTTGACATGCAAAAAACTGTAGCAATAAACTGACACGATCATATGCTACGTTTATAGTTTGGTACTTGTCCATCACACCATTCTCCTAATGATGTGATCCCGTTATCAAATAACATATCATGTCCATGGTTAGGAAACCTTAACCATCTTTGATTAATGAGCTAGTCCATCAGAGGCATACTAGGGACATGGTGTTGTCTATGTATGCACACATGTATCTGAGTTTCTGATCAATACAATTCTAGCATGGATAATAAACGATTATCATGAACAAGGAAATATGATAATAACTAATTTATTATTTCCTCTAGGGAATATTTCCAATAGCATCCTGGCAGCATCGTAGAAGTGGAGGAAGACAGAGTGATTTGGGGGAGGAAGACGACATTGTAATATAGAAACGACCTTTGGTCCCGGTTGGTTATACCAACCGGGACTAAAGACTCTTTCCTTTAGTCCCGATTGGTATCACCAACCGGGACTAAAGGTCCTCCGTTTAGTCCCGGTTTGTTATACCAACCGGGCCTAAAGAAGCCTTTTTGGCAGCCCAAATTCGCGTGGGAAGGCACCTTTAGTCCCGGTTGGTTATACCAACCGGTACTAAAGGTCTATTTTCTCTTTTTTTTGTTTTCTATTTTTCTATTTGGAATAACTGTTTTTATATTTGCAATAACTGTTAGAATATTTATAGTTTTTAATGAATCTTTTTTGCTTTAGTTCAAAACAATTACAAACTTTCTGTTAGTGCCTTCACTTTTCAAATTTAAATAGTTTAAATTTCAATTCTTTTGATTTTTTTGCGAATCACTAGTTTGTGAATAATTTTAGTTTAAAAATAGATTTTTTAGTGATTGTTTTTGCTGTTGTTTAATATTAGTATGTTTTATCGTTATGTTAAATTTTGGAATTTTAGGATATTTTAAATAGATGTTTTTATCAAAACCAGATTCTGTTTAACTGTTTTTAGTTTTATTCTTTCGTTTGTTTAATCAAAATCACTATTAACAAACTTTGAAAAGGTTGAAACTTGGCATGGTATAATCATTTCACCCACATAGAAAGTGGTAAAAAGTTTAGATGGTTACGACAAAAACTGGATGCACTACGTGTACAAACTGGACCATCTCCTTCGAAGTATGAGGGTTTGGGACGAAAACTGGTATGTTACAAAGGCATTTCATTTTTAACTTATTTCAACTCCAAAAATTTTGTGCATTCAATATGAACCATTCTAATCCACATCCTCAATTTTCAACCCTTTCCAACTTCATTTGCTATTTTTCATCCATTTAATGAATTTTTTTGAGTTAAATGACCCTAAAATTAAAAAGCACCACAAATGAACTTTGAAAAGGTTGAAACTTGGCATGGTATCATAATTTCACCCACATAGCAAGTGGAAAAAAGTTGAGAGGGTTACGACAAAAACTGGATGCACTTCGTGTACAAATTGGACCATCTCCTTCGAAGTATGAGGGTTTCGGACGAAAACTCATATATTACAAAGGCATTTCATTTTTTAACTTATTTCAAATCCAGGATTTTTGTGCATTCATTATGAACCATTCTAAGCCACATCCTCAAATTTCAACCCTTTCTGACTTCATTTGCTATTTTTCATCCATTTAATAAATTGTTTTGAGCTAAATGACCCTGAAATTAAAAAAGCACAACAAATGAACTTTGAAAAGGTTGAAACTTGGCATGGTATCATCATTTAACCTACATAGCAAGTGGTAAAAAGTTGAGAGGGTTACAGCAAAAAATGGATGCACTTCGTGTACAAACCGGATCATCTCCTTCGAAGTATGAGGGTTTCAGACGAAAAACTCATATGTTACAAAGGCATTTAGTTTTTTAACTTATTTCAACTCCAGGTCTTTTGTGCATTCAATACGAACCATTATAAGCCAAGTCCTCAAATTTCAACCCTTTCTAACTTCATTTGCTATTTTTCATACATTTAATGAATTGGTTTGAGCTAAATGACCCTGAAATTAAAAAGCACCACAAATGAACTCTGAAAAGGTTGAAACTTGGCATGGTATCATCATTTCACCCACATAGAAAGTGGTATAAAGTTAAGAGGGGCTACGGCAAAAACTGGATGCACTTCGTGTACAAACTGGAGCATCTCCTTCGAAGTATGAGGGTTTCGGAAGAAAACTCAAATATTACAAAAGGCATTTCATTTTTAACTTATTTGAACTCCAGACTTTTTGTGCATTCAATATGAACCATTATAAGTCATATCCTCCAATTTCAACCCTTTCTAACTTCATTTGCCATTTTTCATACATTTAATGAATTGTTTTGAGCTAAATGACCCTGAAATTAAAAAGCACCACAAATGAACTCTGAAAAGTTTGAAACTTGGCATGGTATCATCATTTCACCCACATAGAAAGTGGTAAAAAGTTAAGAGGGTTACAACAAAAACCGGATGCACTTCGTGTACAAAACTGGACCACCGACTACTCACTAGAGAATAAAAGTGGTGACGATGCAGCCAATCCCATCCCATAGTGGGATCTTGGGGTATAATTTTTTTCTTCGCGTGTGTGCCTTGATTATTGCACCATAACCATGGACAATATTCATCATTTAACAGGATGCTTGGGTGAGTCTTCACTGTGAAGGGAGGAATTTCATCAAACTTTTCATAATCTTTTGACATGTCTGTCTTGTCCTCCACTCCCACGATGTTTCTTTTCCGAGAAAGAACTATGTGGTGCTTTGGCTCATCGTATGATTTATCCGCTTTCTTATCTTTCCTTTTGCTCGGTTCGATAGACATGTCCTTCACATAGAAAACTTGCACCACATCATTGGCTAGAACGAATGGTTCGTTTGTGTGCCCAAGATTGTTGAGATCAACTATTGTCATTCCATACCGTGGGTCTACCATTACCCCTCCTCAAGTTAGATTGGACCATTTGCACCGGAACAAAGGGACCTTCAAATCACCTCCATGGTCAAGTTCCCATATCTCCTCTATGTAACCATAATATATGTCCTTTTCCTTGGTGTTTGCCGCATCGTCAAAGCAGAAACCACTATTTTCGTTGGTGCTCTTTTTATCTTGGGAGATCGTGTAAAATGTATTCCCATTTATCTCATACCATTGGAAAGTCAATATAGTCGAAGATGGTCTCTTTGCCAACAAGTACAAGTTATCTTCAACATTGTCGTCATTCATGAGATGTGTTCGCAACCAACCGCCGAAAGCCTTAATGTGTGTACGTTGAATCCAGGGGTCAGACTTCCCTGGGTTCTTCGAGCGTATAATATCCATGTGTTTCTCGATATACAGGGTGACCAAGGTAGAATTTTGTAGTGTGCTTGCACCCAAGAATGTCTGTTCTTACATATTATTGATTTTGGTCCAAGCATGCCTTTTCCATGCAGTCTCCCCTCATGACGTGATTGAGGAACACCAATCGGCTTAATGTCAGGAATAAAGTCAACACAAAACTCAATAACCTCCTCTGTTTCATGGCCCTTGGAGATGCTTCCTTCTGTCCTAGCACAGTTACGGACATATTTCTTTAAGACTCCCATGAACCTCTCAAAGGGGAACATATTGTGTAGAAATACAGGACCCAGAATGGCAATCTCTTTGACTAGGTGAACTAGGACGTGCGTCATAATATTGTAGAAGGATGGTGGGAACACCAACTCGAAATTGACAATACATTGGACCAAACCATTCTGTAACACTAGTAGAAAACAAGGCTTTGGTCTAGGCCGGGCCAACCCATTAGTCCCGGTTCAGTCATGAACCGGGACCAATGGGGGAACGGTCCCGGTTCGTGAGGCCAGGGGGGCCGGCCAGGCCACGTGGGGCATTGGTCCCGGTTCGTCTGGACCCTTTGGTTCCGGTTTCAGACACGAACCGCCCATTGGTCGTGGTTCGTGTCTGGAACCGGGACCAAAGGGGGCCCTTTAGTCTCGGTTCCAGACACGAACCGCCCATTGGTCGCGGTTCGTGTCTGGAATCGGGACCAAAGGGGGCCCTTTAGTCCCGGTTCCAGCCACGAACCGGAACCAATGAGATGCCTATGTATACCCCCTCGCCAGCGAGCAGAGCACTCCACGTTGCTCTATTTTTCTGGTCGGTGAGGGGAGTGCTTTGTGGTGCTCTAGCTCACCTCCTATGCACATGAGGTGTTCGATGAAATGCCCAAGCCACACTTAAGATTCCTGCTCTCGAAGCTCCTTGTCCAAACTCCATTTTCCTCAAGATTTGTCTAGGTTTGGCGGTCCGTCCTGTCCCGTCCCTGTCCTTACTGCCGTCGATCGCCCATGCCCATCTCGGTGCCGACACCATAGTGGTTAGCCTCTTATTCTTATCTTCTTTCTAAAAGAAAAAAGTTTTTACTTGTATGATTTAGATATATACTTGTGTAATTGTCTTACTTTTATTATTCTTTGTTATTATATAGTGCGATGGTTTTTGTATCCGCCTCCGTCGACCCTCGTCCTGTCTATGATTCAGATGTGGTATATATTATCTTTTATAACTATTTGTTTTATTTAGCGTTTATGACAATTATGCCGACCAACGTGACATAGATTTTTTAATCTAGGAGGAGGTAGTTGAACCAGAAATTCCAACCCACATAGCAACTCTTGTCGAGAAGTTAAATTTGGTTGAAAAAGAAAACAATTACTTGAAAAAATTACAAAGATTTGAAGAGGAGAAGATGAAGTTGGAGTTGCATGTTGCCGATGTCGTCGACGATCACAACACCAAGATGGACGCAATGAGCTTGAAGATTAGAAAGATTAGAAAATATGCCATTCATACCGAGGCTTGGTATCATTATGTCGTTGGATCAATTGGTACCTTAGTAGCGGTTATGATCGCATTTGTTGTTGCATTTAAATTTTTCCATAGTTTCGATGTATGTTTTAATTAGATCCTCTAGAGAGCTATATGTTGTTCAATAATGAGAACTATGTATGAACTATATGTATTTATTTTGGTCACTATTGTACTTTGGCTTTAATGTGATGATGAATTTCTATTAATTTGCTCAACACTTTCTCTCCACAACTATACCACTGCAGTTACATGTGAAGAAATGAAATGCCTTTTGTAACACATGAGTTTCATCCGAAACCCTTATACTTCGAAAGAGATTGTCCGTTTTGTACACAAAGTGCATCCAGTTTTTGTCGTAACCCTCTCAACTTTTTATAACATGCTATGTGGGTGAAATGATGATACCATGCCAACTTTCAACCTTTTCATAGTTCATTTGAAGTGCTTTTCCATTTGAGGGTTATTTAGCTCAAAAAAATCAATAAGTGCATGAAAAATACCAAATGAAGTCAGAAAGGGTTGAAAATTGATGATGTGGCTTTGAATGGTGCATTTTGAACACACAAAAAGTATGGAGCTCAAATAAGTTCAAAAAAATGAAATGCCGTTTGTAACACATGAGTTTTCGTCCGAAACCCTTATACTTCGAAAGAAATTGTCCGTTTTGTACACGAAGTGCATCCAGTTTTTGTCGTAACCCCATCAAATTTCATAACATGCTATGTGGGTGAAATGATGATAGCATGCCAACTTTCAACTTTTTCAGAGTTCATTTGAAGTGCTTTTCAATTTCAAGGTTATTTAGCTAAAAAAATCACTAAGTGCATGAAAAATACCAAATCAAGTTAGAAAGGGATGAAAATTGATGATGTGGCTTTGAATGGTGCATTTTGAACACACAAAAATTATGGAGTTCAAATAAGTTCAAAAAATGAAATGCCTTTTGTAACACATGAGTTTTCGTCCGAAAGCCTTATACTTCGAAAGAGATTGTCCGTTTTGTACATGAAGTGCATCCAGTTTTTGTCGTAACCCTCTCAACTTTTTATAACATGCTATGTGGGTGAAATGATTATACCATGCCAACTTTCAACCTTTTCAGAGTTCATTTGAAGTGCTTTTCAATTTCAGGGTTATTTAGCTCAAAAAAATCACTAAGTGCATGAAAAATACCAAATGAAGTCAGAAAGGGTTGAAAATTGATGATGTGGCTTTGAATGGTGCATTTTGAACACTCAAAAAGTATGGAGTTCAAATAAGTTCTAAAAATGAAATCCCTTTTGTAACACATGAGTTTTCGTCCGAAACCCTTATACTTCGAAAGAGATTGTCCGTTTTGTACACGAAGTGCATCCAGTTTTTGCCGTAACCCTCTCAACTTTTTATAAAATGCTATGTGGGTGAAATGATGATACCATGCCAACTTTCAACCTTTTCAGAGTTCATTTGAAGTGTTTTTTCAATTTCAGGGTTATTTAGCTCAAAAAAATCAGTAAGTGCATGAAAAATACCAAATGAAGCCAGAAAGGGTTGAAAATTGATGATGTGGCTTTGAATGGTGCATTTTGAACACACAAAAAGTATGGAGTTCAAACAAGTTCAAAAAAATGAAACCCCTTTGTAACAGATGAGTTTTCGTCCGAAACTGTGATACTTTGAAAGAGATCATCGGTTTTGTACACGAAGTGCATCCAGTTTTTGCCGTAACCCTCTAAACTTTTTATAACATGTTATGTGGGTGAAATGATGATACCATGCCAACTTTCAACCTTTTCATAGTTCATTTGAAGTGATTTTCAATTTCAGGGTTATTTAGCTCAAAAAAATCAGTAAGTGCATGAAAAATACCAAATGAAGTCAGAAAGCATTGAAAATTTATGATGTGGCTTTGAATAGTACATTTTGAACACACAAAAAGTATGGAGTTCAAATAAGTTCAAAAAATGAAATGCCTTTTGTAACGCATGAGTTTTCGTTCGAAACCGTGATACTTCGAAAGAGATTATCCGTTTTGTACACAAAGTGCATCGAATTTTTGCCGTAACCCTCTCAACTTTTTATAACATGCTATGTGGGTGAAATGATTATACCATGCCATCTTTCAAACTTTTCAAAGTTCATTTTAAGTGCTTTTCAATTCCAGGGTTATTTAGCTCAAAAAAATTAGTAAGTGCATGAAAAATACCAAATGAAGTCAAAAAGGGTTGAAAATTGATGATGTGGCTTTGAATGGTGCATTTTGAACACACAAAAAGTATGGAGTTCAAATAAGTTCAAAAAAATGAAATGCCTTTTGTAACACATGAGTTTTCGTCTGAAACCCTTATACTTCGAAAGAGATTGTCCGTTTTGTACACGAAGTGCATCGAGTTTTTTTACCATAACCCTCTCAACTTTGTAGCACATGCTATGTGGGTGAAATGATGATACCATGCCACCTTTCAACCTTTTCAGAGTTCATATGAAGTGCTTTTTAATTTCTTTCAAAACATCGTGGGAGTGGAGTTCAAAAAAGAATCAACTAAAAAGCTTTTATAAACCTCTAGTATTTTTGAAACTATAATTATATAAAAATTATGCAACTAAAATTATCAAAGTATTTTTTGTTCAAAACATTAATAGCAAATAGAATATAATGATAAAACACACTGGAAATAAATAAAGCAAAAACTAAAACAAAAATAAATAAAGCAAAATACAAAACAAAAATAATGGAAATTATGCAACTAAAATTATCAAAGTATTTTTTGTTCAAAACATTAATAGCAAAAAGAATATAATGATAAAACAAACTAGGCCACCATAAATTATTTTTTGTTAAGAATTTCTAATATGCAAAAAAATAACATAAAAAATGCCCACCTACTAAGCCACCATGGGCTGCATACAACTAGTAACCCAATATACATGTGCCAGGACGCAGGCCCACGGGGCAAGTAGGCCCAACAGGGCAGACACAGTTAGGCATGCAATGCCTGCGGTAGAGAGGAGCTCGAGACGGTAGATGCAACCACGTATATAAACCAGTACGAACGCTCCTCGCTCGGCGAGGTGGGACTAAACTCCAACCATGCCAGGAACAGGGCTTTAGTCCCAGTTGGTGCCACCAACCGGGACCAATGCCACCCTTTCGTCCCGGTTGGTTCCACCAACTGGGACCAAAGGTCTTTGCTTCCCACCCTTTGGGATGACGAAAAGGGGCCTTTGGTCCCGGTTGGTGGCGCCAACCGGGACTAATACCCACCTTTAGTCCCGGTTGGTGCCACCAACTAGGACCAAAGGTCTCTATTTGTCAGCCCAAAGGGCGGGAGGCAGAGACCTTTGGTCCCGATTGGTGGCACCAACCGGGACCAAAGGTGGGCATTGGTCCCGGTTGGCGCCACCAACCGGGACCAATGCTTCTTCTATATAAGCAAACACTTAGAAATTTCAGTTTTCATTGCCACTTCGCCGAGCCCTCCGTCCTTGTCCCCGTTGCCACGTGCCGCCCCGAGCCCGCCATCGTCGTCCCCGTCCCTGTTTCCACCCCCGTCGCCTTCCCGTCGTCGCCCCTAGCCCGCTGTCATGGTCCCCGCCGCCGCCCCGTCCCCGTTGCCTCCCCGTCGCCTCCCGTCGCTGACCCGCCCCCGTCCCGTCGTCGCCCCGTCACCACCCGTCGCCACTCGTCGCCGCCCCTTCGCCCCCTAGTGAGCTCCCCTTTCCCATGGTCCCTTGCTCGGATACGGCGACACGGACACGGCGACACGCATACAGAGACACGGGATATGACATTTTCCAAAAACAGCCCATCGGGGACACGACAAGTATATATAAAGATAAATGAAAATATGTCATGAGTTAAAGAAAGAAAAATAATGAGAAAGAGATCGCCCCCTCCCTGATAACTGCGACATGGGGGGGGGGGTCGATATACATTTTTTTCCATGTATGTATGTCGTTGTCGTTGAGTTAAAGAAAGAAAAATAATGAAAATATGTAATGAGTTAATGAAAATATGTAATATATGTATGTGGCTATGTATGTCCCGGTGGATAGCATTTTTTTTCCATGTATGTATGTCGTTGTCGATATACCCCCTCCCCGATAACTTGGACATGAGAGGGGGGGGGTCGATATACCCCCTCCCCGATAACTTTGACATGGGGGGGGTCGATATACCCCCTCCCCAATAACTTGGACATGAGGGGGGAGGCGGTATACCCCCTCCCCGATAACATTTTTTTCTAAGTTACTAAGGTAAAATGTTCATATAGAAAACTCGGGTAATATAGATTTATCAAGAATGCCCCCATTATGGATGTGCACAAGTTGATCCAATTTTTTTCTGATCCCATCTATATATATATTCTTCTATATGTAATGTTATGTGTCACAGTATTGAAGAAATCCATGGCTTCATCATCATCCGGAAGTAACCGGCGTATGATGTTATGAAGCTCTTTAAAGTTGTTTTGGAACGGAGTTTCGGATAGAATAATCCGCTTTTTGGTACGAATTTCTGCAACACATTCCAAATAGCGATATTCGGAACGCTCTTGCTGAACTTCGTACCAAAAAGCTAATTATCCTATCCAGGACTCCGTTCGAAAACAATTTTGGAGAGCTTCGTACCATTATGCGCCTGTTACTTCCGGCTAATGATGAATCCGTGGTTTTCTTGAATCCTTTGACACTAGACAATGTGACATATAAAAGGGTAGATGAGATCAGGAAAAATATGGACCATTTTCTGCACATCTAGAATGGCGCCATTTTGTTAAATCCCTAAAAGGTTAAGAGAATCCCGGCCCTCTCGCCCGACCAAACCCTAGAACCGTTGAGGGCCACCCCTAACCCTAAAAGCGTTGTCGAGGCCACCCTAAATCATAGAGAAGTATATTAATTGCCATGTTTTAATATTTACAGAAACTATGGATCAAAGAGACTTGGAACAAGAACAGTTGTTGGGGGGCATAATCCGAGCAGGCGGTGCTGATGCTGTGTTGTCGTTTCTCAATGACACCGATGGTCTTGAAGGAGAGGAAGGACAAGATCATGATGGCTCCGGTGACCGAATGCCGGAGGAAGAAGGAGACCATGCTGACGGCTCCGGTGACCGAATGGAGGAGGGAGATGTTGCAAAGTCCGGCGAGGTATATATATTAATTAAGCATGTGCTGACTAGCTAATTGATGCATTAATTGTTTTGGTATGTACATATATTAACTCTTATTTCTTCTTTTATATAGCCCTCCGGATTGAGCCAAACCTCGGTAACGAGACAAGGCCCGAAGAGAAGGTTGAAAAGGAAGAAAGATTCACGATCACAGCACTCACGGACGATGGCCTACCGATTGAACCAAAGCAGACCAAGGACGGATTTGCTGCTCAATGCGGAGCTATTGTTAGGGACAACATCCCGATCAGCATCAAGCAATTGAATAAGCCTAAGGACGGCACCCATGAAGGTGATTATGTCACCGATACACAGAAAGATGATCTTTGGACCGTGCTGAAGGCAAATTTCACCCTACCGCTAGACGAGGATCCGAATAAGCCAGTTATAGAGCCACTGGTCAAGGTGTGTGCTCTTGAGAAGATGGCAGATCTATTCAGGAGGTGGAAGAATGAGTTGAAATCAAAGTTTGTCGACAAAGGGAAGACTCCAGAATTCATCGGCCGATTTGGGAAGATAAGAGATCACTGGCCCGCATTTGTGGCCTACAAGACATCGGAGAAGAGTAAGAAAATGTCTGAGACAAACAAGATCAATGCTGCAAAGAAGAAGTATCACCATCACACGGGGTCAGGTGGCTACCTCAAAGCCCGACCGTTGTGGGACAAAGCTGAGAATGACCTGCTTGCTAGATCGTTCAAGGACTTGGTTCTTCGAGGTTGGGGGAACTTTGGACCCTGAAATAGGGAAGTGCTGTTGGATGAATTAGCAACTTGCAATACCCGTCACAAAGCCTCAGAAGTATATCACCATAGCGCAGGAAGGGACATTCATTCCCGATAGAGAGAAGGACGAGTTGACTGAGGCCCTAGGGAATGCTGAGAACCCTGGACGAACACGAGGCACACCAGGCTCCGTTTTGTGGAAGGTTGGGTTTCCTGACGCAGGTGGTTATAGAAGCCGGTAGAGAAGGAGGAAAGCGGAGCTGAGCGAAATGCAGAAGCTCAATGCAAGACTAGAAAAGCTAGAGGAAGCTAAGAGCCAGCAAGCACTGGCCAACCATCTCAGCGACACGAAGCTACCCGAGAAACTACCCCACCATCTCAGCGGAGAAGCATAATGGCTTCCACGGAGGCCGTTCAGCCTGACTTCACGGCTCCTAGCTACCCCGTGGATACTATCATGAAGGTTCAAAATTGTGAGCTTTGGACGAAATTCCAGAACCTCACTTTCAAGGCGGCTCTCGGCTCTGTTGCACCTCCTCAACCCAACGGAACTTTTCACTGCTTTTCGATTCCACATGGCTATGCTGTTGTGATGGTGGATGAAGTAATGGAGGGATTTGATGATCTCGATCTTGACCACCAAACTGGTGAAGGGGAGAAGAAGCTGGTTCATGCTCCGAGGAGTACATGTCTATGTATGAAGGAGTACATCAAGCTTCCAAACTAGACGCCTCTGTATCCTCCTCCTCCTCCTCCTCCGACGCGTCAGGGCACTCCGCCTCCTACTCCTCCTCCTCCGGCGAGTGATCAGGGCACTCCGCCTCCTTCTCCGGCTCCTCTGACACGTGATGGCACTCCGCCTCCTCCTTCGCCTCCTCCAGCACGCGAGGCCACTCCGCCTCCTTCTCCTCCTCCGACGCGTCAGGCCACTTAGCCTCCTCCTCCTCCTCCTCCGACGCTTCAGGACACTATGCCTCCTTCGGCGCGTCAGCCACGAAGGAAGAGAGACGCCGCCGCCGCTCCGGCGGCTAGCAGTACAATAGGCGGAGAAAAATACAAATTTGGTCCAAGCCTCAAGCCTATTACAAAGTTACCATACGAGAGGACTGACGAAGAAAGCGTTGAGATCAGTAAAGCCGAAGTGAAGGCCAATTTTGCATGGAAACAGCCACCTCCAAAGGAAACGGTAGATCCGGTGAAAGCGAAGCGCACTCTGGATACCCTGAAGCGACCATCACCGCCTCCGCTTCCATCAAACTATGACTGCTGTATTATAAAGGCATATAATGAAGCGCAGCGGTCAGGAAGTACCCCTAGTGCTGCCCGAGTCAAAGAATGAAGAAGTGGGAAAACAATTCCCCAGCTCGGCAAACAGGAGAAGCAATCGTGCCCTCCGCTCAAGGTGTCTAGCAACATTGGTAATCATCCGGTGCTACTGCCCGGTACCAAACTTGGTGATTACTTGGGGGATGATGTATATTTTGAAATGGCTGAGGTAACCAAAGAAGAACACGAATACGTGCACGGGAAGCTTCTCGTCAAACCTGATCCTCCTCCTCTAACAACGATGATGTACAAATTGCATGAGTGGTACATGAAAACCTGCAGGGAGTCTGGGAGAGACACTATGTATGTGGCAGTGAAACCAGAGCACGAATTCATTGGACTTGTCGTGTTGCCTATTCAATTTGAGGAGTTATTTCAGTTATACAATCAACGGGCCCTCGACAAACAATTCATGACTGCCTATTGTCTATAAGTATTACTTCTATAGTTAAGTCTCTAGCTCAGCTCGTTCATTTTGCATGTATATATATATAATTTTCATCACTATATTATGCAGATTGCAGATCGTCGAATGCAAAAAAGCAGGAATCTTCGACGTTGGGTTCATTAGCCGAGATTCCATAAATGAATGGTCGATACGAAATGAACCTGCAGCGACCGAGGAGGACTTGCTAAAGTCGTTCCTTGCACATCAAAACAAAAGGGAAATACTCTTTCCTTACAACTGCAAGTGAGTGTTGCTGTCTTCTCTGTATGCTCGGTTTCGCTTACTCGAGGTTAAGTAATGTAATTGATGAGTTATATATGTGTGCGCAGTTACCACTTTATTTTGCTATCCATTAAGCTTGACGGGGCATTAGTAACTGTCTTAGACTAGAGACGTAAAGATCCCAAGAATTATGCGGACATGACTGCATGGTCAAGAAGTAAGTTCAGTCAATACCGGGACCATATCGGCAATAAAACTTTCGTTAATTTCCTTATATCCAGTAATCATTTTCTTTGCCTCACAGGGTTTGGAAGAAGTTCACCCGAAAGGTTCCCGGTCTAAACAAAGAGTTGCGATTTACGCACCCCAAAGTAAGTAGTACTAGCTAGTTCCGCGCATCTCTAATTGATTCAAAATTTCATCAATATATCATTACCATGCTTGCTTACCAGTTTGATTGAACTCTATTCTCATAAAGTGCTTGTACCAGAAAGAAGGGACTGTTTTACGTGGATACTACGTATGCGAGCTCATTCTCTAATCGACCTTTGAGCGGGGCTTCTCTGGCAAACAATTTGAAGTACGCAAATAATATTTACAATTTTATTTTATATATTACCATCAATTATGTTGATTTTTATTCATATATATGCATGTGTTGACCCCCATCTTCAAATTAGATGTGGCAGATGCGGGATGAACTCCTACCACATGACCGCATACGAGCAATTCAAGAGGAATTGGCGGGATTCTTTGTTGACCACGTCATACCTGAAGACAGAGAATACTATGTGAATTTGTGATTGGATCTTAGGAATTGTAAGGGATCTTATATTGTAGATATGTAGCTAGTAGCGTCGGATAGATATACGAAAACTTGTTGTTTGACCAATCTCTCAGAGAAAGAGAGGTCGATCACTTCTCTCTGTATATGTACATGACGATCTTGTGTACTTAATGGTTCCTTCATTTCCTTACTAGCTAGCATGTCGAGTTCTCTCTATAGTAGCTAGCGTCGACCAAGCACGGAGAAAGAGAGGACACTTCTCTCTATTAATTAGCTAGCTAACACAATATGAAACCCCTAAATTAACCCTCCAAAACCCCCTAAACCTTCCCTTTCAAAAAAAAACCCAGCAACTGCGAGATGCTAACGCGTGGATGCCTTTTGGTCCCAGTTGGTGTTACCAACCGAGACTAAAGGTCCTCCTGCCTAGGCTCCCCGCAGAGGCCATGTGGAGCCCCTTCTGTCCCGGTTTGTAAACGAACTGGGATTAAAGGTTTAGGGCTTTAGTCTCGACCCTTTAGTCATGGTTTCAGAACCGGGACTAATGGGCCTCTGGAACCGGGACAAATGGACCGTTTTCTACTAGTGTAAGCTTGGTAGGATTTCCGGATCGATTACCTTCTAAGAAATTGCATTGAGGAATGAACATAGCTTCACAATGGCTAATCAAACATTTTCTGGTAGAAGCCCCCTGAATGCAACCGGAAGCAATTGTGTCATGATCACGTGGCAGTCATAAGACTTTAGGTTCTGGAATTTTTTCTCTACCATATTTGTTATTCCCTTTATACTCGACGAGAAGTGAGATGGGACCTTCATACTGAGCAGACATTCAAAGAAGATTTCCTTCTCTACTTTGGTAAGAGCGCAGCTAGCAGGACCTTGATACTGCTTTGGATGCATGCCGTCGTTTTCGTGCACACGTTGTTGGTCCTCCCGTGCCTCCGGTGTATCTTTTGTCTTCTCATACACGCCGAGGAAGCCTAGCAGGTTCACGTAAAGATTCTTCATCACATGCATCACGTCGATTGCAGATCGGACCTCTAGGACTTTCCAATATTCTAGCTCCCAAAATATAGTTTTCTTCTTCCACATGGGTGTGCGTCCCTCAGCGTCAGTCGGAACAGATTGTCCGCCAGGACCCTTTCCAAATATTACTTGTAAATCCTTGACCATATCAAGTATGTCATCACTAGTACGGAGGACAGGCTTCTTCTAGTGATCTGCATCACCTTTGAAATGTTTGCCTTTCTTTCTTAAGGCATGCTTGGCCAGAAGAAATCGACGATGTCCTAGGTACACATTATTCTTGCATTTCTCCAAATATATACTTTGGGTATCATCTAAATAGTGCATGCATGTATGGTATCCCTTGTTTGTCTATCCTGAAAGGTTACTAAGAGCAGGCCAATCATTGATGGTTACAAATAGCAACGCTCGCAGGTCAAATTCCTTCTGTTTGTGCTCATCCCACACACGTACACTTTTTATTCAACAGCTATAAAAGTTCATCAACTAATGGCCTTAGGTACACATCAATGTCATTGTCGGGTTGCTTAGGGCCTTGGATTAGCACTGCCATCATAATGAACTTCCGCTTCATGCACAACCAAGGAGGAAGGTTATAGATACATAGAGTCACGGGCCATGTGCTATGCTTGCTGCTATGCTCCCCAAATGGACTAATGCGATCTGCACTTAAAACCAAACCATAAGTTCCTTGGGTCATCTGCAAAGGTCGACCACTCTCTCTTGGTTTTTCTCCACTGTGACCCATCATCGGGTACTCTCAACTTCCCGTATCTCTTATAGTCTTCTTTGTGCCATCGCAACGACTTGGCATGCTCTTTGTTTTGGAACAAGCGTACCAACCTGGTATTATAGGAGCATACCACATCACCTTGGCAGGAATCCTTTTCCTGGGGCGCTCGCCCTGAACATCATCACCAGGATCATCGCGACCGATCTTATATCATAATGCATTGCATACCGGGCATGCATTTGAATTCTCGTACTCACAACGGTAGAGGATGCAATCATTAGAGCATGCATGTATCTTATGCACCTCCAATCCTAGAGAGCATACAACCTTCTTTGCTTCGTATGTACTGTCAGGCAATTCGTTGTCCTTTGGAAGCTTCTTCTTCATTATTTTCAGCAACTTTTCAAATCTCTTGTCAGATACACCATTCTCTGCCTTCCATTGCAGCAATTCGAGTGTGGTATTGAGCTTTGTGTTGTCATCTTTGCAATTTCGGTACAACTCTTTTTTGTGATCCTCTAACATGCACGACAACTTCAACTTCTCCTTTTCATTTTGGCAGTTTCTCTTTGCATCAACAATGGCCCGACCAAGATCATCAACGGGCTCATCTGATGCCTCGGCTTCTTCTTCTTTATTCTTTTCCCCCATTGTAGTACCATCATATTCAGGACACTCAGGATAGTTGTCTTCATCCTCTTCTTCTTCATTCTCTTCCATTAGAAACCCTCTTTCTCCGTGCTTGGTCCAACAATTATAGCCGGACATGAAACCAGACGTAAATAGGTGAACGTGAATCTGTTTTGAGATAGAGTAAATCCTATCATTCTAACACACACCACATGGAAAGCACATACAACCATCCCGCTTGTTTGCCTCTGTCGCACGCAAAAAACTATGCACGCCATTAATGAATTGGGAAGAGCTTCGGTCAACGTACATCTATTGCCGGTTCATCTTCATTACACAAAATGAAAAGACCAAATTAATATAAGTTCATACATAAAGTTCGTACACACTTATTATCATAAAACAACATAAAACTATCTCGCTATAACATTTTAAATGCAACAACAAATGCAATCAAAATCGCAACTAAGGTAAAAATTGATCCAATAGCATAATGATACCAAGCCTCTTTATTAATGGCATATTTTCTAATCTTTCTAACCATCAAGCGCATTGTATCCATCTTGTAACATCCCAAAATTTCATTTTGGAATGTTATGAAGCTATGCATCATCATCACTTTGTTTGAATGAAATGAATGGTTGAAGTGTTTCCTTTGAATTTCTGAAAGGCCATTTCAATTTTTCCATGTATTTGTTTCACCTATTTGAAAACCTTTGGAAATGTTCAAAGAAAGAGGGGAGTAACATGACACTCCACACCAGGGGCATCTTGGTGAAATATTTTGAACAATAAAACCAGGGGGTTATTTGAAAAATTATTGCAAAATGATTTAAAACCAATTAGGCATTTTTCTGAAAATAAATTTTAAAAAGATATTCAATATGATAGAGGAAAGATGTTCATTAAATAGCATTTAATCCCCTGATCATTTTGATATATACATTTCCTATGTTTGGAAAGGATTTGAATGCATTAGAGATGTTGTAAACGCTTTGTAAATAAAAAAGGAAACGAATTAAACAGAAACGGGCCGACCCACAACCTTTAAGACCCGAAAACACTCCGGGTCGGCCACCGACGCGTAGATCCCGCGTCCCACCCTCACTGACACGCGGGACCCACTGTCCGACCGAGGCATCAACGCGCTCGTCTCCTTCCTCGCACCTCCGACGTCGCCGGCGATCTCTCCCCACAGATCTCTCCCCACAGACCTGCACAACCACAAGCCATTATGGGCTCTGGCTTGGTTGGATATCGTGGTGACCCTGGACAGGCGGTGCTACGAGATGTAGAAGAACGGTAGGAAAGGATGGGCACCGACAGAGTCTCGGGGAAACCCTTTAGAAGACCATGTTTTGGTCATACGTTTCTCAAACACCCTCAAGTGCGAGAAATCCAACGGAGGCGATCAAATCTTGTGGGGAACGTGTGCAAAACTCTGCAGAGTACCCCAAACCTAATCGATTAGCCGTGTCCACGGTCATGGACAGCTTGAGCCAAAGGAACTGAACTATCTAGAACTCTCAACACAATTAAGTATATTGATGTGGGATTTTTAATGACAACTTGGGTATGAGAATTGGTTGGTGGAACCATCTCATGAATCAACCAACATTGTAGCAATTATGCTTTTGCCCTCTCTTGTTGTAGGAAAAATTTGGCTTTATGCAAAACATACTACCCCACCTGCCATATATGCATATAGAATAGATGATTACTTTACACCCCCTCTTTTGTGACATTGCCGGCATATTCAATATGTTGACCTATACGGCTGCAACGTATCATGTTGCAGAGTACTTTTCTGACAAGGAGTATACGCTCTCCGCTCGGTGAGATGCCCTTGGAGTCAGATGGACTCAACTACCTTTGAAGCTTCCGCAAGATTAGTTATTCTCATGAGTTGGCCTTAAACCACTTTATTGTAATTCTTATTGTAATAAAGGAATCGATATGAGATTTTTTGATTATTAAAGCTGTGTGATTTCACTTTGATATATACATTGATGTACCATGTGTGTGTTGGAAATATGCCCTAGAGGCAATAAATAAAGTGTTTATTATTGTATTTCCTTGCTCATGATAATCGTTTATTATCCATTCTATAATTGTATTAATTGGAAACACGGATACATGTGTGGATACATAGACAAACACAATGTCCCTAGTATGCCTCTAGTGAACTAGCTCGTTGATTGAAAGATGGTTAAGGTTTCCTCGCCATGGACATGAGATGTCATTTGATTACGGGATCACATCATTAGGAGAATGATGTGATGGACAAGACCCAAACTACAAACGTAGCTTATGATCGTGTCAGTTTATTGCTACTGTTTTCTGCATGTCAAGTATATGTTCCTATGACCATGAGATCATGCAAATCACAGATATCGGAGGAGTACCTTGTGTGTATCAAACATCGCAACATAACTGGGTGACTATAAATGTGCTCTACAGGTGTCTCCGAGGGTGTCTGTTAAGTTGGCATGGATCAAGAATGGGAACATCATACGGGATTAACTGAATCCTTGACATAGAGGTTCGACCGATAAAGATCTTCGTAGAATATGTAGGAACCAATGTGGACGTCCAAGTCCCACCATTGGTTATTGACCGTAGAGGTGTCTCGGTCATGTCTACATAGTTCTCGAACCTGCAGGGTCTGCACACTTAAGGTTTGGTGACATTTCGGTAGTATAGAGTTATGTATGGTGGTGACCGAAGTTTGTTCGGAGTCCCGTATGAGATCCTGGACGTCATGAGGAGCTCCGGAATGGTCCGGAGGTAAAGATTCATATATATGAAGACCTGTTTTGGTCGCCGGAAAAGTTCCGGGCTTATCGGTAGTGTACCGGGAGTGCCGGTAGTGTACCGGGAGACCTCCGGAAGGGGTCTTTTGACCCAAGAGGCTTCATGGGCTGTGGGAGAGTGAATATCAGCCCTTAGTGGGCTGGTGGAAACTCCCACACAAGGCCCATGTGGCTGGAGAAGAAAACCCAAAAGGAAAAAGGTGGAAAGGCAAAAAAGGGAAAAAAGGATGAATCCTAATCCTACTAGGAGTGGAGGAGGTGGACTCCTCCTCTCCTAGTTTGGCCGAAGCCTAGGAGGCTTGGAGGTCAAGCTACCTCCTCTCCTCCTATATATACTGGTGGTATTGAGGGTTTTTGCACTAGATTTTCAGCCACGTGCTACCCGTTCCTCGAGTGCATAGTTTCTCCTCTAGATCGGTTTTCTGCAGTGCTTAGGCGAAGCCCTGCCGGAATTGCACCACCACCATCGCCAGAGCACCGTCAAGCTGCTGGAGAACTCTTCTTGCTCTCCACTCCTTCTTGCTGGATCAAGACGGTGGAGATCGTCATTAAGCTGTACGTGTGCTGAACGCAGAGGTGCTGTCTGTTCGGTGCTAGATCGGAAGGATCGTGATCAAGTTCGTGAGACGGATCGTGATCAAGTTTGTGGGACGGATCGTGATTGGATCGCGGGATGGATCATTATTGGATCGCGGGACGCATAGCGATTTGGATCGCGAAGACGTTCGACTACACCAACCGCATTTCTTAACGCTTCCCGCTTAGCGATCTACAAGGGTACGTAGATCCACTCTCCCTCTCGTAGATGCTCATCACCATGGATAGGTGTGCATGTGCGTAGGAAATTTTTTGTTTCCCATGCGACGTTCCCCAACAGTGGCATCATGAGCTAGGTTGATGGTTCGATGAGATCTCGAGTAGAACACAAAAGGTTTGTGGGCGTTGATGCTTAGATTGCTTCCTCCCTTGGTCGGATTTTGGTTCAGCGGGATTGTGTGATGAAGCGGCCCGGACCAACATTACTCGTACGCTTACGAGAGACCGGTTCCCTCGACGCAACTTGTTGCTTAGATGGCTTGCGGGTGACAGTTTCTCTCACTTTAGTTGGATCGGATCCGACAAAGGCGGTCCCTGAGAAGGTTGAAAAGCAATCTATGTATCACCGTTGTGGTTTATGCGTAGGTGAGAATCGTTCTTGCTAGATACCCGTCCCAGCCACGTAAAACATGCAACAACAATTAGAGGACGTCTAACTTGTTTTTGCAGGGTATGTTGTGATGTGATATGTCCAATTACATGATGAGATATATGTGATGTATGATATGATCATGTGATGTATAGAATTTCACGACTTGCATGTCGTTGAGTACGGCAACTGGCAGGAGCCATAGGGTTGTCTTTAATTATTGTATGACCTGCGTGTCAATCATTATGCGCTATGTAATGCTTTACTTTATCGCTAAGCGGTAGCAATAGAAGTAGAAGCAGGGCTGGCGCCACAACCCCAATGGCAACACATTGATGGAGCTCAAGATGATGGAGATCATGGTGTTGTGCCGGTGATGATGGAGATCATCCCGGTGTTTCGAAGATGGAGATCTTAAACACAAGTTCATGGCCATATCATGTCACTTATGAATTGCATGAGATGTTAATCCTTTTATGCACCTTGTTTTGCTTAGTACGGCGGTAGCATTATAATGTGATCCCTCACTTGAATTTCAAGATGAACTGTGTTCTCCCCGAGTGTGCACTGTTGCGAAAGTTCGTCGTGTTGAGACACCACGTGATGATCGGGTGTGATAGACTCTACGTTCACATACAACGGGTGTAAGCCAGATTTGCACGCGCAGAACACTCGGGTTAAACTTGACGAGCCTAGCATGTACAGACATGGCCTCGGAACACGAGAGACCGAAAGGTCGAACATGAGTCATATAGTAGATATGATCACCATAATGATGTTCACCATTGCAGCCACCTCAACTCACGTGATGATCGGACTTGAGTTGGTGAATTTGGATCATGTATCACTTGAATGATCGGAGGGATGTCAATTTGAGTGGGAGTTCTTAAGTAATATGATTAATTGAACTCATTATCATGAACATAGTCAAAGTGTCTTTGCAAATTATGTTGTAGATTACTAGCTCGCGCTGTAGCTCCCTTAATTTTTTATATGTTACTAGAGAAATAGAGTTGAAAGATGTTGGTAGCAATATTGCGTACTGGGTCCGTGATCTGAGGATTGTCCTCATTGCTACACAGAAGGCTTATGTCCTTAATGCACCGCTCGGTCCGCCACCCCCTCTAGCGTCGTCTATAGATGTTGTGAACATCTAACAGGCACGTTTCGATGACTACTTGATAGTTTAGTGCGTCATGCATTATAGCTTAGAATTGAGGCTCCGAAACGTTTTGAACATCACGGAACATATGAGATATTCTAGATGCTTAGAACACGGAATGTTTTGAACGTCACGTTCCCCAACAGTGGCATCATGAGCTAGGTCTATGTGTAGATGAGATCTCGAGTAGAACACAAAAGGTTTGTGGGCGTTGATTCTTAGATTGCTTCCTCCCTTGGTCGGATTTTGGTTCAGCGGTATTGTGAGATGAAGCGCCTGGACCAACATTACTCGTATGCTTACGAGAGACCGGTTCCCTCGACGCAACTTGTTGCCTAGATGGCTTGCGGGTGGCAGTTTCTCTCACTTTAGTTGGATCGGATTCGACAAAGGCGGTCCTTGAGAAGGTTGAAAAGCAAATTATGTATCACCGTTGTGGTTTATGCGTAGGTGAGAATCGTTCTTGCTAGAAACCCGTAGCAGCCATGTAAAACATGCAACAACAATTAGAGGACGTCTAACTTGTTTTTGCAGGGTATGTTGTGATGTGATATGGCCAATTACATGATGTGATATATGTGATGTATGAGATGATCATGTGATGTATAGAATTTCATGACTTGCATGTCGATGAGTACGACAACCGGCAGGAGCCATAGGGTTGTCTTTAATTATTGTATGACATGCGTGTCAATCATTAAGCGCTATGTAATGCTTTACTTTATCGCCAAACGGTAGCAATAGTAGTAGAAGCATGCAGGGCGTGAAAACCTCGAGTGCAACACGTTGATGGAGATCAAGATGATGGAGATCATGGTGTCGTGCCGGTGACGATGAAGATCATGCCGGTGCTTTCAAGATGGAGATCTAAAGCACAAGTTCATGGCCATATCATGTCACTTATGAATTGCATGTGATGTTAATCCTTTTATGCACCTTGTTATGCTTAGTACGACGGTAGCATTATAAGGTGATCCCTCACTTAAATTTCAAGATAAAATTGTGTTCTCCTCGAGTGTGCACCGTTGTGAAAGTTCGTCGTGTTGAGACACCACGTGATGATCGGGTGTGATAGACTCTACGTTCACATACAACGGGTGCAAGCCAGTGTTACACGCGCAGAACACTCGGGTTAAACTTGACGAGCCTAGCATGTACAGACATGGCCTCGGAACACAAGAGACCGAAAGGTCGAACATGAGTCATATAGTAGATATGATCAACATAATGATGTTCACCATTGAAGCCACCTCAACTCACGTGATGATCGGACTTGAGTTGGTGGATTTGGATCATGGGACACTCAGATGACCTGAGGGATGTCAATTTGAGTGGGAGCTTTAGTAATTTGATTAACTAAACTCATTATCTTGAACAATAGTCTAAGTGAACTTTGCATATTTATGTTGTAGATCAATGGCTCGCGCAGTAGCACCCCTGAATTTTAATGCGTTCCTAGAGAAAGCTAAACTGAAAGATGATGGAAGTAACTTTGTTGAATGGGCCCGTAACCTGAGGATTATCCTCACGGCTTCCCAGAAATCATATGTCCTTGATGCACCGCTTGGTGACCAACCAGAAGACATGACCTCCGAAGACGTTAAGAACGCTTGGGAGGCACGTACTGGAGATTACTCAATAGTTCAGTGTGCAATATTGTATGGCTTAGAACTGGGACTTCAAAGATGTTTTGAATGTCATGGAGCATATGAGATGTTCCAGGAGTTGAAGTTTATCTTTCAGAAGAACGCCCGGATCGAGAGGTATGAAACCTCCGTTAAGTTCTATGCTTGCAAGATGGAGGAGAACGGGTCTATTAGGGAACATATACTTAGAATGTCTAGGTATTCAACTCGTCTAGCGGAGTTGGGAATTGCCTTCCGCCAGAGGCGGTCACTGACAGAGTTCTTCAATCACTGCCACCTAGTTACAAGAGCTTTGTGATGAACTATAACATGCACGGGATGAACAAGTCAGTCGCCGAGCTGTTTGCGATGCTAAAAGTTGCTGAGTCTGAAGTCCAGAAAGAACATCAAGTATTGATGGTCAATAAAACCACTAGTTTCAAGAAAAATGGCAAAGTCAAGGGCAAGGGCAAGAAGGGTAAAACCAAGAAGGATGGCAAAGCAGTTGCTACTCCTGCAAAGAAGCCCAAGCATGGACCCAAGCCAGAAACTGAAAGCTTTCATTGCAAAGGAACTGGTCACTGGAAGCGGAACTGCCCCAAGTACCTGGCTGACAAGAAGGCGGCCAATGACAAACAAGGTATATATGATATACATGTTATTGATGTGTACCTTACTAGCTCTCGTAGTAGTGCCTGGGTATTTGATACCGGTTCGGTTGCTCACATTTGCAACTCAAAGTAGGAACTACGGAATAAACGAAGGCTGGCAAAGGACGAAGTGACGATGCGCATGGGAAATGGTTCCAAGGTTGATGTGATCGCCGTCGGCATGCTCTCTCTTCGATTACCATCGGGATTAGTGATGAACCTGAATAATTATTATTTAGTGCCTGTGTTAAGCATGAACATTATATCTGGATCTTGTTTATTGCGAGATGGTTACTCATTTAAAACAGAGAATAAAGGTTGTTCTATTTATATGAGTAATATCTTTTATGGTCATGCACCCAATGTTAGGGGTTTATTCATATTGAATCTTGATAGTGATGACACACATGTTCATAACATTGATGCCAAAAGATGTAGAATTGATAATGATAGTACCACTTTCTTGTGGCACTGCTGTTTAGGTCATATTGGTGTAAAAAGCATGAGGAAGTTCTATGCTGATGGACTTTTGGAGTCACTTGATTTTGAATCACTTGACACATGTGAACCATGCCTCATGGGCAAGATGACTAAAACGCCGTTCTCTGGAACAATGGAACGGGCGAGTGACTTATTGGAAATCATACACACTGATGTGTCCGGTCCAATAAATGTGACACCGCGTGGTGGATATCATTATTTTCTCACCTTCATTGATGACTTAAGTAGATATGGGTATATTTACTTAATGAAACACAAGTCTGAAACGTTTGAAAAGTTCAAGCAATTTCAGACTGAAGTTGAGAATCATCGTAACAAGAAGATTAAGTTCCTGCGATCTGATCGAGGAGGTGAATATCTGAGTTATGAGTTTGGCAGTCACTTAAGACAGTGTGGAATTGTTTCACAGTTGACACCGCTCAGAACACCACAGCGTAATGGTGTGTCCAAACGTCGTAATCGAACCTTATTAGATATGGTGCGTTCTATGATGTCTCTTCCTGATTTGCCACTATCGTTTTGGGGTTATGCATTAGAGACAGCTGCATTCACTTTAAATAGGGCACCATCAAAATCCATTGAGACGACGCCATATGAACTGTGGTTTGGCAAGAATCCAAAGTTGTCGTTTCTTAAAGTTTGGGGATGTGATGCTTATGTCAAAAAGCTTCAGCCTGAAAAGCTGGAACCCAAAGCGGAGAAATGCATCTTCATAGGATACCCGAAAGAAACAGTCGGGTATACCTTCTATCTCAGATCCGAAGGCAAAGTGTTTGTCGCTAAAAATGGAACATTTCTTGAGAAAGAGTTTCTCTCGAAAGAATTTAGTGGGAGGAAAATAGAGCTTGATGAGGTTATTGAACCTTTACTTCAACCAGAAAGTAGCGCAGCACAGAAAGATGTTTCTGTGGAACCTACGACGGTAGAAGAGGAAGTTAGTGATGATGATCATGAAGCTTCGGATCAAGCAGCTATTGAACCTCGTAGGTCGACAAGGCCGCGTACTACCCCTGAGTGGTACGACAACCCTGTCTTGGAGGTCATGTTGTTGGACAACAATGAACCTACGAGCTATGGAGGAGTAGTGATGGGCCTGGATTCCGAGAAATGGTTAGAGGCCATGAAATCCGAGATGGGATCCATGTATGAAAACAAAGTATGGACTTTGGAAGTATTACCTGAAGGGCGAAAGGCCATTCAGAACAAATGGATCTTTAAGAAGAAGACAGACACGGACGGTAATGTCACCGTCTATAAAGCTCAACTTGTGGCAAAGGGTTTTTCACAAGTTCAAGGAGTTGACTACGATGAGACTTTCTCACCCGTAGCGATGCTTAAGTCTGTCAGAATCATGTTAGCAATAGGTGCCTATTTCGACTATGAAATTTGGCAGATGGATGTAAAAACAGCGTTCCTCAACGGTTTCCTTGAGGAAGAGTTGTATATGATGCAACCCGAAGGTTTTGTCGATCCAGAGAATGCTGACAAAGTTTGCAAACTCCAGCGATCCATTTATGGACTGGTGCAAGCATCTCGGAGTTGGAATAAGCGCTTTGATGAGGTGATCAAAGCGTTTGAGTTTATACAAGTTTACGGAGAAGCTTGTATTTACAAGAAAGTGAGTGGGAGCTCTATAGCGTCTCTAGTATTATATGTGGATGACATATTGCTGATTGGAAACAATATAGAAATGCTGGAAAGCATGAAGGAATATTTGAACAAGAGTTTTTCAATGAAGGACCTAGGAGAGGCTGCTTTCATATTAGGTATTAAGATCTATAGAGATAGATCGAGACGCTTAATAGCACTTTCACAGAGCACATACCTTGATAAAGTTTTGAAGAAGTTCAGAATGGAACAGTCCAAGAAGGAGTTCTTGCCTGTATTACAAGGTGTGAAGTTGAGTAAGACTCAATGCCCAGTAACTGCATAAGATAGAGAAAAGATGAGTGTCATCCCCTATGCTTCAGCCATAGGCTCTATCATGTATGCAATGCTGTGCACAAGACCCGATGTCAGCCTTGGCATAAGTATGGCCGGAAGGTTTCAAAGTGATCCTGGAATGGAGCACTGGCAAGCGGTCAAGAATATCCTTAAGTACCTGAAAAGGACTAAGGAAATGTTTCTCGTTTATGGAGGTGATGAAGAGCTCGTCGTAAAGGGTTACGTCGATGCAAGCTTTGAGACTGATCCGGACGACTCTAAGTCGCAAACCAGATACGTATTTATTCTTAACGGGGGAGCGGTAAGCTGGTGCAGTTCGAGGCAAAGCATAGTAGCTGATTCTACGTGCGAAGCGGAATACATCGCAGCCTCGGAGGCGGTGAAGGAAGGTGTCTGGATGAAGCAGTTCATGACAGATCTTGGAGTAGTGTCCAGTGCACTGAATCCAATGAACCTGTTCTGTGACAACACTGGTGCCATTGCTCTAGCCAAGGAACCAAGGTTCCACAAGAGGTCCAGACACATAAAGCGACGCTTCAACTCCATCCGCGATTACATCTTGGAGAAAGACATAAATATTTGCAAAGTGCACACGGATCTGAATGTTGCAGACCCGTTGACTAAACCTCTTCCAAGGGCTAAACATGATCAACACCAGAACTGGATGGGTGTTCGATTCATTACAATGTAAATCACATAGTGATGTGAACTAGATTATTGACTCTAGTGCAAGTGGGAGACTGTTGGAAATATGCCCTAGAGGCAATAAATAAAGTGTTTATTATTGTATTTCCTTGTTCATGATAATCGTTTATTATCCATGCTATAATTGTATTAATTGGAAACATGGATACATGTGTGGATACATAGACAAACACAATGTCCCTAGTATGCCTCTAGTGAACTAGCTCGTTGATTGAAAGATGGTTAAGGTTTCCTAGCCATGGACATGAGATGTCATTTGATAATGGGATCACGTCATTAGGAGAATGATGTGATGGACAAGACCCAAACTACAAACGTAACTTATAATCGTGTCAGTTTATTGCTACTGTTTTCTACATGTCAAGTATATGTTCCTATGACCATGAGATCATGCAACTCACAGATATCGGAGGAGTACCTTGTGTGTATCAAACGTCGCAACATAACTGGGTTACTATAAAGGTGCTCTACAGGTGTCTCCAAGGGTGTCTGTTGAGTTGGCATGGATCAAGACTGGGATTTGTTACTCCGTGTGACGGAGAGGTATCTCAGGGCCCACTCGGTAATACAACATCACAATAAGCCTTGCAAGCAATGTTACTAAGTGTTGGTCATGGGATCTTGTATTATGGAACGAGTAAAGAGACTTGCCAGTAACGAGGTTGAACTAGGTATGGAGATACCGACGATCGAATCTCGGGCAAGTAACATACTGAAGAACAAAGGGAAAATCATACGGGATTAACTGAATCCTTGACATAGAGGTTCGATCGATAAAGATCTTCGTAGAATATGTAGGAACCAATGTGGACACCGAGGTCCCACCATTGGTTATTGACCGTAGAGGTGTCTCGGTCATGTCTACATAGTTCTCGAACCCGCAGGGTCTGCACACTTAAGGTTTGGTGACGTTTCGGTAGTATAGAGTTATGTATGGTGGTGACCGAAGTTTGTTCGGAGTCCCAGATGAGATCCTGGACGTCACGAGGAGCTCCGAAATGGTTTGGAGGTAAAGATTCATATATAGGAAGTCCTGTTTTGGTCGCCGGAAAAGTTCCGGGCTTATCGGTAGTGTACCGGGAGTGCCGGTAGTGTACCGGGAGACCTCCGGGAGGGGTATTTCGACCCAAGAGGCTTCATGGGCTGTGGGAGAGTGAATATCAGCCCTTAGTGGGCTGGTGGAAACTCCCACACAAGGCCCATGTGGCTGGATAAGAAAACCCAAAAGGAAAAAGGTGGAAAAGGCAAAAAAGGGAGAAAAAAGGATGAATCCTAATCCTACTAGGAGTGGAGGAGGTGGACTCCTCCTCTCCTAGTTCGGCCGAAGTCTGGGAGGCTTGGAGGCCAAGCTGCCTCCTCTCCTCCTCTCCTCCTATATATACTTGTGGTATTGAGGGTTTTTGCACTAGATTTTCAGCCACGTGCTACCCGTTCCTCCAGTGCATAGTTTCTCCTATAGATCGGTTTTCTGCAGTGCTTAGGCGAAGCCCTGCCGAAATTGCTCCACCACCATCGCCGGAGCGCCGTCAGGCTGCCGGTGAACTCTTTTTCCTCTCCACTCCTTCTTTCTGGATTAAGACGGTGGAGATCGTCATCAAGCTGTACGTGTGCTGAACGCGGAGGTGCCGTCCGTTCGGTGCTAGATCGGAAGGATCATGATCAAGTTCGTGAGACGGATCGTGATCAAGTTCGTGGGACGGATCGTGATCGGATCGCGGGACGGATCGTGATTGGATCGCGGGACGGATCGTGACTGGATCGCGGGACGCACGGCGATTTGGATCGCGAAGACGTTCGACTACACCAATCGCGTTTCTTAACGCTTCCCGCTTAGTGATCTACAAGGGTATGTAGATCCACTCTCCCTCTCGTAGATGCTCATCACCATAGATAGATCTTCGTGTGCATAGGAATTTTTTTCCCATGCAACGTTCCCCAACAGTGTGTAGCAGCATGATCTTGGGATGGTACAGAAACACCGGAGATTCGACCTTTCAGGTCGGGTCGCTACAGAAATGGTATCAGAGCACACGCTGACCGTAGGACGTAACCTCTAGGATTGGAAAAGCCTTAGGATTTATTTCTCTTTTGTATTTAAAATTCTTGTACTCTCATCTACTCGTTTCTGACTTCCCTCCGATTTATTTCAAAATTTATAGATGGCCACCTTCATCCCAGTTTTGATCACAGAGATTTGTCAGCCTAACGCGACGATGCCCTTTGGCAAAGAGCTGATGAAGATTGTCAGGGACGTAAGGATTTCCTTGCCAAGCATCACCGGGACTCCTATCATGTCTTTTCCACAAGATGGTCGCTATAGGATCGAGGTGCACATACCCGGAAAGACTTTTGGAAATCGTAAGGAACCCATCGACTTCAAGTTTGTGGCACCCAGCTGGAATCTTGGGAGGGACATAGCAATTCATCGTGCCCTTGGACGTATTCTGGAGGAATACAGGGGTGGTCCCATTTCACCAGGAGTCAGCGTGGTTTGTCGCAGGGATGCCAATGGAAATATCATAAACACTCCCACTGAAGACTCCACTATTTCCTATATCCAGACTTTGGAGACGCACATCAGGACCTTGGAGCTTCAGGTACATGCCGACACGAAGACGATCAAGAGGCTGATGAACTGCGAGATTGACCTCGAAGCTGACCTACGGGAAGCCAAGTACGAGCATGAGCATGAAGTGAAGGATTTCTTAGAGAGGATCGATAAGCTGAACACTCGCATTGCAACTCTGGAGGAACAGTTGGACGTGGGGGAAAATCTTCACCTAGAAGGAGACATGGCTCCCTTGATCAGCAACGATGATGACTATGAGGAGAGCGTCACCGGAGGATGCCACTTCACCATGCACTTTTGAGGAGAACTTTAGTTATGCCCCCATGTATCTTTATTTTCGTCATTAAAGCGTAGGTCGATGCTTAGTTTGAATTGGAGACTTGTATCTCGATGTTTGAACCTTGAGTTGAATAAATGAATGAGTGTTTGGTGTGTATGTTTGTTGCATTGCATATGGGTAGTGACATTTCCTTTTAGGTCCTTGTTCTATTCTAATTCTCACCCCTCTGAAAAAAGCAATACGCCTCCGCGACGTGAGCCCGATTTCACCTTCCCGCCGGAACTCACACAACTTCTCCAGCAGCAGAATGCCCTGATGCAGCTGTTGATCCAGAACCAGACCAACAACCACCCTCCACCTCAAGGCGACAACCTCACCCGTTTTCTGAGGCTGAACCCACCAACTTTTTCTAGCAGCACTGAGCCCATTGTGGCAGATGAGGCTGAAAAGGTGCGTTTCGCCGCCCATCAACTGGAGGGACCAGCAGCTTCATGGTGGGAGAACTACACCACCACGTACCCCATTGTTGGTGTGACTTGGGAGCAGTTCAAGCTAGCTTTCCGCACTGCTCATGTCTCAGCTGGAGCCATGAGTCTGAAGAAGCGTGAGTTTCGCAACTTACGCCAGGGGAACCACTCCGTGGCCCAGTATGTGGATGAATTCAGCATGTTGGCTCGTTATGCACCAGGAGATGTGTCCGATGACACAGCCAAACAGGAGAAGTTCCTGGAAGGACTCAACGATGAGTTGAGCATGCAGCTGATGGTGGCTACTTTCAACAACTACCAGCAGCAGCAAATCGAAAACCACAAGAGGAAGTATGGACAGGGGAAGTCTCACTCTGGAGCTCAACAGAAGCCTTGCTACTCCCCGTACTCAGGAAATACCAGATCAGGGACCGGTAAGTATGGAGGACACACTCATCACGTGCACAACCATGGAGGCCATAACCATGGAGGAAATGGGAATAATCGTCCCAACAATGGCAACTTCAAGAATGGCAATGGAAATGGGAATGGCAACCAACACCGTCCCGTTTCAGCTCAGAAGGATCTGCACCATATCACCTATTTCAAGTGCCAGAAGACAGGACACTATGCCACTGAATGTCCTCAGAACAAGCCAGGAAATGGAAACGGCAACAACCACGGAACTCCGCAGCTAAGAAGCCAAATCCTTTTCCTCGAGCTCAGGTGAACCACCTTGATGTGGAAGAAGTCTATGATCAGCCCGAGACTGTGGTTGGTAAGTTTTTATTGCATTCACGTCCAGTTATAGTACTTTTTGATTCTGGTGCAACTCACTCATTCATATCAAGGGTAGTTGTGGAAAAGTATGGTTTACCCACCAGAACCCTTAGTCAGCCCATTAAGGTCAATTCCCCAGGAGGTATGATGCTGGCAGGGATAGGATGCCACGCCTTGAAACTTAATATAGGAAAACACGTTTTTCCCACCGACCTCATCGTCCTAGAGTCCCAAGGATTGGGTGTAATCCTAGGCATGGATTGGATGACCAAGTATGAAGGAAATCTTGATTGCCCCAGCAAGTCTATTTCACTCACCACCCCAGAGAACAAAAGGATTAAGTATGTATCCCGATGCACATGGATGAGTGCTCGGTTAAATTCCCTCACAGGAGTTGTTCAGGAGGAAGTGCCGGTTGTACAAGACTTTCCAGATGTATTCCCGGAGGAATTACCAGGCATGCCACCAGATAGAGAGATTGAGTTTCTGATAGAGTTACTACCAGGAACCGCCCCAATTTCCAAGAGACCCTATTGGATGCCCGCAAATGATTTAGTAGAAATCAAGAAGCAGATTGAGGAGTTATTGGATAAGGGATATATTCGCCCAAGTTCTTCACCTTGGGGAGCCCTAGTTCTTTTGGTGGAGAAGAAAGATAAAACGTTGAGGATGGTGGTCGATTATCGTGCATTGAACGAGGTAACTATCAAGAATAAGTACCCTCTGCTGATGATTAATGACTTGTTTGATCAGCTACTAGGAGCCGAAGTATTCTCCAAGATCGATCTTCGATCAGGGTGTCACCAACTGAAAATTCGCGAACAGGATATACCCAAAACAGCCTTCACCACAAGGTATGGCTTATATGAGTATACAGTCATGTCTTTTGGTTTGACTAATGCTCCTGCCTACTTCATGAATATGATGAACAAAGTGTTTATGGAATATTTGGACAAGTTTGCCGTGGTGTTCATCGATGGCATTTTGATATTCTCCAAGAGCGAGGAAGAACACAAGGAACACTTGCGTTTAGTTCTGGAGAAGCTTAGAGAACATCAGTTATATGCCAAGTTCAGTAAATGTGAATTCTGGCTGACGGAAGTCGGATTCCTTGGACACATTATTTCCGGAGAAGGAATAGCAGTAGACCCCGCTAAGGTTGAAGCAGTCACTGAGTGGAAGTCACCCACCTCAGTTAAGGAGATCCGCAGTTCTCTGACTTGCCGGATATTACCGGAGATTCATTGAGAATTTCTCAAAGATTGCCAAGCCCATGACAGAGTTGTTGAAGCAAGAGTCTAAGTATATTTGGACTGAGGAATGTGAGGCCAGTTTCCAAGAGTTGAAGAAACGTTTGGTCACAACCCCAGTGTTGATACTACTAAACATTCGGAAGGACTTCCAGGTTTATTGTGACGCATCACGTCAAGGACTTGGAGGAGTACTCATGCAGGAGGGAAAAGTTGTAGCCTATGCATCCAGACAGTTATGACCCCATGAGATGAATTATGCCACCCATGATTTGGAACTAGCAGCCATAGTGCACGCACTCAAGACCTGGAGACATTTCCTTATCGGAAATAGTTGTGATGTTTACACTGAGCATAAAAGCCTGAAGTATATCTTCACACAGAAGGAGTTGAACCTCAGACAGAGGAGATGGTTAGAGTTAATCAAGGACTATGACATGAGACTGCATTACCATCCAGGAAAGGCAAATGTTGTAGCAGATGCTTTGAATCGGAAGAGTTATGTGAACACACTCATAGCCGGAGGATTACCCCAGGAGTTAACCGATGATCTCAGAGAGCTTCGGCTAGAGATAGTTCCAAAAGGATATGTTGCCACACTAGAGATCCAGTCCACCTTGACCGAAAGAATTCGTGAAGCCCAGAAATCGGACAAGGAGATAGCTAAGATAAAGCAGAGAATGAAGGATGGAAAAGCTAACGACTTTCGTGAAGATGAACAAGGTACTCTATCATTTGAGAACCGAATCTATGTGCCCAATGAACCAGAGCTTAGGAAGTTGATACTTCAAGAAGCTCACAATTCACCCTACTCGATACACCGAGACAACACCAAGATGTACCTTGATTTGAAGGAAAGTTACTAGTGGACAGGTATGAAGAAGGATATTGCCGAACATGTTGCGGTATGTGATGTTTGTCAGCGAGTAAAGGCGGAACATCAGAAACTAGCAGGGTTACTCCAACCTTTGTCGATACCCGAGTGGAAATGGGATAAGCTTGGTATGGACTTCATCACAGGATTACCCAGGACCCGTTCAGGTTATGATTCCATATGGGTAGTGGTCGATCGCTTGACCAAGGTGGCTCATTTCATCCCAGTAAAGACCACCTATACGAGTGCTAAGTTAGCCAAGATATATATGACCAGGATCGTATGTCTGCATGGAGTTCCAAGGAGTATCGTGTCAGATAGAGGAACACAATTTACCTCAAAGTTTTGGCATCAACTACATGAAACTTTAGGTATGAGGCTGGAGTTCAGTACAACTTTTCATCCGCAGACTGATGGACAGACTGAGAAAGTCAACCAGATTCTAGAGGACATGTTGAGATCTTGTGCGCTAGACTATAGGTCCAGTTGGGATGACAACTTACCTTACGCAGAGTTCTCGTACAACAATAGTTATCAGACTAGTCTGAAGATGGCCCCTTTTGTAGCTTTATACGGAAGGAGGTGCAGAACACCATTGATGTGTGATGGTGTTGGTGACTGACAACTTTTTGGTCCCGATTTTATCCAAGATTCTGAAGAAAAGGTCAAACTGATTCGAGACCGACTCAAGATAGCTCAATCCAGGCAGAAGAGCTATGCGGATAACAAACGCAAGGAATCAAGAGGAAGATCGAGCATATGAAGTGGGAGATCGAGCATACCTTCGTGTGTCCCCACTTGGAGGAATCAAGAGGTTTGGTGTTAAAGGAAAGTTAGCACCCATATTTATAGGCCCCTACAAAATTTTTGAACTTAGAGGCGAAGTTGCATACAAGATGGAATTGCCGGAAGGATTGTCCGGAGTTCATGATGTTTTCCATGTTTCCCAGCTAAAGAAATGCCATGCTGAGATGGCTGATATTCCTTTGAGAGACACAGTGCCCCTAAAGGCCATACAACTTGACAGTGACCTGACCTACGAGGAGAAGCCTGTTAGAATCCTCGGGACTACCAACAGAGTTACCCGTAGCAAGACCATCAAGTTTTGTAAAGTTCTGTGGAGTCACCACACCTAGGAACAAGCCTCCTGGGAACACGAAGAAGATCTTCGTAGAGACCACCCGCACCTATTTTCTAGCCAACCCGAATCTCGAGGGCGAGATTCATCTTAAGGTGGGTAGGTTTGTAACATCCCAAAATTTCATTTTGGAATGTTATGAAATATAGCTATGCATCATCATCACTTTGTTTGAGTGAAATGAATGGTTGAAGTGTTTCCTTTGAATTTCTGAAAGGCCATTTCAATTTTTCCATGTATTTGTTTCACCTATTTGACCTTTGGAAATGTTCAAAGAAAGAGGGGAGTAACATGACACTCCACACCAGGGGCATCTTGGTGAAATATTTTGAACCATAAAACCAGGGGGTTATTTGAAAAATTATTGCAAAAGGATTTAAAATCAATTAGGCATTTTTCTGAAAATAAATTTTAAAAAGATATTCAATATGACAGAGGAAAAATGTTCATTAAATAGCATTTAATCCCCTGATCATTTTGATATATACATTTCCTATGTTTGGAAAGGATTTGAGTGCATTAAAGATGTTTTAATAGCTTTGTAAGTAAAAAAGGAAACGAATTAAACAGAAATGGGCCGGCCCACAGCCTTTAAGACCTGAAATCACTCCAGGTCGGCGACCGACGCGCAGATCCTGTGTCCCACCCTCACTGACGCGCGGGACCCACCGTACGACCGAGGCATCAACGCGCTCGTCTCCTTCCCCGCACCTCCGACGTCGCCGGCGATCTCTCCCCACAAATCTCGCTCCTCTCTCCCTCCTCGACCACTGCACCACCCCTTTAAGAACCCCTCGTCCCTCCGCTCTCCGTTCCACCCCAAAAACCCCTCTACCCTCACCAGAACACTACCGCACGACCTCACGAGAGTTCGGACGTCAACTGAATCTCCCCGAGCACGAGGCCGTCGCCTCCGTCGTCCCCAGCCCCAGCCGACGCCACCAATCGACGCCGGAGCTTCGCCACCGTCGCCTGAGCGCTTCAGACGCTGCCCCCGACCACCGCACTGTCGCCTCCGACCACCTCCGACGTCCGGCCGCCGTCGACCTCGTCGGAACCCCGACCCCCACCGCTGTAAGCCATCGCACCCCCTTGGGCCGTTCGATCTAGATCCAACGCGCTAGATTAGAAGTTTTATAAAACGAATCAGTACGCGTTAAGTTTCGGTCGTCTGCTCGCTAGCTCCCGCACGCATACTCTCTCAACCAATCAAAGCATGCCACGTATACCCTATCCGTTCGATAAGATTTATTTCTTTTCCTTTCTGTTTTAGAAAACAAAATGTATTCTGTTTTTTTATTATAACTTTTAAAATATTTAGAGTTTTTGATTGATTCTTTTTGCAACATGTCACAAATTTGTTGTAGTTTATGTTTGTATGCTTAGATTTCAAATTTGAATTTTTATAAAATTGAGAAAATCACTAAAACTTGAATAACATGAGTTTAAAAATTTATTTTTGAGTGATTCTTTTTGCTACTGTTTTGTATTAGTTAGGACTATCATCCAGCACTATTTGATATTTTTTGAATATGTTAGACTAGGATTTTAGTAGAAACAGATTCTGTTTCGTTTCTTCAAAACACTAAATTGAATTGTTTTTATTTTAAATTTACTTTAATTTTGCTTTAGTTCAACTTTTCAAAGTAGTTTATCTAGTTCTATTATTAAACATTAGGTGAATTGATTTTCATAAAACAAAATATTTTAATTTGTTTTGTGCTCTAGTTTAAATAGGTAAAAATTTGTTTTCACCATTGATATTGGTTAGAAAAATGTTTTGTATTAACTCTTTTGCAAAGAATTTTTATAATGAAATACCTTCTGTTTGCTAAAAAAAATTGGTATTTTTTTTCTGTTATCTAAATGGCTAGTTGTTTCAAAACAAATTTTGTCTGTTATGCTTAGTAGGATTTTGACACTAAAATTTTTAGAGTCTTCCTTTTTGAGTGACCTTCTTTTTGATTGTGCTTTATGTTTGATGAAGTATTGCTTACCTTGCTGTTATGTGAATTATATTATGATTATACTTATTGTGTGCTTTGTTTGATTCATTAGATCATTCGGAGTGCGAAGCTTGTTATCTAGACTCACTTGAGTACGAGGATCGTCAGCAAGGCAAGTCACTTTGACCATGTATACCTATGTTTTATTGCATTAGTTCTACCATCTCCCCAATTGCATGAAAAGTAGGTAATTTGGAAACTTGGTTACTTGAAGTAGTATCATGTGGTAGGCACCCCTCAACCTTTTGACACATTGGCCCCGGGAAACATTGATTTAATTTTGCTATGCTATTAGTAGACGGGGTTGGTTGTGTGATTCATGAGAGTTGTGAGATAATACTTTCAAGACCTACAAGATGAACAAGACTTCAAGACTCAAAGTTTCAACATACCTCTGGGTGGATGATGGTTGAACGGCGCCCTGGAGAAACTAGTGGTTAGCCTAGATGTTGCTGGAGAAGTGCCAGTATTCATGCGGAAAGGTCCACCCAGGCACAAAGAGATGGATGGATGCTTCAAGACCCAAGGCTTACCTGCACAGCCACAGGCCATTATGGGCTCTGGCTTGGTTGGATATCGTGGTGACCCTGGACAGGCGGTGCTACGAGATGTAGAAGAACGGTAGGAAAGGATGGGCACCGACAGAGTCTCGGGGAAACCCTTTAGAAGACCATGTTTTGGTCATCCGTTTCTCAAACACCCTGAAGTGTGGGAAATCCAATGGAGGCGATCAAATCTTGTGGGGAACGTGTGCAAAACTCTGCAGAGTACCCCAAACCTAATCGATTAGCCGTGTCCACGGTCATGGACAGCTTGAGCCAAAGGAACTGAACTATCTGGAACTCTCAACACAATTAAGTATATTGATGTGGGATTTTTAATGACAACTTGGGTATGAGAATTGGTTGGTGGAACCATCTCATTAATCAACCAACATTGTAGTAATTATGCTTTTGCCCTCTCCTGTTGTAGGAAAAATTTGGCTTTATGCAAAACTTACTACCCCACCTGCCATATATGCATATATAATAGACGATTACTTTACACCCCCTCTTTTGTGACATTGCCGGCATATTCAATATGTTGACCTATACGGCAGCAACGTATCATGTTGCAGAGTACTTTTCCGACCAGGAGTGAGGATACGCTCTACGCTCGGTGAGATGCCCTTGGAGTCAGATGGACTCAACTACCTTTGAAGCTTCCGCAAGATTAGTTATTCTCATGAGTTGGCCTTCAGCCACTTTATTGTAATTCTTATTGTAATAAAGGACTCGATATGAGATTTTTGGATTATTAAAGCTATGTGATTTCACTTTGATATATACATTGATATACCGTGTGTGTACCAGCATGATCTTGGGATGGTACAAAAACATCGGAGATTCGACCTTTCAGGTCGGGTCGCTACACATCTTGATCTTGTGATCATCGACGACATCGGCAATGTACAACTCCAATTTCATCTTCTCTTCTTCAACTCTCTTCAATTTTCCTTTCAAATCCTCGTTTTCTTTTTCAACTAAATTTAACTTCTCGACAATAGGTTGGTTGACATTTCCGGTTCAACTACCTCGTAGATAAAAATATCTATTTCAATTTGATGGGCATAATTGTCATTAACACGAAATGCAACAAATAGTGATAAAAGAGAATATACCACATCTGAATAGTAAACCGGACGAGGGCCGATGGGCACAGATATCATAACCATGGCACTATATATAGAAACAATCATACAAGTAAGAAAACTATGCAAGTAACTATCTAAATCATACAAATACGATTTTTTTATAAGAAGGATAAGAACACAAGAAGAGGCTCACCAAGGTGGTGCCTGCGACGGGAGAGTGCGGGCGATCGATGGTGGTTAGGACCGGGATGGGAAGGAACACTAAGTAAATCACACCTACACATATGCAAACTAAGGAGTTAATTTGAGCTCATATTGCATATAATTCAAAAAAGCTATCACATAATTACACCCAAACTAAAACCCACAAATCACTATACTTATAAAGCATTGCTCGAGCTGATCTAGCAGTAAGAGATCAAAGGACAAAGTTGCGAACCTTTGTGAACACTTGGATGGATTGGGGTGCCTCAAATCTTGACAAATCTTGGCAAAAATGGAGGGATGAGCTCGAGCTAGGGGAAGAACAGAGAGGGGATTTCGAACGGAGAAAAAAGAGAAATGGAGTCGGGCTGGACGAAGGGTTTATATAGGGAAAGCTTTAGTCCCAGTTGGTTAAACAAATCGGGACTAAAGATCCATCTATAGTACGGGACAAATAGGGACTAAAAGGGCTCCTCGGGGCCCCAGGCTGACACCATCCTGCCACCCCCCTTTAGTCCCATTTTGTGATACAAACTGGACTATAGGTCCCAAATTAACCAGGACTAATGGGGACCGTACCCCCTGACCGCTCCTAGCCGTTGGAACCAGAACTAATGGCCACATTAGTCTCGGTCCAAAGCTAAACCAGGACTAAAGGTAGAAATGGAAGGCATGTTTTGTACTAGTGGTACCATGTCCTTGCTGTGTTGTGACGTCAAACCAATCGCAATTTATAAAAGGTTTGAGGCCCCATTCACAATAGAGGAAATGAGAACAATGCAAAGAGTCGCCAGGATCACCACCGCCACCAAGAGCCATTCACATGAGAAACCCTATCCGCGAAATCATTCTACCCATAGTTTTCCATACTTGTAATCGATACATCGCATATCCGGACATTGTAGGAATCTTACCAATCATTCATCTATCAACGTTGGCTACAATGTTTTCCATATGTGGTATAATTGCGACGTGTGAGTAGTCCTCTCAGGCCATGGGCTAAGACATATATAGCCTTATACCCCTATGTACTTGTGCACAAGATTGTTGGTATTGACTTTGCTTAGTTGAATGTTATGTTTATGTGTTATCACAATAGATTCGTCTCTTATATCTTTCTCGTTCTAAGGCCCGACACGTACCCAGGATCCCGTAGATCAATACAGAAGGATGTAAAGTACAGGGGCACATGGAAGGCTATAACGAAAGCCGGTGACAGTAAGGATTAGTACAATATTGGAAACCAACTCCTTGGGGACCATGAGGTGTAGCCCTTAAACAATGTGTTTTCCGGAGAAATGATTAATAATCGATAATAATGGCACTGGTTGGAAAATAGACTCACTGTGCAGGTTGTTGATCGGTTGCGATGCTATTTGGATGTATCCCCCAAATCTACACGTTGAGAATACATCACAATGGTTTCTACTAGGACCACGTTGAAAATTAAGACAATATCCTAAGTGCAAGTATAAGATCGCAAGTAAAGTCCTCATGCCCTAGCCTATTTCCATACCATTGATCTCTCTCTAAACAAACTATCATTTTTGGACCAGGGAACTGAAACCTGTAACGACAACAACAACTTGTTTGAATTCCTGTCTATTAGCATCACTTCTCATGGGTTTGATATCCATGGTCATCCTTGGTAAAAGTAGGTAGGGACTATCAACATCCAAAATTGGATCAAAGGTAATCACAACAGGAAGAGGTGGTGTCGCGCCGACACGATATTTAAGTAAGGTTTGAGCTGTAGGTGTATCATTTGCATAACCTAAATTATTGGATATTTTCTTGTAGCTTCCTATAATAGTGCAAGGCGATTTAGGTTTTCAAGATATGTCACCATGTAAATCCATCATTTGCATAACCTAAATTATAGCAATATTACCAAATCTAGATATGTTCAAATGTGCTCATGTGCATTTTAAGTAAGTTTTCGCTTATAAGAGAGGTGGTTGTTTTGCTAGTGTAGTTTTTGCATTGATGCTTCATGTGACCATATGGGTATGATACATGGTTTTGGGGTAGAAAGAGACAAGAAATCCATTGGTGCAATTGGATTTCACTTTTGAGAAAGTTTATAAAACTGTCACTTTTTACTGTGATGCTACTTTGTCATTTTTGCATGATTTAATCCATGCTTGCTTTGGGGCATGTGCCAACATGGAAGTGCTAGTGTTTTATGTCTATTATGCCATGATATTTTTTTTTGACATGAGAATCACCCATATAAGTGGGAAACTTGTTGCAAAGTAGCTAACTTAATGTTACTCTTTTCACCATGCTAAATATTTCTAAGTCTGAGATTCTGCTGTTATTTTTAAGCCATGAAGAGTGGTTGATATCTTGTGATATGTTGATAATTAGCTCATGCTTAGGGCCATTATTTTGAAGTAAATGTTGTCTACTACCATCCTGTTAATTTTGATGCCAAGAGGTGGTCTCTAACACCTTCAACTTATGTTGTCAACATGCCACCAAATTAACTCAGATTCCAGAAAACTGTTATTTTCACCAAGTCCCAGAAAACTGTTTCATCATGCCAACTTGTGAGCTTCATGCTTATTGATGTGTGCCTCCTTTACAGTATGTGTAGTTGGATAAGTTGACAATCATGTTATATAGTTTCTGTCAATGCCTTGTTTGTGGTGGTAGTATTCCTGTAGCTTAAGTTGTGGGCTGTGCAAGTTGCTATGTTGCTGTTTTGTGGTAGATTGTTTGTTTTAGTGTTTTGTGACTTGTGGGAGATATACTCCATGTAATTGCTTGATATTTGGCTCTACTGTGGTTGGTTTTTCATTTCCTATCCAGTGCATATCTTGGAATGGCAGGAAATAGCCCATGGCCTTGTGGTCTTGTGTTTTGCCTTCGTAACTTGCCGAGAGCGTAGTAGGAGAACCGTAACTCCGTTTCTTACGTTCTTTATATGCATTTTTATCGATTTTGTATGATGCATACATATTTTCCATGTTCATGCATGTTTAAATAACATAATATGAGGTTCTATCAAGAATGGAAACTAATCAATCAATGCATGTGAAACATGACTAGTTTAGGTTGCCATGTTAAATTCTTCAAAAATGAATCATGCATCATATTGTTTGTGCATTGCACCTTGGTTGGATGTTTATTGTTGTTGTTTCTCTTGGGTAGACGCGAGTGTTGAAACTGAGTACAATGACCTAGGAGAGTACATCTACGAGGATCCCGCAACTTGTTCCACTGAAGAACCAACAGGCAAGATGATCGTACCCGGATCCCGATACTATTTTCGCTTGCTAGTTTCTCGCTCTTATAGTTACAATTGCGCTACCTACCACCTGAATATCAGCCTCCTAAATTGCCATGATAGCCTCTAACCCTCCACATCCTAGCAAACCGTTGATTGGCTAAGTTACCACTGCTCAGCCCCTCTTATAGTTTTCTTAGTTGGAGGTGCAGGTTGTTCGATGTGATAACATGGATCTTGCATATCACCATATTATCTGTTATTTAAATTAATGCACATATATATCTTGGTATTGTTGGAAGTCTTGGACTTTTGCTAGGTGTTTTGTTCAGCTATTACCGCCATAGTTCATGTTACTGGTGTTATGTTTTCCATACTTTGCGCTCCTAACATGCTCGGGGTTGTTATGGGGACCCCCTTGTTAATTCGGTTGAGATTAAAACTTGTCTGGCAAGACCCAACTTTGGTACTACATTTGCTTAATAACTTAATAAAACTTGCATAGGGCTTTGCAACCCCGTGGATAATTAATCAACCCCCGGGCCAGTGCTCCTCATGAGTGTTGGTCCAAACTAGAGCCGTGTGTGGGGCCAACCCAGGGCAACTCGGGAAATTTCTATCAGGCCACCGTACACTATGCTTATTCGTCGTGTCCTGAGAACGAGATATGCGGCTCTTATTGGGTTCGTCGACACGTCGGGTGGTCTTGCTGGATTTGTTTTACCTTTATCGGGTGTCTTACGTGAGGGCTCTGACTTTCTTCGGGTTATCTCAAGGTGTTGGAATTCCTTTGGAGTTACCTATGAAGATGGCGAGATCCGTGGTCTAGGATATTCCCGCGAAGTGTGGTTAATTTATGATGGACTAGTTGGAGCACCCCTGCAGGGTTAAATCTTTCGGAAAGCCGTGCCCACGGTTATGTGGCACCTTGGATATTTGTTTAACGCCCGGCTCTAGTTAATTTGAAGTAAACTCTAAATAGAATACACCAACTGTGTGAGTAACCGTGATCGTCTCTGCTCGTGAACATGATCCGAGAGAGAACACGGTGGGGTTATGATTGACGTAAGTAAGTGTTTAGGATCCCATAGAGATTATACTAGAAACGATTGTTCATCGTAGGCCACTCATATTTATCTTCATGTTACGTAAGTTAGCCACCATAATTGCTTAGTGCTGCTGCAAACTAAACACCTACCCCATCCCAACCTTTAATCTTGAATAGTCTTGGTACCCGGGCGCATGATTGCTGAGTCCTTGTGGCTCACAGATTCCACAACAATCCAGGTGCAGGTACCGAAGAGTTTATGCAGGATGATTTGACGCAGCTCCAGTGGGAGTATGACGAGGAACATGGCAAGATGTATGTGACTTATCCGGATGAGTAGAGGACCATGGTCGTGATCTTCGGGACTAGCGGAATAGTATCATTTGCATCTGTTTTTATCGTTTGATTTCGTCCGTAGTCGGACCATGTCTTCATCTTGATGATTTGAACTCTGTGTGGAATTGTAATTTAGTATGTGGCGAGTGTAAGCCAACTCATATACTCATCTCTTCTTATATGTATGATGTGATGATACTATACTTGCGAACGACGAGATGCGCCTCTATCCCTTGCGAGCCCCCCTCCCCCCGTGTCTTAACATGGATAGGCGCGCATCTTGGGCATGACATTTTGGTTGGGTCGACATTATTGAAATGAGGCTATAAGCAAATTATCTAGGGTTTGAGAAGGGCATTTTGGACATTTGGCAAAATTTAGGGTTTAGCCCTTAAAAAAACTTGAGGGTTGATTAAATCCTCACTTTAGGTTAAAAGTAAATGAGAATGATGCTTCTGCTCAAAATAGGGTCCCCTTCCGCTTTGTATTACAAAGCAACCATCACCGATACAACCAACGATAAGTGCTGGGCCAAAAGCAGCACAAGCACGCCCAAAAGAAACGAAAGAGAAAATACAAAAGAAACAAATGCCGACAATGGTGGATCAACAAAAACAAAGAAGCCTCATGATCGTAGCGCCCACAGGGGATCTTCCACCAAACTCCTAGACTCCAAAGCGCCAGTACCAATCAACACCTCCAAGAAGGGACGCGATGATGACGACGCTGTTGCCAAGGGTTTCCTCCGGTACACGGCGAGGAAGGGTAGCCCCCGACGCCCTCCAGGAAGGTCTGTTGGCATTTCTCCCACTAGTAGAAAACAGAACTTTCGTCCCGAGCTTTAGTCCCGGTCTGGTCACGAACTGGTACTAAAGATTGTATTAGTCCCGGTTCGTGCCGGCTACAACGGCTAGGAGCAGGGCGACCTTTAGTACCGGCTCGTGAGGGACCTTTAGTACTGGTTCGTCTCACGAGCCGGTACTAAAGGGGGCGTGGTAGGGTTTTGGTCAGCCATGGGCCCCGCTTGCACCTTTAGTACCGGGTGGTGTCACCAGCCGGTACTAAAGGGCAACCTTTAGTACCGGGTGGTGACACCAGCCGGTACTAAAGACTTCCTACATATACATCTGTCCGCAGCCGATCGAAAGAGCTCTGTTTTCTCCCCTGTTCTTCTTCTTGCTCGAAGCTCATCCTCCATTTTGCCAAGGATTTGTCAAGATTTAAAGGCACCCCATCTATCCAAGTGTTCATAAAGGTTAGCAACTTTGCTCCTTCATCTCTTGCTAGATTAGCTTGTGGTATGCTCAAAGATATGTGATATGTGATTTGTGGGAGTTTATTTGATTTATATCCAATTTGAGCTCAAATTAACTTGTTAGGTTGCATATGTGTAGGTGTGGTTTATTTGGTGTGCCTTCCATGTTCTTCTTCTTGCTCAAAGCTCATCTCAAAGATATGTGATATGTGATTTGTGGGAGTTTATTTGATTTATATCCAATTTGAGCTCAAATTAACTTGTTAGGTTGCATATGTGTAGGTGTGGTTTATTTGGTGTGCCTTCCCACCATCCCCGGCCGTCCTAACCACCGTCCATCGTCCGCACCGTCTCGTTGCGGCACTGGCCACCTTGGTGAGCCTCTTGTTCTTCTTAAAATATTTTTAAAAAAAATTACTTGTATGATTTAGATAGCTGCGTGTACGATTTACTTACTTGTATTATTGTTAGTTATTCTATAGTGTAATGGTTATGGTATCCGCCCACGTCGGCCCTCGTCCAGTCTATGATTCAGATGTGGTATGTCGTTAATTATCTTTTATAACTATTTCACACATCATCTAATGTCTATGACAATTAATTATGCCACCAAATTGACGTAGATATTTTTATCTATAGGAAGTAGTTAAACCAGAAATTCCAACCGACTATGCAATTCTGCTCGAGAAATTAACACAAGCTGAAAAACAAATTAATCATTTGAAAGAAAAATTGAAAAGAACTGAAGATGAGAAGATGGGATTGGAGTTGCATGTTGCCGATATCGTCGATGATCACAAGAACAAGATGGTTGGAATGCGCTTGAAGCTTAGAAAGATTAGAAAATATGCCATTGATAAAGAGGCTTGGTATCATTATGCTATTGGCTCAATTGTTACTTTAGTTGCGATTATGATCGCATTTGTTGTTGTATTCACATGTTTTAGATAGTTGGTGTTGTTTTATGAGATGTATATGTATGAACTATAAGTATCCATTATTTGCAGTAATAACATTTGGTCACTGCTAGCTCTACTTTTGGTTGTAATGTGATGATGAAGTTGTATTAATTTGGTCACTTCGATGTTGTGTAGTGAACATGAGCCGACAATGGATGTACGATGATCGACTAAGTCTAGGGTTTCTTAATGGCCTGCATGATTTTATTCGTGTGGCTGAGACAAATAAGCAGAATGGTTTCATGTGTTGTCCATGTCATGACTGTAAGAATGATAGGAATTACTCTAACTATAAAACCCTTCACTACCACCTGCTGAAGTCCGGTTTCATGTCCGGCTATAGCTATTGGACCAAGCACGGAGAAAGAGGGGTTATAATGGAAGACAATGAAGAAGAAGAGGATGATGACAACTATCCTTTTGCTGATACAACAATGGGGAAAGCTGAATAAGAGGCATCAATGGGGGAAGCTGAAGAAGAGGCATCAGATGAGCCCGCTGATGATTTGGGTCAGGTCATTGCTGATGCAAAGAGAAACTGCGAAAATGATAAGGAGAGGTTGAAGTCGAAACGCATGTTAGAGGATCACAAGAAGTTATTGTATCCAAATTATGAAGATGACCAGAAAAAGCTGGGTACCACGCTGGAATTGCTGCAATGGAAGGCGAAGAATGGTGTAACTGACAAGGGATTTCAAGAAATGCTGATAATGATAAAGAAGATGCTCCCAAAGGATAACGAATTTCCTGAAAGTACGTACGAAGCAAAGAAGGTTGTCTGGCCTCTAGGATTAGAGGTGCAGAAGATACATGCATGCCCTAATGATGCAACGAACTTATGGTTTGGTCTTAGTACAGACGACATGAATCCTTTTGGCGAGCAGAGCTCCAGTCACAGCACCTGGCCCGTGACTCTATGTATCAACAATCTTCCTCCTTGGTTGTGCATGAAGCGGAAGTTCATTATGATGCCAGTGCTCATTCAAGGCCCTAAGCAACCCGACAACGACATTGATGTCTACCTAACGCCACTAGTTGATGAACTTCTACAGTTGTGGAAAAAACTAGGTGTGCGTGTGTGGGATGCGCACACACAGAAGGAAACTGACCTACGATTGTTGCTGTTTGTAACCATCAATGATTGTCCTGCTCTTAGTAACCTTTCAGGACATACAAACAAGGGATACAATGCATGCACGCACTGTTTAGATGATACTGAAAGTATATATTTGGATAAATGTAAGAAGAATGTGTACCTGGGACATCGTCGATTTCTACCGATCAAGCATATCTTAAGAAAGGCAGGCAACCATTTCAAAGGTGAGACAGATAACCGGAAGAAGCCTGGCCTCCGTACTGGTGAATATATATTTGATATGGTCAAGGATTTACAGGTAATCTTTGGAAAGGGTCCTGGCGAACAATCTGTTCTGAATGACGCCAACGGACACGCACCCATGTGGAAGAAGAAATCTATATTTTGGGAACTTGAATATTGGAAAGCCCTAGAGGTCTGCAATGCAATCGACGTGATGCATGTGACAAAGAATCTTTGTGTGAACCTGCTAGGCTTCTTGGGTGTGTATGGAAAGACAAAAGATACACCGGAGGCACGGGAGGACAAGCAAAGAATTAATGAAAAAGACGGCACGCCTCCAAAGCAGTATCAAGGTCCTGCCAGCTACGCTCTTACGAAAGAAGAGAAGGAAATATTTTTTGAATGCCTGCTCAGTATCAATGTCCCATCTGGCTTCTCGTCGAATATAAAGGGAATAATAATATGGCAGAGAAAAAATTTCAAAATCTGAAGTCTCATGACTGTCACGTGATTATGACGCAATTACTTCCGGTTGCACTTAGGGGGCTTCTACCAGAAAATGTTCGATTAGCCATTGTGAAGCTATGCGCATTCCTCAATGCAATTTCTCAGAAGGTAATCGATCCAGAAATCCTACCAAGGTTGCAGAATGACCTGGTCCAATGTCTTGTCCGTTTCGAGTTGGTGTTCCCTCCATCCTTCTTCAATATTATGACGCACGTTCTAGTGCACCTAGTCGAAGAGATTAACATTCTGGGTCCTGTATTTCTACACAATATGTTCCCCTTCGAGAGGTTCATGGGAGTCTTAAAGAAATATGTTCATAACCGTGCTAGGCCAGAAGGAAGCATCGCCAAGGGATATGGAACAGAGGAGGTTATTGAGTTTTGTGTTGACTTTTTTCCTAACATTAAGCCGATTGGTCTTCCTGAATCGCGGCATGAGGGGAGACTGGGTGGAGAAGGCACATTAGGAAAGAAAGAAGCAATAAATATGGACGGGCATTCTTTCACTCAAGCACACTACACGGTTCTACAAAATTCCACCTTGGTGACTCCATATATGGAGGAACACAAGGATATTGTACGGTCCAAGAACCCGAAGCAGTCTGACCCTGGATTGAACGTAAACACATGGAGACTTTTGCCAGTTGGTTGCAAACAAAGCTCATCAATGACAATGATGTTCCAGATGAACTATACTGGTTGGCCAAGACACCAAGTTCGACTGTAACGACTTTCAAAGGGTATGAGATAAATGGGAATACATTTTACACGATCGCCCAAGATAAGAAGAGCACCAACCAAAATAGTGGTGTCCGCTATGATGCAACCAACTTTGAAGACACATATTATGGTTACATAGAGGAGATATGGGAACTTGACTATGGACCTGATCTTAAGGTCCCTTTGTTTCGGTGCAAATGGGTCAAATATACTGGAGGCGGGGTATAGGTAGACCTGTAGTACGGAATGACAATAGTGGATCTCAACAATCTTGGATATACAGATGACTCATTCGTCCTAGCCAATGATGTGGCTTAGGTTTTCTATGTGAAGGACATGTCTAGCAAACCGAGGAGAAAAAAATATAAGGAAGCGAATACATCATACGATGAGCCAAAGCGCCACATAGTTCTTTCAGGGAAAAGAAACATTGTGGGAGTGGAGGACAAGACAGACATGTTCAAAGATTATGAAAAGTTTCATGAAATCCCTCCCTTCAGAGTGAAGACTGGTCCAAGCATCCTGTTAAATGATGAAGATTATCCATGGTTACGGCGCAATCATAAGAAAGGGACAAACACGCAGAAAAAGTCTTACACCGCGAGATCCCACTCTGGGATGTGACCGGCTTCACCGTCATCACTTTCTATATATTTATGTGAAGGACATGCATGCATTTCCTAGCTAGCATGGTATATCTTTGTAACAGTTTGTACACGAAGTGCATCCAGTTTTTGCCGTAACCCTCTCAACTCTCTAGAAGTTGCTATGTGGGTGAAATTATGATGTCATGCCAAGTTACAACCTTTTCAGAGTTCAATTGTACTGCTTTTCAAATTCAGGGTCATTTAGCTCAAAATAATCATTAAATGCATGAAAAATATCAAATGAAGTCAGAAAGGGTTGAAAATTGATGATGTGCCTTTGAATGGTGCATATTAAACACACAAAAAGTATGGAGTTAAAATAAGTTATTAAAAATGAAATCCCTTTGTAATAGATGAGTTTTCGTCCGAAACCCTCATACTTCTTATGAGATTGTCCAATTTGTACACGAAGTGCATCCAGTTTTTGCTGTAACCCTCTCAACTCTCTAGAAGTTGCTATGTGGGGGAAATTATGATGTCATGCCAAGTTACAACCTTTTCAGAGTTCATTTGTACTGCTTTTCAAATTCAGGGTCATTTAGCTCAAAAAAATCATTAAATGCATGAAAAATATCAAATGAAGGTGGTACTGTACCATGTCAACAAGGAGAACGAGCACGTCCGTCGCTACATGGCAGCTTTGGAGGCCAGGTCCGACAATACCTGGCAGATTCTTCAGGGATCTCACTGCAGCTATGTTCCTGTGATGGTTCCTTCTCTTTGGGTGTCCACCGCCCGCCCCGATATCCGTCGGGCGCTAGGGTTCTAGCTAGATCGATATATTAGCTAGCTACTATTATGATGTATTATTATGATGTATTAGCTAGATCGATGGAGATTAGCCGATGTATTGAAAATTATCCAAGATTATGCAGATGAGATCTTTTCTAAGAACTATACTATATATGTATTCGATGATGCATTATTAATTAACTATCAATTATTTTGCTTCTTGAATGCATGCTAATTTAAATACTAATTTATTTTATCTATATTATTATGGACTAGTTATTAAGCTATGGACAATACCGGTAGAGCTCATGAAGAGGACATCTTCAACATGATACGCTCCTCCGAAAACCCAGCGAACCTTCGAGGTGAATCACATGATCATGATGATGGCTCGCAATATCTGAACGATCACGGTGATGGATGTGAGACCGAGGAAGAACAACTTATGTTCCAAAATCTGAACAACCAAGAATGTTCGGCGAGGTATATACACATCCATTAGCCTCTGGTGATCATTACATGTGTATTAACTGATCTGTATATATATATTAACAAATCTTTCTTATTTTAATTATCAGCCCTTCGGATTGAGCCAATCTAGTAGAAATGTACGAGGCGCTGCCAAAGTATTGGACGGCAACGTAAAGCTCAATCTTGATGCTTTCAAACATAATGGCGAACCAACTCACCCTGAAGCCAATGCCAAGACATTTGTGCGTCAATGTGGAGTGGTTGTTAGGGACGGAGTCCCGATCACAATGCATGAATGGATTCAGCCAAAGGAACCAAAACCAGGAGTGAATTATGTCGGTACAAGAATTAAAGATGCCCTTTGGCGAGAGCTCATGGAGCATTTCACCCTACCAGATTCTCTCTCGAAGCGTCAAAGGAACAAAGTCAAGGAGTTTGCTCTCCATAAGATGGCCGGCGTGTTCCAGACTTGGAAGAAAAGATTATGGACCGAGTACAACGCTAGAGGCAAGAAGGCGCCCAAATTCAAAGGAATATACGAGAAGGTAAGGGATCACTGGGATGCATTTATCGAGTACAAGACATCGATAGCTGCTATGGAGAAGTCGGCAAAGAATAAGATAAATGCTGAGAAACAAAAGTATCACCATAAACTAGGGACAGGTGGATACAAGTCAGCCATTCCTAAGTGGGATGCATTAGAGAATAAGATGCTTGCTGAAGGGATCACTCCAGTAACCTTCAACTAGCCCAAGAGGTGCATGAATTGGTTTTTTGCGCATGGGGGAAAGTTGGACCCAGCCACAGGGAAGATTATTGGACTGGCCAGTCTGAAACATGCATCAGATGAGTTGATTCAAGCAATAAAAGATGCCCAAGAAGGATGGTTTCATCCCGATAAAGAGAACGACGAGCTTACACGCGCCCTCGGGAATGCCGAACACGGAGGACGAACACGAGGCATGGGCGTTGTTCCGTGGTACGAGGGGTTTGCGGGATGGCAGGACAGTTATAAAAGCCATTCGAGAAAAAAGAAGGTAGAAGCAGACCGACTTTCGAAGTTGGAACAGAAGTACGAGCAGCAGCTGCTGCAGATACAGGTACTGACCCAGCAAAGGGAAACTCCGCAGCACGAGGCAGGGGAAGAACCCGTCCCATCTACAATGCAGAAAAACAACGTGGGTTCCACGGGGGCACCGCTGGGTCACACCCCCGTGGATGATATCACCGAGAAGACATCTTGTGAGCTAATCCAGAAAATGAAGAACATACCCGTGCGGGTCGCGACGGGCTATGCTTTACCAAATACACCTGATGTTCTCTCGCATTGCAATCCGGTTCCAGCTGGGTATGCTCGTGTCGCGGTGGACGCAATAGAGCCACGATATGATGAACTATTGCTTGACATCCCTGGAGGTGAGGGGGAGTCCACATTGGCAGAAGCCGGCCATGGTCTCATTCTTTGGAGTAAGGACTGCATCGTCTTTCCACACTCGGCGCTAAGGCCACCGGCTCCTCCGAGTATCGATGTCCAGCGCGAGGGATCCCAGCCAGAGGCATCGCAGCACCAGCAGTCCTCCCCACCTCGCCAGCAGTCCTCCCCACCTCGGCAGCAGTCACCTCGGCAGTAGTCCTCCCCACCTCGAGCTCCCCCACAGTCGTCCCCACCTCGAGAGGCGTCCCACCTCGCCAACAGTCCTCCCCACCTCGCCATGAGCAGTCCTCCCAACCTCGGGACAGAGCACGACGCGAGTCCATATTATCATCGATATCGATCTCCGCCGCGTGAGCCGACTCCACCCCGGCAGCGGTCCCACCAGCAGGGCTCCCAAAAGAGGAAGGCCACCAACAGTCCTCTTCGGAAGAAAGCAAAGAAGAAAACCGAGCCTCCGGACAAAAGGAAGCTGCCTTATGACATGACACCGGAGGAAAATAAAATTGAATGCGATCTCCAAGTGAAAGCCTTTTTTGCGAAGAAGACTGTGCCGCCAAAGGAGGTAATACCCAGGGAAGTCCAAGATCACTTTATGGAACACTTTATTGATCGACCCCCGGCATATATCGAGCGTATGCCGACAGACTATGAGCGACAGATTCAGAAGGCAAGTGAGCAGAGAAGTCGGCCCAGCCCAAGGAAGAAGTCGGGAAGTACGTCATCAACTAGCGGGAAAACAGTTCCCCAGCTAGGAGAACAATCCAAGCAATCGATCTCTCCGCTCAAGGTGAGTACCAATCCAAGCAAGCAACCGATCCAACCAGTCGACGTGCAAGGCAACCCAATCGACCTCGAAGTACTAAAGGCTGCAGGTCTCACTCTTGACCAAATCCTTGGCACCGAGGAAATCCGCGGGTACGATGCAACTGAGTACGCAATGCAATATGCCGTCGAAAAACCACTTATCACACCCGAGCAGTACAAGGAACTACCAACTGTGATGCGACGGTTGCATGATTGGTACATGCGTGAAGCAAAGCGAGGGGAGACGGCGGTCATGGTCAAAGTAAGGAAAGAGCATTACGTCAATGCATGTGACATATGTCGTGAATTCTCAGAACTTTTCCAGTTATACCACAAGGACTCTATCGACAAAACTCTCATCAGTTGCTATTGTCTGTAAGTGATTTATATCTTTAGTAATTTAAGTCTCTAGCTAAGATATCATTCATTGGCTTATCCTCACTATATATGTTCTTTTCTACGCTATTATGCAGATTGAAGATGTGGGAATTGAAACAAGAGGGAATCGATGACATTGGGTTCATCGACCCAAGTACCGTTAATGGTCATGTGGTAAAACATTATGCCAAGGACACAGACGATCTCTTGTAAAATTTTATAGAGGCAATAATGAATACCAACAAATCTACTATAATATTTCCTTACAACATGGGATGAGTGTTTACTCTCTTGTATACTATAAATTCTCTTTTTGCTTACTAGCTTGCTGTCAAGTGTAGTTGATGAGTTATATGCGCATGCCTGCTTAATTATATAAACTTCTGCGAAGAGACCACTATATCCTCCTATATATTATCCTCGCGAATGGACTTGTTCAAGTGTACGACTCACTAGATACACCAGAACAATCATACGTGGACTTGCATTTTATGATAGAATGGTAATTTCAATCTTTATCGACCTCGTTTTCTTTCATTATTTCCTGATATCAAAAGTAATTATAATAACTCTTTCATTTTTTTTCTTTGCCGGGTAGTGTTTGGAAAAAGATGATAGAAAAAAACCATCACGGTCGTCAATGAAAACCGAAGCTGAAGTGAAAAAGGATGCAGGTAATTAAGTAGTACTACTAGGTCCGCGCATCTCATTAATTCTATTTTCAATACCATTATCATGCTCGATTATTAATTATCTTATTCAATTCTATTCTTTTGCAAAGTGCACGAAGCAGCCACGGGGGACAAATTTACGTGGATATTTCCTCTGCGAGAACATTCGCATCCAGACCGAAAGTCATATACGTCCCAGAGCAGCACGTGAAAGACATCTCCAGGTTTGGGAGATGATGTCGAAGCTCTCACCCGAGAGACGCTTTGTAGCACTTCAAGAGGAATTTGCGGCATTTCTTCTTCAACATGTCATTCATGTAAACGGAGAACACTATTCCTTACCGCCGCCTCAATAATGCTAGCAAATCAGTAGTAGAGAACTGAGATTTCATCCGAAGCACTAGCTAGCTAGTCCCGGTCGGGTTTTGGGCCTTAAGTTAATTATAAGTCCCGAATTTATATGGATGTGTAATTCCATTTGTATATATATATATATACTGTGTATGAGATATTGTATATTATATTACATATATATATGCATGAACTTGTGTACTGTTTACAGTATGTAGCACCGTAAAATAAATTTGAAATGAATGGAAAACACAAAAAATAGAGAGGAAAATTAAAACCTAATTAAAAGCTAAAAAAACAGAAGACTTAGTATCGGTTGGTATCACCAACCGGTACTAAAGGTCTTCCACCACCAGTCCACGCAGGCAGCCACGTGGAGGGCCTTTAGTACCGGTCCATGGTCCAACCGGTACTAAAGGTCTGGACCTTTAGTCCCGACCCGTTAGTACCTACTAAAGGTCCATCCGGTCCGGGACTATAGGCCTGTTCTGCACTAGTGTCCCGATCCCAACCTTCACCTCGGGCGCTCCGGAGCATGCCACCAAACAGTCTTCTACGGAGACGAGACTGACCCCCGCTAGGGTTCCTCCCCTCACCCCGTCCTGCCGCTACCGGTTGCCGAACGATGCTTATCAGCTTATGAGATGATTATAAGATGATCATGACGAACAAATCAATCCTAAGGAGAATGCTAATCCTGGTCTTTTCCATGATGAGGGACTCGAGGAAGAGCACCATGGGTCCTGACTCGAGCTCCTAGACGGAGTTGGTGATGACTGCCTTGGTGAGGTGGGTGGCCAGTTTTCCAAAGCTTGGGCGCCCTTGTCGTGTGCGCGCTGGTGAATGCAGCGACGATTGCAGGGGTAGGCGGTGCACGGGTGACCGTGACCGTGGCCGGCATTGGCAGGGAACCTCGATGGCGGACGTGGTGCACTAAGTACTCCTCCCCAAAGGCCCTGCACATAAGTTGTTCGACTAAATGCCACAAAGAGAAATATGGTTGCAAACTCTGACGGGTGGATCACACGTCCAAATTAATAGTCAACATCATGTGTGTTCAGTTTTAGTGCCATGTGGACCTGCCCAGTGGGCCAGTATGTCAAAAACCGGTTAAAATCTGTCCAAACCGGCCACTATAGCTACTGTTTATTGTAAACAATTACCCACAAATTAGTAGATTTTTGTAGCCGTAATGTAAAGTGAAGGGCAAAGTTAGATGTATGTCGCAAATGTGATAGTTTTTTGCAATTACTCGCGTAGTGCGAGTGGAGTGTAGGATATTTTTTTAAGAGTCATCTTTGCTCAAATGAATGTATCGAGGGAGTATATAGTAAATAAATTCCATGGTGGTTGATGTAATGATGAATCGAAAGTAATAAAGTTTATGTAAAGAAAAGAAAAATACTCCCTCCGTCCTATAATATAAACATCTTACATTATGAAATGAAGTAAGTACTAGACAAGACATGTTTCGGGTACGGTTCAAAAGGAAAATACTTTTGATACATCGACCTGCAGTAGTGAAGGACTAATATTGCTGGACATCATTTCATTCAATCAAAGCCTTGGCATATCTAACAATCTCACGTATACTTTCTTTTCATCAAATCAACGTCCGCAACTAATACTTTTTTTTAAACACTGCACAACTAATACTTAGGAGGACAAAAAAAGAAAAATGCGTGTGTTTTATGCGTGGTGAAGCACTGAACTATGTGCGCTCAATTTGTACATCCGAGGTGAGCCCCTGCATCAGACGTCGGGAGAATCGGCGACAGCATCAAACAAATGGCAGCGCAGCGCCTTCAAGATATGCCGACCGTCTTCCCCAGCAGCCACATGACGAGCGAGAATTCGATCATGAAGAGCGCGTGCAGCCACGTCCGGTCGACGACGAAGCCGTACACCGTGATGCCCGCCCGGTTGTTCTCCAGGTAGTTCACTGAAAACGAAAACACCGGCCGCCATTAACAACCAACAAGAAGCTAAGCTGGCGATTCGATCTCTGCGCTTGCGCTTGCGCTTACCCAGTGCCTGCCTCTTCTGGAAGCACATGTTGTTGACCTGGAAGGGCACGAGCTTGGAGTTGTCGATGGAGTCCTCGCTCAAGGCATCGTCATCGTCGTCGTCCTCCTCCCCGTAGCCGTCGGACTCCTCGCCGGGGGCCACCCGGTAGGCGTTTGCCGGCGCCATGTAGCTGGTGGCGGCGGGCAGGGCGGGGTCGGGGTCCTCCAGGTCGTTGTCGAAGGCGTGGATGGTGGCGTCCGCGTGCCACGCCGCCGCCACGCTCGTGATGGCCTGCGTCTTGTGCGTGATCTTGGCCGCGCTGTGGAGGCAGACCAGCAGCCCCGCCACGAGGCTCACTGAGCAGAGCTGCATGCAGACAACAATGGAGATCTTGGTCAGTGTGCTGCTGCCATCGTGGCCAACGCAGGGATTTGCTATTACGTTAACGGATGACACTCCACAAACCACAAATCCAATGTACCTAAATAGTTGACCCTCACTACTTTCATTCTCTCAGCATGCAGCCCTTCATCTCACCAAGTATGTCATGTAATTAAACATCCACTAACACTACTTATTCAGCTAATGCAAACTCTCTGTTCACACACAATGCAAGTGTGAAAAATGTCTACATTAAAAACAGTAGATTTCGATTTAGACTAATATTTCGTATATAATTCATCTGAAATTAATCTTTAATTTTCCGTTTGCGACGGGAAATCACCTAGTATATCCAACAAATGAGACTCGACAGATGCTAATCAAATAAGACTCTAAAGGCATTTCTAATCGATCCCTATAACAGATTATAAGAGTTAAAATTCGGTTTTACTCCTATAGCCGGTACCTAGCCGATCCCCAATCAACGTTAATGGAGTAAAAATTATACTCAGCCGCGGCGAACCTCTCACCCCCACCAGCACTCGTCGGCCGCCGTGGACGCTTTGTAGGCTCCGTTGCCATTTGTTCCACATCGTCCCGTCGCTGACGCAGAACCGGTGGATCTGCGGTTGCTGCCGACACCATCGAATGTGGAGCTTTCGGTCGCCGGTGACCACGCCTTGCCATGGATTAGCCGGGAACTGGACCACACAGCCCCACAACGCCTCCGCGTCGCATGCAGGTATCGGCTCCTTCTCTAGCCACTCAGATCTCTCTCATCGGCGGTTCCCCGGCAAAGACACGACTGATCGTCGTCCGGGTCGATGGCTTGTCGGTTCATCGTTGTTGGTCATAAAGTGCAACCACTGCCCATTGTAGGTGGAACGCCGTGTTTCTACCACGCAGGAACATCCCGGATGGGTGTTCTTCAAGTACAAAGTAAATGGAGTATGTGCTTGTTTTGATTCACTTGTTTACCGGATTTGGCGCAATTTTCATAGCTCAAATTTGTGCGTAGGATGGATGCAAGTTTGGTATTGGAAAGACGGATACATTGATAGCACGAAATTTGGTAGATGCTCGGGCATTCTATGCTAGAACAGAGGTTAGAGATAAGACTAGAGATGAGATTAGATGTGAAGCAACGTCTACTTTTTAGAATTGAAGAAAAAAAAAGTGTGCAAACTCAAGAAACCGCAAATCAACAATGAAGACATAAAAAAACATTAATCAACTAATAAGAACAGTTGTGGAAGTTACATATATTTTAAAATATTTAACTATGTTTTTTGTTTTTTTGCCTTACTCTCATAACAAAGAATTGGTAAATTATACTGCATACTTCAATGTATCAAAATGTCTTGAATGAAATAAAATAGCAAAAAAAGTGTTTCGGTGGCTGAAATTGAAATGCAAATGAATATATTGGATCTCTAAAGATTTACTCCATCAGATACTTTACTATTTATTGAGGATCGGTTAAAAATGCCTTAACTAGACAGATTCTAATTATCCTCATTTTTGATTCGATGTCTCAATATATCCTATCCATATGTACCGCCCAGCATATTTATGTTTCACGGATACTCGGTGCGATACTGCTTGCTTTTGATTGCAGAATCTTGTGCGTGACATGAACATGATATGCTAGCTACAACCACGAGTTTCTTCATTTCGAACACCACATAATTGTTACCGAGCTTGATTGCTACACCCATGCTTAGCTGGAGACCATTTTTTATTTTGTCTGACTCGATGGAAATTTGTCTACTGAAATTGCAGAATTACGTGGTGAAAGTTCATCATGGATCTTTAGAAATACTGGATCTCTGTCTACAATGCAACAAACTACATATAGTAGTAGTAGTAGTACTCACCGCGAGCTCGCCGGCGGTGGCGATATTGATGCGCGCATGCGGCCTGGTGGTGGCGAGCAGGGCGGAGAACTGGCTGGCGGTGACGAGCACGAGGCAGAAGATTATGAAGCGGCGGTACCGGTGGCTGATCCTGCGGAGCTGGTCCCTGATCCGGCGGTGGTGCTCGAGCACGACGGCGACGTCGGCAAACCTGCCGAACTCCCTGGCGAAGCCGACCATGCGCAGCACCTGCAGGTAGCAGATAACCCGGAAGAGCACGCAGATCATGAAGAAGACGGCGGTGCGGTAGACCCAGGAGGTGGCCTCGAGCGCGCACGCCGCCGCGTTCCACCAGGGCGAGCGGAAGGGCGCGGCGGCCCAGTACCAGTAGACCTTGTAGGCGGCGTCGGCGAGGGAGCAGGGCGCGAGGAAGCAGGCGAGGACGCGGAAGGAGCGGTTGAGCTGCGCGGTGTACCCGGCGCGCACCTCGTCGGAGTCGTGGCGGAGGCGGTCGATGCAGAGCAGGCGGCGGAGGCCGACCCGGAGCAGCGAGCAGAGGGAGAGGAAGGCGAGCGTCGCGGCCAGGGTGAGGGACACCTGCACCTGCCCGTCGAGCGGCCGCGGCGGGGCCGAGGCCGGGAGGGACAGGGCCACCGCGGCGGGCGCCGCGACGGCGAGCAGGATGAAGACCGCCCAGGAGCCCGCGGAGCGCGGCCCGTCCGTGTGGTCGATGCACATCCAGCGGAGGCAGGCACGGAAGCTGCGCAGCTCGTCCCCCGCGTGCGACGCGCTCCGGGTGTACTGCCCCGCCGCCGCCGACTTCTTCCGCGACGGCAGCAGCGGCGCCGCCGCCGTCCTGCCGTCCGCCATGGCGCGCGCCGTTCTCGGATCGCGGACGGTTTGGCGGGCGGGAAGAGTCGACGGGGCCCAGTCGCGGGGCAGAGAGACAAGTGCGGGAGCGGGAGTGCCCAGTGATGTCTGTTTACGGCTCCCGAGTTCGCTAATCTAATCTCTGGGATTTCTCTGAGTAGAAGAAGGGAATAAAAATAATTGTGGCGCCGCGCCGATGGGTTGGGTTGCGTGCTGCGGCGGACGGGGTCATGTGCCGCTCCATTGATTTGGAAATACACAAATGGGATAGAGGACATGTGTCACGCCAGGACAGTGAGATGAGCTCGATCCAAAATTTGTGTTATGTGGCGAGTCTGAGTTGGTTTGGTTCTCTGGAAGGGAGAATCATGTGCGTGCCCACCTGCTGACAGGCAACCAGCCACAGGCCACAGGTGGAGTGATCAGTCCGTATTTAGTGTCTAGGCCTCAATCAATCATCGGGGAGCTCGGGTAGGCGTGCAAGTGTCATTTTGTCTGCGTCGCTGGCGGAGGCCGACCGGCCGGGCAAATACGAGGTGTCCATCGTGTGGGTAGTCCTGGATATAGTCACTCACGGAAAGGAACAAGAGATGGAGAGGGAGGCGGGACCGGGACCGGGACCGTGGCCGTGGGAGGAGTGGTTGGCGGCGTTGGCGTCCCGGACTGCGGGCCACCTGTCACCGTCGTCGTCGTCGTCGTCGGGTTCGTGGTCGTGAGGGGAGAAGGAAATGAGAGTGATTAAGATCATGACAAAATGCAATAATGGCTTCGTTTGTTATGGGCTTCGTTGTTTTCGCAGGCTTCGTTTGCTGTGGTTGTCAAAAAAAGGACATGGCAGGACACATGAGGCGTTTCTTGGAAAGAATTTGGAAAAAGATGAGTTTGTTACAATAGATGTCGAATATTATGTGTTTGAATTAGGATTTATTGGACGTGTAACTAGCGAAGGGTTAGTTGTTTGAGTCGCACACATGCATCCGGGTCAATTATATAAAGGTAAAGTGGGATGGTCAAATAGACTGGACATAAGCTATTAGGCTAGATAGAGATCATGATAGGGACGGTCCAAGTGCCCGTGGCAGGGGTGGTTAGACCAGTCGTGGTGTGGTGGTCGGAGCGTTGTGTGATAGCCTCTGTGGGCTTATCGTCGGTTATAGTATGTTAATTTAGTACATGAGGAGGAGCGCATGTAATCATACCTTATGGATGTAGCCATGTTAGTGAACCTCTTAATAAATATAGGTGACGTGCTCGTATTTGTGTGGTTGTTTATTTCAACATGTGCATCCTGAATTATTCTAACAAACAATATCATGAGCTCTGTTAGTGCGTTAATCTAGAGAAGTTCTTAAAGAGATTGTGATCGAGGAAGTTGGTCAATAACCTCGTCCAGAACGGTAGCCTGGTTGACAGTAGGGAGCAACAGGTTGATATGGTCCAAGGCGGGAGTGACCGGTTCATAAGAAGCAGTCCAGATTGGGGGGAAGAGTTCATGCCATGTGTCGATGCTAAATCCGGCATATTTTGAGATAGGGATCCTAAGCCAGGAATTTTGGAGCGATGGTAACATGGACACATGATGTATCCAGGTTCGACCTCTCTTGAAGAGATAATACCCTACATCATGATTTTGATTGTATTGATATGAGGGATAGTACAGAGTACATGTATCTACCACGAGATTGTTTTAATGATATGAGATTGTCTATTGACTAGCCTGACCTCGGCTATATAATGTACTAGAGGCCTAGGATTCGGAGGAGTCCTTGTCTTGTGCGCCAAGTCTTGTGGAATCTCACATGTATGCATTATGGGCTGCCTGAAGTGGCCCATTAATGAACCGCCCTGACGGTCCTCGGCCTGACCCACGGATTGGGAGACAATGTGGTGAATATGTTGGGGAACGTTGCATGGGAAACAAAAAATTTCCTACGCACATGCAAGATCTATCCATGGTGATGAGCATCTACGAGAGGGAGAGTGGATCTACATACCCTTGTAGATCGCTGAGCGGGAAGCGTTAAGAAACGCGGTTGATGTAGTCGAACATCTTTGCGATCCAAATCGCCGAGCGTCCCGCGATCCCATCACAATCCGTCCCGCGATCTCATCACGATCCATCTCGCGATCCAATCACGAATCGTCTTGCGATCTTGATCACGGTCCTTCCGATCTAGCGCCGAACGGACGGCACCTCCGCGTTCAGCATACGTACAGCTTGATGACGATCTCCGCCTTCTTGATCCAGCAAGACGGAGCAGAGAGATAGACAAGTTCTCCGGCAGCGCGACGGTGTTGCGGTGATGGTGGTGGAAATATTCCAGCAGGGCTTCGCCTAAGCACCGCTGAAATCGATCTAGAGGAGAAACTATGAACTAGAGGAGAGGCAGCACGTGGCTTAGGGTTTCTTGATGTGTCCCAAGTGCTAGCCCACCCCTTTATTTATATGTTGAGCCCTGGGGTCGAAACTTGGAGAAAAATCCTCCTCAAGGTCGGTTTGCCCACAAGGCAAGAGTCCTCCTCGGACTCCAGGACCAGACGCCAAGGTCCTTGGTGTCTGGCCCCAGACGCCAGGGTCCCTGGCGTCTGGCCCTTGGCCTCCGCAAAACATCTTTTGCACCTTCATAAAGCCTCATGGGCTTTACCCCTTGGCCCAAATAAAGTGTCCTTGTACCCCGAACATTTTGGGAAACATCCGAAACTATTTCCGGTGAATTCCGGAACCCTTCCGGAGACCGAACACTATTATCCCATATATCAATATTTACCTCCGGACCATTCCGGAGCTCCTCGTGATGTCCGGGATATCATACAGAACTCCGAACAACCTTCGGTCACCACCATACATAACTCTATACTACTGAAACGTCACCGAACCTTAAGTGTGCATACCCTACGGGTTCGAGAACTATGTAGATATGACTGAGACACCTCTACGATCAATAACCAATAGCGGGACCTGGATGCCCATATTGGTTCCTACATATTCTACGAAGATCTTTATCGGTCGAACCTCTATGTCAAGGATTCAGTTAATCCCGTATGTTGTTCCCTTTGTTCTTCGGTATGTTACTTGCCCGATATTCGATCGTTGGTATCTCCATACCTAGTTCAATCTCGTTACCGGCAAGTCTCTTTACTCGTTCCGTAATACAAGATCCTGTGGCTAATTCTTTATTGCTTGCAAGGCTTATAGTGATGTTGTATTACCGAGTGGGCCCTGAGATACCTCTCCGTCACACGGAGTAACAAATCCCAGTCTTGATACATGCCAACCCAACAGACACCCTCGGAGATACCTGTAGAGCACCTTTATAGTCACCTAGTTACGTTGCGACGTTTGATACACACAAGGTACCCCTCTGGTGTCAGTGAGTTGCAGGATCTCATGGTCATAGGAACAGATACTTGACATGTAGAAAACTGTAGCAATAAAATGACATGATCATATGCTACGTTTATAGTTTGGGTCTTGTCCATCACATCATTCTCCTAATGATGTCACCCCGTTATAAAATGACAACTCATGTCCATGGCTAGGAAACCTTAACCATCTTTAATCAACGAGCTAGTCCATCAGAGGCATACTAGGGACATAGTGTTGTCTATGTATCCACACATGTACCTGAGTTTCCGATCAATACAACTATAGCATGGATAATAAACGATTATCATGAACAATGAAATATGATAATAACCAATTTATTATTGCCTCTAGGGCATATTTCCAACAGTCTCCCACTTGCACTAGAGTCAATAATCTAGTTCACATCACCATGTGATTCGCATTGTTATGATCTAACACCCAATGAGTTCTGGGGCTCGATCATGCTTTGCATTTGAGAGAGGTCTTTTAGTCAACGGGTCTGAGACATTCAGATCCGTGTGTACTTTGCAAATCTCTATGTCATACTGTAGACACTGCTACCACACTCCACTTGGAGCTATTCCAAATGGCTGCTCCACTATACGTATCCGGATTGCTACTAAGAGTCGTCCGGATTGGTGTTAAAGCTTGCATCGACGTAACTCTTTACGATGAACTCTTTATCACCTCCATAATCGAGAAACATTTCCTTAATCTTTTAGTTACTAAGGATAATCTTGACCGTTCTCCAGTGATCCACTCCTGGATCACTCTTGTACCCCTTGACGGACTCATGGCAAGGCACACACAGGTGCGGTACACAGCATGACATACTATATAGAGCCTATGGCTAAAGCATAGGGGACGACCTTCGTCCTTTCTCTTTCTTCTGCCGTGGTCGAGATTTGAGTCTTACTCAACTTCACACTTTACAAATCAGGCAAGAACTCCTTCTCTGACTGATCCATTTTGAACTCTTTCAAAATCTTGTCAAGGTATGTACTCATTGAAAGTCTCATCAAGCATCTTGATCTATCTCTATAGATCTTGATGCTCAACATTTAGGTAGCTTTATCCAGGTCTTCCTTTGAAAAACTCTTTTCAAACAACCGTTTATGCTTTCCAGAAGTTCTACATCATTTCCAATCAACAATATGTCATCCACATATGCTTATTAGAAACTCTATAGTGCTCCCACTCACTTTATTGTAAATATAAGTTTCTCATAAACTTTGTATAGACTCAAAAACTTTGATCATCACATCAAAGTGTATATTCCAACTCCGAGATGCTTGCTCCAGCCCATAGAAGGATTGCTGGAGCTCGCACACCTTTTAGCATTCTTAGGACTGACAAAACCTTCTAATTGTATCACATACAAACTTTCCTCAAGTAAATTGTTAAGGAAACGATGTTTTGACATCCATCTGCCAGATTTCATAATTGAAAAATGCAGCAACTACTAACATAATTCCAACAGACTTTAGCATCGCTACGAGTGAGAAAGTCTCATCGCAGTCAACTCCTTGAACTTGTCGGAAACTTCTTTGCGACAAGTCGAGCTTTATAAATGGTGACATTTACCATTAGCGCCTGTCTTCATCTTAATGGTCCATTCATACTCGACGACCTACCGTCCAACGAGCAAGTCTACCAAAGTCTATACTTGGTTTTCATACATGGATCCTTTCTCGGATTTCATGGCCTCTAACCATTTGTCGGAATTTGGGCCCATCATCACTTCTCCATAGCTCATAGGTTCATCGTTGTCCAACAAGATGAACTCCAAGACAGGGTTGTCGTACCACTCAGGAGCAGTACGCGTCCTTGTCGACCTACGAGGTTCGATAGTAACTTGATCCGAAGCTTCATGATCATCATAATTAACTTCCTCTTCAACTGACGTAGGCTCCACAGAAACATCTTTCCGCGCTACGCTACTCTCTCGTTGAACAAAGGTTCAACAACCTCATCAAGTTCTATCTTCCTCCCACTCAATTCTTTCGAGAGAAACTCTTTCTTGAGAAAGGACCCATTTTTAGCAACAAACACTTTGCACTTGGATCTGAGATAGAAGGTATACCCAATTGTTCTTAGGGTATTCTATGAAGATGCATTTGTCCACTTTGGGTTCGAGCTCATTAGGTGAAAACCCTTTTCACATAAGCGTCACAGCCCCAAACATTAAGAAATGACAGCTTAGGTTTCTGCCAAACCATATGGTGTCATCTCAATGGATTTAGATGGTGCCCTATTTAAAGTGAATGTAGTTGTCTCTAATGCATAACCCAAAACGATAGTGGTAAAACAATAAGAGACATCATAATTCACACCATATCCAATAGAGCACGACTACGACGTTCGGACACACCATCACACTATGGTGTTCCAGGTGGTGTGAGTTGTGAAACAACTTTCACATTGTCTTAAGTTGTATACCAAACTCGTAACTCAGATATTCACCTCCACGATCATATCGTAGACATTTTATCTTCTCGTCATGATGATCTCAAACTTCACTCTGATTCTTCTTGAACTTTTCAAACGATTCAGACTTGCGTTTCATTAAGTAAATATACTCTATATCTACTCAAATCATTAGTGAAGGTAAGAAAATAACGATATCCACCGCAAGCTACAACACTCATTGGACTGTATACATCAACATGTATCATTTCCAATAAGTCACTTGCCCATTCCATCAAGCCGGAAAATGGGGTTTTAGTCATCTTGCCCAAGAGGCATGGTCCGCATGTCTCAATCGATTCAAAATTGAATGAGTCCAAAGATCCATCAACATGGAGTTTCTTCATGCGCTTTACACCAATATGATATTTAGCAGCAGTACCACAAGTATGTGGTGCAATCATTATTAACTTTGTATCTCTTGGCATCAATGTTATGAACATGTGTATTACTATGATCAAGATTCAATAAACCATTCTCATTGGGTGCATGACCATTGAAGGTATTATTCATGTAAACAGAACAACCATTATTCTCTAACTTAAATGAATAACCGTATTGCAATAAATACGATCCAATCATGTTCATGCTTAACACAAACACCAAATAACATTTATTTAGGTTTGTCACTAATCCCGAAGGTAAAGAGAGCGTGCGATGTTGATCACATAAACCTTGGAAACATTTCCAACATACATCGTCACCTCACACTTAGCTGGTCTCTGTTTATTCCGTAGCTTTTATTTCGAGTTACTAACATTTAGCAATCGAACTGGTATCCTATACCCAGGTGCTACTAGGAGTACTAGCAAGGTACACATCAATAACACGTATATCAAAATATACTTCTGTCGATGTTGCCAGCCTTCTTATCTACCAAGTATCTAGGGTTGTTCCTCTTCAGCGACCGCTCTCCTCATATAGAAGCACTTAGTCTCGGGTTTGGGTTCAACTTTGGGTTGCTTCACTAGAGCAGCAACTGACTTGCCATCCATGAAGTTACCCTCCTTTCCCTTTCCCTTCTCGAAACTAGTGGTTTTACTAACCATCAACACTTGATGCTCCTTCTTGATATCACGAACAGCTCAGGGATCATCATTTCCATCCCTGGCATAATTATAGTTCATGACAAAGTTCTAGTAGCTTAGTGATAGTGACTCAGAGAACTATATCAATCGCTATCTTATCTGGAAGATCAACTCCCACTCGATTCAAGCGATTGTAGCACCCAGACAATCTGAGCACATGCTCAACGATTGAGCTATTCTCCTTCATCTTGCAGGCAAAGAATGTTGTTGGAGATCTCATATCTCACAACACAGGCACGAGCCCGAGATCCCAATTTCAGCTCTTATAACATCTCATATGTTCTGTGACGTTCAAAACGTTTTTGGAGCCTCAATTATAAGCTGTAAAGCATGACGCACTAAACTATCAAGTAGTCATGAGAACGTGCGTGTCAGATGTTCACAACATCTATAGAGAATGCTAGAGGGGGTGGCGCACCGAGCGGTGCATTAAGGACATAAGCCTTCTGTGCAACAATGAGGACAATCCTCAGATCACGGACCCAGTCCGCAATATTTCTACCAGCATCTTTCAACTCTATTTCTCTAGGAACATATAAAAATTCAAGGGAGCTATAGTGTGAGCTAGTAATGTACAACATAATTTGCAAACACACTACTGACTATGTTCATGATAATGAGTTCAATTAATCATATTACTTAAGAACTCCCACTCAAATTGACATCCCTCCGGTCATTCGAGTGATACATGATCTACAACATAATTTGCAAACACACTACTGACTATGTTCGTGATAATGAGTTCAATTAATCATATTACTTAAGAACTCCCACTCAAATTGACATCCCTCCGGTCATTCGAGTGATACATGATCCAAATTCACCAACTCAAGTCCGATCATCACATGAGTTGAGGTTGTTTCAATGGTGAACAGCATCATGTTGATCATATCTACTATATGACTCATGTTCGACCTCTCGGTCTCTTGTGTTCCGAGGCCATGTCTGTACATGCTAGGCTCATCAAGTTTAACCCGAGTGTTGCACCCGTTGTATGTGAATGTAGAGTCTATCACACCTGATCATCACGTGGTGTCTCGACACGACGAACTTTCGCAATGGTGCACACTTGGGGAGAACACAATTTTACCGTGAAATTTAAGTGATGGATCACCTTATAATGCTACCGCCGTCCTAAGGAAAACAAGGTGAATAAAAGGATTAACATCACATGCAAATCATAAGTGACATGATTTGGCCATGAACTTCTGGTTTTGATCTCCATATTGAAAGCACCGGCATGATCTCCATCGTCACCGGCATAACACCATGATCTCCATCATCATGATCTCCATCATCATGATCTCCATCATTGTGTAGCCATCGGGGTTGTCGCACCCACCATCCTCATACTACAATTGCTACCGTTTAGCGATAAAGTAAAGCATTATATAGCGCTTAATGATTGACACACAGGTCATACAATATTTAATGACAACCCTATGGCTCCTGCTGGTTGCCGTACTCATCGACATGTAAGTCGTGATATTCTATACAAAACATGATCATCTCATACATCACATATATCTCATCATGTAATTGGCCATATCACATCACAACATACCCTACAAAAACAAGTTAGACGTCCCCTAATTGTTGTTGAAAGTTTTACGTGGCTGCTACGGGTATCTAGCAAAAACAATTCTCACCTACGCAAAACCACAACGGTGATACATAAGTTGCTTTTCAACCTTCTCAAGGACCGCCTTTGTCGAATCCGATCCAACTATAGTAGTAGAAATAGACACCCGCCAGTCATCTTTGTGCAACGAGGTTACACTGTTGGAAATATGCCCTTGAGGCAATAATAAAATGGTTATTATTGTATTTCCTTGTTCATGATAATTGTCTATTGTTCATGCTATAATTGTATTAACATCGCGAGCAGCTCAGGGATCAATACTTCTATCCCTGGTGTATTATAGTTCATCACTAAGTTCTAGTAGCTTTAGTGACAGTGACTTGGAGAACTATATCAATCACTATCTTATCTAGAAGATCAACTCCCACTTGATTCAAGCGATTGTAGCACCTAGACAATCTGAGTACATGCTCAACGATTGAGCTATTCTCCTTCATCTTACAGGCAAAGAATCTTGTTGGAGATCTCATATCACGCAACACAGGCACGAGCCTGAGATCACAATCTCTGCTCCTAGAACATCTCATATGTTCCGTGACGTTCAAAACGTTTCGGAGCCTCAATTCTAAGCCGTAATGCATGACGCACTAAACTATCAAGTAGTCATCAAAACGTGCCTGTTAGATGTTCACAACATCTATAGACGACGCTAGAGGGGGTGGCGCACCGAGCGGTGCATTAAGGACATAAGCCTTCTGTGCAACAATGAGGACAATCCTCAGATCACGGACCCAGTCCGCAATATTGCTACCAACATCTTTCAACTCTATTTCTCTAGGAACATATAAAAATTTAAGGGAGCTACAACGCGAGCTAGTAATCTACAACATAATTTGCAAAGACACTTTGACTATGTTCATGATAATGAGTTCAATTAATCATATTACTTAAGAACTCCCACTCAAATTGACATCCCTCCGATCATTCGAGTGATACATGATCCAAATTCACCAACTCAAGTCCGATCATCACGTGAGTTGAGGTGGCTGCAATGGTGAACATCATTATGGTGATCATATCTACTATATGACTCATGTTCGACCTTTCGGTCTCTCGTGTTCCGAGGCCATGTCTGTACATGCTAGGCTCGTCAAGTTTAACCCGAGTGTTCTGCGCGTGCAAATCTGGCTTGCACCCGTTGTATGTGAACGTAGAGTCTATCACACCCGATCATCACGTGGTGTCTCAACACGACGAACTTTCGCAACGGTGCACACTCGGGGAGAACACAGTTCATCTTGAAATTCAAGTGAGGGATCACCTTATAATGCTACCGCCGTACTAAGCAAAACAAGGTGCATAAAAGGATTAACATCTCATGCAATTCATAAGTGACATGATATGGCCATGAACTTGTGTTTAAGATCTCCATCTTCGAAACACCGGGATGATCTCCATCATCACCGGCACAACACCATGATCTCCATCATCTTGAGCTCCATCAATGTGTTGCCATTGGGGTTGTGGCGCCAGCCCTGCTTCTACTTCTATTGCTACCGCTTAGCGATAAAGTAAAGCATTACATAGCACTTAATGATTGACACGCAGGTCATACAATAATTAAAGACAACCCTATGGCTCCTGCCGGTTGCCGTACTCAACGACATGCAAGTCGTGAAATTCTATACATCACATGATCATATCATACATCACATATATCTCATCATGTAATTGGACATATCACATCACAACATACCCTGCAAAAACAAGTTAGACGTCCTCTAATTGTTGTTGCATGTTTTACGTGGCTGCGACAGGTATCTAGCAAGAACGATTCTCACCTACGCATAAACCACAACGGTGATACATAGATTGCTTTTCAACCTTCTCAGGGACCGCCTTTGTCGGATCCGATCCAACTAAAGTGAGAGAAACTGTCACCCGCAAGCCATCTAAGCAACAAGTTGCGTCGAGGGAACCGGTCTCTCGTAAGCGTACGAGTAATGTTGGTCCGGGCCGCTTCATCACACAATCCCGCTGAACCAAAATCCGACCAAGGGAGGAAGCAATCTAAGCATCAACACCCACAAACCTTTTGTGTTCTACTCGAGATCTCATCGAACCATCAACCTAGCTCATGATGCCACTGTTGGGGAACGTCGCATGGGAAACAAAAATTTTCCTACGCACATGCAAACCTATCCATGGTGATGAGCATCTACGAGAGGGAGAGTGGATCTACGTACCCTTGTAGATCGCTAAGCGGGAAGCGTTAAGAAACGCGGTTGGTGTAGTCAAACTTCTTCGCGATCCAAATCTTTCTCCTAATGTTCGCGATCCAAAGCGTTAAGAAACTAGTAGCAATAAACTGACACGATCATATGCTACGTTTGCAGTTTGGGTCTTGTCCATCACATCATTCTCCTAATGATGTGACCCCGTTATCAAATGACATCTCATGTCCATGGCTAGGAAACCTTAACCATCTTTTGATCAACGAGCTAGTCTATTAGAGGCATACTAGGCACATGGTTTTGTCTATGTATCCACACATGCATCTAAGTCTCCGATCAATACAATTATAGCATGGATAATAAACGATTATCATGAACAAGGAAATATGATAATAACTAATTTATTATTGCCTCTAGGGCATATTTCCAACAAATGCATGTGTGAATACATAGACCACAACGTGTCCCTAGTGAGCCTCTAGTTGACTAGCTCGTTGATCAATAGATGGTCACGATTTCATGACCATGGACATTGGATGTCATTGATAATGAGATCACATCATTAGGAGAATGATGTGATTGACAAGACCCAATCCTGAGCATAGCACAAGATCGTGTAGTTCGTTTCCTAAAGCTTTTCCAGTGTCAAGTATCATTTCCTTAGACCATGTGATTGTGCAACTCCCGGATACCGTAGGAATGCTTTGGGTGTGCCAAACATCACAACGTAACTGGGTGGCTATAAAGGTGCACTACGGGTATCTCCGAAAGTGTTTGTTGGGTTGGCACGAATCGAGACTGGGATTTGTCACTCCGTATGACGGAGAGGTATCTCTAGGCCCACTCGATAAGACATCATCATAATGAGATCAATGTGACTAAGGATTTAGCCACGGGATGATGTGTTACGGAATGAGTAAAGAGACTTGCCGGTAACGAGATTGAACAAGGTATAGGGATACCGACGATCGAATCTCAGGCAAGTATCATACCGAAAGACAAAGGGAATTGCATACGGGATTGATTGAATCCCCGACATCGTGGTGCATCCGATGAGATCATCATGGAGCATGTGGGAGCCAACATGGGTATCCAGATCCTGTTGTTGGTTATTAACCGGAGAGGTGTCTCGGTCATGTCTACATGTCTCCCGAACCCGTAGGGTCTACACACTTAAGGTTCGATGATGCTAGGGTTATAGGGAAATGGTATACGTGATTACCCGAAGGTTGTTCGCAGTCCCTGATGAGATCCTGGATGTCACGAGGAGCTCCGAAATGGTCCGGAGGTAAATATTGATATATAGGAAGTCCAGTTTTGGTCACCGGGAAGTTTTCGGGCTCATCGGTAGTGTACCGGGAGTGCCGGGAGGGTGCCCAAGGACCCCGGGAGGGGTGTGACGACCAAAGGACTTCGTGGGCTGTTAGAGGAGGTGTACCAGCCCTTATTGGGCTGGCCAAGTCCTTCCGGAAAGGCCCATGCGGCTAGGGATAAAGGGATAAGGCTAAAGGAGATTCAAAAGGAAGAGATCCACCTCCCTTGTGGGAGGTGGACTCCTCCCTAGCTTCGGCTGAACCTCTCCTCCTTGGAGGAGGGGCCAAGGCATCCCTCCCTCTCCCTCCTCCTATATATATCCAAGGTATTGGGGCTGATTTGAGACACGATCACTCTCTCCCACGGCGCAACCCTACCTCTCTTCTTCCTCCTCCGCAGTGCTTAGGCGAATTCCTGCCGGAATACCTTGCTGCTTCACCACCACCACGCCGTTGTGCTGCTGTTGGAGCTCTTCCCCAACATCTCCCTCCTCCTTGCTGGAACAAGGTGCGAGAGACATCACCGGTCTGTACGTGTGTTGAACGCGGAGGCGCCATTGTTCGGCGTTTAGATCGGAATCCACCGCGATCTGAATCGCAACGAGTACGACTACACCAACCGCATTCTTGTAATGCTTCCGCTTAGCGTTCTTCAAAGGTATGAAGATGCAATCTCTCCCCACTCGTTGCTGGTTTCTCCATAGATAGATCTTGGTGATCGTAGGAAATTTTTTGATTTACTACTACGTCTCCCAACAGTGGCATCATGAGCTAGGTCTATGCGTAGAATCTAAGCACGAGTAGAACACAAAGCTGTTGGGGAACGTCGCATGGAAAACAAAAATTTTCCTACGCACACGCAAACCTATCCATGGTGATGAGCATCTACGAGAGGGACAGTGGATCTACGTACCCTTGTAGATCGCTAAGCGGGAAGCGTTAAGAAACGCGGTTGGTGTAGTCGAACGTCTTCGCGATCCAAATCACCGAGCGTCCCGCGATCTAATCACGAACAGTCCCGCAATCTCATGACGATCCGTCCCACGATCCAATCACAAACGTCCCCTGGCCTTGATCACTATCCTTCCGATCTAGTACCAAACGGATGGAACCTCCGCGTTCAGCACACGTGCAGCTTGATGATGATCTCCATCGTCTTGATCCAGCAAGAGGAGGTGGAGAGGAGGAAGAGTTCACCAGCAGCATGATGGCGCTCCGGCAATGGTGGTGGAGTGATTCTGGCAGGGCTTCGCCTAAGCACTGCGGAAAACCGATCTAGAGGAGCACCGGTGGAACGGGTAGCATGAGGCCATAAATTCTGTGCAAAACCCTTCTATTCCACCAGTATATATAGGAGGAGAGGAGGAGGAGGGTTGGCGCAGGGCTGAGCCCCTCTTGGAGTCGTCCGAAGCCAAGGGGGAGGAGTCCTACTTCTCCTCTACTCCTAGTAGGAGTAGGACTCTCCCTTTTTGCCTTTTTTCCACTATTTTTCCTTTGGGACTCTTCCCCCAGCCGCATGGGCCTGTTGTGGCTATTCCACCAGCCCACTAAGGGCTGGTTAATACTCTCCCACATCCCATGAAGCCTCTTGGGTCGAAATACCCCTCCCGGAGGTCTCCCGGTACACTACCGGCACTCCCAGTACACTACCGATGAGCCCAAAACATTTCTGGCGACCAAACCGGGACTTCCTATATATGAATCTTTACCTCCGGACCATTCCGGATCTCCTCATGACATCCGGGATCTCATCCAGGACACCGAACAAACTTCGGTCACCACCATACATAACTCTACACTACCGAAACGTCACCAAACCTTAAGTGTGCAGACCCTGCGGGTTCGAGAACTATGTAGACATGACCGAGACACCTCTACGGTCAATAACCAATGGAGGGACCTGGATGTCCACATTGGTTCCTACATATTCTACGAAGATCTTTATCGGTCGAACCTCTGTGTCAAGGATTCAGTTAATCCCCGTATGATGTTCCCTTTGTTCTTCGGTATGTTACTTGCCCGAGATTCGATCGTCGGTATCTCCATACCTAGTTCAATATCGTTACCGACAAGTCTCTTTACTCGTTCCGTAATACAAGATCCCGCAACTAACAATTAGTCACATTTCTTGCAAGGCTCATTGTGATGTTGTATTATCGAGTGGGCCCTGAGATACCTCTCCGTCACACGGAGTAACAAATCCCAGTCTCGATCCATGCCAACTCAATAGACACCCTCGGAAACACCTGTAGAGCACCTTTATAGTCACCCAGTTACGTTGCGACGTTTGATACACACAAGGTACTCCTCCAATATTTGTGAGTTGCACGATCTCATGGTCATAGGAACATATACTTGACATGCAGAAAACAGTAGCAATAAACTGACACGATCATAAGCTACGTTTGTAGTTTGGGTCTTGTCCATCACATCATTCTCCTAACGATGTGATCCCGTTATCAAATGACATCTCATGTCCATAGCTAGGAAACCTTAACCATCTTTCAATCAACGAGCTAGTTCACTAGAGGCATACTAGGGACATTGTGTTTGTCTATGTATCCACACATGTATCCATGTTTCCAATTAATACAATTATAGCATGGATAATAAACGATTATCATGAACAAGGAAATACAATAATAAACACTTTATTTATTGCCTCGAGGGCATATTTCCAACAGTCTCCCACTTGCACTAGAGTCAATAATCTAGGTCACATCACTATGTGATTTACATTGTAATGAATCGAACACCCATGCAGTTCTGGTGTTGATCATGTTTAGCCCTTGGAAGAGGTTTAGTCAACGGGTCTGCAACATTCAGATCCGTGTACATTTTGCAAATATTTATGTCTTTCTCCAAGATGTAATCACGGATGGAATTGAAGCGTCGCTTTATGTGTCTGGTCCTCTTGTGAAACCTTGGTTCATTGGCCAGAGCAATGGCACCAGTGTTGTCACAGAACATGTTCATTGGATTCAGTGCACTGGGCACTACTCCAAGATCTGTCATGAACTGCTTCATCCAGACACCTTCCTTTGCCGCCTTCGAGGCTGCGATGTATTCTGCTTCGCACGTAGAATCAGCTACCATGCTTTGCTTGGAACTGCACCAGCTTACCGCTCTCCCGTTAAGAATAAATACGTATCCGGTTTGTGACTTTGAGTCGTCCGGATCAGTGTCAAAGCTTGCATCGACGTAACCCTTTACGACGAGCTCTTCATCACCTCCATAAACGAGAAACATTTCCTTAGTCCTTTTCAGGTACTTAAGGATATTCTTGACCGCTTGCCAGTGCTCCATTCCAGGATCACTTTGAAACCTTCCGGCCATAGTTATGGCAAGGCTGACATCGGGTCTTGTGCACAACATTGCATACATGATAGAGCCTATGGCTGAAGCATAGGGGATGACACTCATCTTTTCTCTATCTTCTGCAGTTACTCGGCATTGAGTCTTACTAAACTGCACACCTTGTAATACAGGCAAGAACCCCTTCTTGGACTGTTCCATTTTGAACTTCTTCAAAACTTTATCAAGGTATGTGCTCTATGAAAGTGCTATTAAGCGTCTCGATCTATCTCTATAGATCTTAATGCCTAATATGAAAGCAGCTTCTCCTAGGTCCTTCATTGAAAAACTCTTGTTCAAATATTCCTTCACGCTTTCTAGCATTTCTATATTGTTTCCAATCAGCAATATGTCATCCACATATAATACTAGACACGCTATAGAGCTCCCACTCACTTTCTTGTAAATACAAGCTTCTCCGTAAACTTGTATAAACTCAAACGCTTTGATCACCTCATCAAAGCGCTTATTCCAACTCCGAGATGCTTGCACCAGTCCATAAATGGATCGCTGGAGTTTGCAAACTTTGTCAGCATTCTCTGGATCGACAAAACCTTCGGGTTGTATCATATACAACTCTTCCTCAAGGAAACCGTTGAGGAATGCTGTTTTTACATTCATTTGCAAAATTTCATAGTCGAAATAGGCAGCTATTGCTAACATGATTCTGACAGACTTAAGGATCGCTACGGGTGAGAAAGTCTCATCGTAGTCAACTCCTTGAACTTGTAAAAAAACCTTTGCCACAAGTCGAGCTTTATAGACGGTGACATTAACGTCCGCGTCTGTTTTCTTCTTAAAGATCCATTTGTTCTGAATGGCCTTTCGCCCTTCAGGTAATACTCCCAAAGTCCATAATTTGTTTTCATACATGGATCCCATCTCGGATTTCATGGCCTCTAACCATTTCTCGGAATCTGGGCCCATCACTACTCCTTCATAGCTCGTAGGTTCATTGTTGTCATACAACATGACCTCCAAGATAGGGTTTCCGTACCACTCAGGGGTAGTACGCGGCCTTGTCGACCTGCGAGGTTCAATAGCTGCTTGATTCGAAGCTTCATGATCATCATCATTAACTTCCTCTTCTACCATCGTAGGTTCCATAGAAACATCTTTCTGCGCTGCGCTACTTTCTGGTTGAAGTAAAGGTTCAATAACCTCATCAAGCTCTATTTTCCTCCCACTCAATTCTTTCGAGAGAAACTCTTTCTCAAGAAATGTTCCGTTTTTAGCGACAAACACTTTGCCTTCGGATCTGGGATAGAAGGTATACCCGACTGTCTCTTTCGGGTATCCTATGAAGACGCATTTCTCCGCTTTGGGTTCCAGCTTTTCAGGCTGAAGCTTTTTGACATAAGCATCACATCCCCAAATTTTAAGAAACGACAACTTTGGCTTCTTGCCAAACCACAGTTCATATGGCGTCGTCTCAATGGATTTTGATGTTGCCCTATTTAAAGTGAATGCAGCTGTCTCTAATGCATAACCCCAAAACGATAGTGGCAAATCAGCAAGAGACATCATAGAACGCACCATATCTAATAAGGTTCGATTACGATGTTCGGACACACCATTACGCTGTGGTGTTCTGGGCGGTGTCAACTGTGAAACAATTCCACATTGTCTTAAGTGAGTGCCAAACTCATAACTCAGATATTCACTTCCTCGATCAGATCGTAGGAACTTAATCTTCTTGTTACGATGATTCTCAACTTCACTCTGAAATTGCTTGAACTTTTCAAACATTTCAGACTTGTGTTTCATTAAGTAAATATACCCATATCTACTTAAGTCATCAGTGAAGGTGAGAAAATAACGATATCCACCACGCGCTGTAACATTCATTGGACCGCACACATCGATGTGTATGATTTCCAATAAGTCACTCGCCCGTTCCATTGTTCCAGAGAATGGCGTTTTAGTCATCTTGCCCATGAGGCATGGTTCACATGTGTCAAGTGATTCAAAATCAAGTGATTCCAAAAGTCCATCAACATGGAGCTTCCTCATGCGTTTTACACCAATATGACCTAAACGGCAGTGCCACAAGAAAGTGGTACTATCATTATCAATTCTACATCTTTTGGCATCAATGTTATGAACATGTGTGTCATCACTTTCAAGATTCAATATGAATAAACCCCTAACATTGGGTGCATGACCATAAAAGATATTACTCATATAAATAGAACAACCTTTATTCTCTGATTTAAATGAGTAACCGTCTCGCAATAAACAAGATCCAGATATAATGTTCATGCTTAACGCAGGCACTAAATAACAATTATTCAGGTTCATCACTAATCCCGATGGTAATCGAAGAGAGAGCATGCTGACGGCGATCACATCAATGTAACATCCCAAAATTCCATTTTGGTATGTTATGATATAGCTATGCATTCATCTGCATCATTTCTTGAATGTATGTATTTGTTGAAATGCCTTCTCTAAATTTCTGAAAGTCCCTTCTACTTTTCCATATGTTGCTTTCACCTATTGGAAATTTTGGTTAAATGTTCAAAATAAGAGGGGAGTAACATGACACTCCACACCAGGGTCAACTTGGTGATTTATTTGAACAAAAATAACCAGGGGTTATTTTGAAAATATTTGCAAAAAGGTTTTAAAAACAAATAGGCAATTTCTAAAAAAATATTATTTTTTAAGTGTTCAAATGACAGAATAGAAATGTTCATTGAATAGCATTTATTATTCTGTGAATTTTGATATATAATACCCCTATATTTACAAACGATTTGAACGCTTTAAATGTTTTTTGAAACGCTTTGGTAAATTATTAAAAAGAAACGGTAATGGTTACTGTATTAAACGGGCCGGCCCATGACAGTTACTCGCGAATTTAATACTGACCGGCCGACCGACGCGGAAACCCGAACCCTCTCTCGCTGCCACTGGACCCCACCCGACCGACCGTTTCGCCCGAGCGGTCATCACTCTCCTCCGCGCGTGCCGTCGTCGGCCGTTTCTTTCCCCCTCCCGGATCTCTCTCTTCTCTTCTTCTCCGCACTCCCCAGCACCCCTATATAAGCCGGACACCCTCCGCACTCCATTCCTCCCCGAGCCCCCTCTCTTCCGTCGCCGAGACGCTGTCAATTCCTCGCCGGAGTTTCCATGACCACCGGACCTCCCCATCGCCGTTGCCGTCGACTCCGACCTCCCCTCCCCTCTCCGACACCACCAATCGGCGCAGGAGGACCACCGCCGCCATCTGGACTTCTCCGCACTCCGTTTCGACAACCGGAGCCACCTCCGTCGACGAACACGACCACCGGACGCCGCCACCACTCGCCGGAGATCCCCTCTCCCTCCGGTAAGTCGCCGGACACACCCCATCCCTCAGATCCCCACTCAACGGTCCCGATTAGATTGGTTTTAAACCCCGAAACTACCTAACGCACGCGCCAGCCAGCCAGTAGAATCGCGCCACGTCACCCCTGGCCGTCCGTTAGATTTAGTCTCTTTTCTCTGAGTTCTTTTAGTAAACAGAACCTATTCTAAATTTGTTTTGCTTATATCTTTTAATCTATTTAGTGTTTTAAGTTGATTCTTTTTGCAATAGCTCACATTTTTCATATAGTTTCACCCTGTACTTTTAAATTTCAAATTTGAACTATAAAATTTGAATTTAATCAAATTTGCTCAAAATCTTCAAATCTGAATAACTAGAGTTTAAAAATAGATTTTGATATGATTCTTTTTGCTACTGTTTGATATTGGTTAGGACTATCTCCATGTTTAGTTTGAGGATTTTTAGGATATATTTGATTTGTGTTTCAGTTAAAAACAGAATCTGCTTAGTATTATAATATAGTTTTATAAACTCAATTTTAATTAGTTTGATTTAGAATTGGTTTTATTTGTTTATTAGGTTCTGTTAGTAAACATTTAGTGTTTTCACTCACTGATAATAAAAATATAAATTTGCTTAGTTTAATTTTATTTAACATAGGAATCACAACTTCTTTTCAAATAGGTTAATTTGATTAAAACAACTAGTTAGTAATAGTTTTGTTTTGCTCTCTTGTTAGTAAAACTATATTTGTTCCATTTAGTGTTTATCAAAACTTTTACAAACTTTACAAAAGTTTTCTCAACAAACTTAGATTCAAAATAGTTTTATTAAGATAGTAGTGTTTTATCAATCACCTCCTAGTAAACAAAACTTTGTGTGTTTCCTTACTTGTGATTTGTGCATCGTTTTGTCTTGATTGTTTACTAGTTCTTGATTGATGTTTGTGAGTTACAATATTCTGTTGTATGCTTATTGAGTGCTTTGTTTGCTTCGTTAGATTATCCAGAGTGTGAAGCTTGTTACTTAGAGTCCCACGAGTACGAAGATCGTCAATCAGGCAAGTCACTTTGACCATGTTTACCCATGTTTTATATGCATTAGTTCTACCATCTCCCCAATTGCATGCAAGATAGGTTAGTTGGAAACTTGGTTACATTGTAGTAGTATCATGTGGTAGGTACCCCCCCTCAACCTCTTTGACACATTAGCCCCGGGAAACGTTGTTTTACCTTTTGCTATGCTATTAGTAGACGGGGTTGGTTGTGTGATTCATGAGAGTTGAGAGAGTTAATAATTTCAAGATCTACATAATGATCAAGATTTAAGACTCCGAGTTTTCAACATACCTCTGGGTGGATGATGGTTGAACGGCACCCTGGAGAAACCAGTGGATTTGCCTAGGTGATGCTGGAGATGGCCAGTATTCACGCGGAAAGGTCCACCCAGGCACAAAGAGATGGATGGATGCTTTAAAACCCAAGGCTTACCTGCACAGCCACAAGTCATTATGGGCTCTGGCTTGGTTGGATATCGTGGTGACCCTGGACAGGCGGTGCTACGAGAGGTAGAAGAACGATAGGAAAGGATGGGCACCGACAGAGTCGCAGGGAAACCCTTTGGAAGACCATGTTTTGGTCATCCGTTTCTCAAACACCCTGAAGTGCGAGAAATCAAACGGAGGCGATCAAATCTTGTGGGGAACGTGTGCAAAACTCTGCAGAGTATTCAAAACCTAATCGATTAGCCGTGTCCACGGGCATGGACGACTTGAGCCAAAGGAATTGAAACTTCCGGAACTCTCAACACAATTAATATGATGATGTGGGTATATTCAAATTGGGAATGAGAAGTGGTTGGTGGAACCATCTCATTAATCAACCAACTTAGTAATATTTTGCTTAGCCCCTTTCTTGATGTACGAAAAATTGGCTTTACGCAAAACTTACCACCCCACCTGCCATATATGCATATAGACTAGATGATTATCTTTTCACCCCTCTCTTGTGACTTTGTCGGCATATTCCATATGCTGACCTACATGGCTGCAACGTATCGTGTTGCAGAGTACTTTTCCGACCAGGAGTGAGGACACGTTCTATGCTCAGTGAGATGCCTTGGAGTCAGATGGACTCATCTACCTTCGACGCTTCCGCAAGATTTAGATATTCTCATGAGTTGGCTTTTAGCCACTTTATTGTAATTTTTATTGTAATAAAGGACTCGATATGAGATTTCGATTAATATAATGCTGTGTGATTTCCCTTTGATATATACATGGATGTACCGTGTGTGTACCAGCATGATCTTGGGATGGTATGGAAACACCAGAGACTTGACCTTTCAGGTCTGGTCGCTACAGAAATGGTATCAGAGCACACGCTGACCGTAGGACGTAACCTCTAGGATTGGAAAGCCTTAGGATTGTTTCTCTTTGTATTTAAATATCTTATACTCTCATCTATTCGTTTCTGACTCCTCTCCGATTATTTCAAAATTTATAGATGGCCACCTTCATCCTAGTTTTGATCACGGAGTTTTGCCAGCCTGACGCAACGATGCCCTTTGGTAAGGAGCTAATGAGGATCGTCAAGGACGTAAGGATTGCTTTGCCGAGCATCACCGGGATTCCTATCATGTCATTTCCCCAAGATGGACGCTACAGGATCGAGGTGCATATCCCAGGGAAGACTTTTGGGAACCGGAAGGAACCCATCGACCTCAAGTTCGTGGCACCCAGTTGGATACTTGGGAGAGACATGGCCATTCATCGTGCCCTTGGACGTATTCAGGAGGAATACAGAGGTGGAACCATTTCACCAGGACTCAGCGTGGTTTGTCGCAGAGATGCCAATGGAAACATCATAACTCCTCCCACTTCAGACACCACTATTTCCTATATCCAGACCCTGGAGACTCACATCAGGACTCTGGAGCTTCGAGTTCGTGCTGATACAAAGACAATCAAGAATCTGATGAACCGCGAGCTGGACCTTGAAGCTGATCTGCGAGAGGCCAACTATGAACACGAGCATGAAGTGAAGGACTTCCTAGAGAGGATTGATGAGCAGAATGCACGCATCGCAACTCTGGAGGAGCAGCTAAACATGGGGGAAAACCTTCATCCCGAAGGAGACATGGCACCCTTCATCAGCGACGATGAAGACTATGAGGAAAGCACCACCGGAGGACCTATGACTATGCACTTTTGAGGAGAACCTTAGTTATGTCCTCCAATGTATCTTTTATTTTTCGACGTTAAAGCGTAGGTCGATGGTTAGCTTGTCTGAGATTTGTATCCCGATGTTTGACATGGATTGAATAAATGAATGAGTGTTTGGTGTGATATGTTTGTTGCATTGCATATGGGTAGTGAAATTCTTCTAGACCCTTGTTCTATTCTAATTCTCATCCCTCTGAAAACAGCAAAATGCCTCCACGATGTGAGACCGACTTCACTTTCCCGCCGGAACTCACTCAACTCCTTCAGCAACAGAATGCACTGATGCAACTATTGATTCAGAATCAGACCAACAACAATCAGAACAACAACAACCACCAACATCCACCCCAGACTGACAATCTCACCCGTTTTCTGAGGTTGAATCCTCCAACTTTCTCCAGCAGCACTGAGCCCATTGTGGCAGATGACTGGCTCCGTAAGATGGAGAGAGAACTTGTCACCGCTGGATGTACTGACGCTGAGAAAGTGCGATTTGCCGCACATCAACTGGAAGGACCAGCAGCATCATGGTGGGAGAATTACACCACCACTTATCCTATTGCAGATGTGACTTGGGAGCAGTTCCAGCAAGCTTTTCGCACCGCTCATGTCTCAGCTGGAGCCATGAGTCTGAAGAAGCACGAGTTTCACAACTTGCGCCAGGGTAATCGCTCTGTGGCCCAATATGTGGAAGAGTTCAACACATTGGCACGTTATGCCCCAGGAGATGTGGCCGATGATGCGGCCAAGCAAGAGAAATTTCTGGAAGGACTCAACGATGAGTTGAGCATGCAGCTGGTAGTGGCTAATTTCAACAACTACCAAGAGCTGGTGGATAAGGCACTTATTCTGGAAGGTAAACATCAGCAAATTGAGAACCGCAAGAGGAAGTACACTTAGGGGAAGTTTAACTCTGGAGCTCATCATAAGCCCCGCTACTCCCCATACTCAGGGAACACCGGATCAGGTACCGGTAAGTTTGGAAGGCACACTCATGCCGTGCATAACCATGGAGGTCACAACCATGGAGGAAATGGGAACAACCGTCCCAACCTTGGCAATTTCAAGACTGACAATGGGAATGGGAACAACAACCAGCACCGTCACGTTCCTACTCATAAGGATTTGAGTCACATCACCTGTTTCAAGTGCCAGAAGACAGGGCACTATGCTACTGAGTGTCCCCAGAGCAAGCAGGGAAATGGAAACGGCAACTCCGCATCCAAGAAGCCAAACCCTTTTCCTCGTGCCCAGGAGAACCACCTCGACGTGGAAGAAGTCTATGATCAACCCGAGACTGTGGTTGGTAAGTTTTTATTGCATTCACGTCCAGTTACAATACTTTTTGATTCCGGTGCAACTCATTCATTCATATCAAGGGTAGTTGTGGATAAGTATGGTTTGCCCACCAAAACCCTTAGCCAGCCTATTCAGGTCAGTTCCCCAGGAGGTATGATGATGGCAGGGATAGGATGCCATGCTTTGAAACTCAATATAGGAAATCATGTTTTTCCCACCGACCTCATCGTCTTAGAGTCACAAGGACTGGATGTAATCCTAGGCATGGATTGGATGACCAAGTATGAAGGAATTCTTGATTGCCTCAGCAAGTCTGTTTCATTCACCACCCCGGAGAACAAGAGGATTAAGTATGTATCCCGACGCACACGTATGAGTGCTAGGTTAAATGCCCTCACGGGAGTTGTTCAGGAGGAAGTACCTGTGGTAAAAGACTTTCCGGATGTATTCCCGGAAGAATTACCAGGCATGCCACCAGATAGGGAGATTGAGTTCCTAATAGAGCTACAGCCAGGGACAGCCCCAATTTCCAAGAGACCCTATCGGATGCCCGCAAATGATCTGTTGGAAATCAAGAAGCAAATTAAGGAGTTATTGGACAAAGGTTATATTCGCCCAAGTTCTTCACCTTGGGGAGCCCCAGTTCTTTTGGTGGAGAAGAAGGATAAAACCTTGAGAATGGTAGTCGATTATCGTGCCTTGAACGAGGTGACTATCAAGAACAAGTACCCTCTGTCGATGATTAATGATTTGTTTGATCAGCTAGTAGGCGCCAAAGTATTCTCTAAGATCGATCTTCGATCAGGGTATCATCAACTGAAGATTCGTGAATAGGATATACCCAAAACAGCTTTCACCACCAGGTATGGTTTGTATGAGTATACTGTCATGTCCTTTGGTTTGACTAATGCTCCTGCTTACTTCATGAATTTGATGAACAAAGTGTTTATGGAATATTTGGACAAGTTTGTCGTGGTGTTCATCGATGACATTTTGATATTCTCCAAGAACGAGGAAGAACATAAGGAACATCTGCGTTTAGTTTTGGAGAAGCTAAGAGAGCATCAGTTATATGCTATGTTCAGCAAATGTGAATTTTGGCTAACGGAAGTCGGATTTCTTGGACATGTTATTTCCGGAGAAGGAATAGCCGTAGACCCCGCTAAGGTTGAAGCCGTCACCGAGTGGAAGTCACCCACCTCAGTTATGGAGATCCGCAGTTTCCTCGGACTTGCTGGATATTACCGGAGATTCATTGAGAATTTCTCAAAGATTGCCAAGCCCATGACAGAGTTGTTGAAGAAAGAATCTAAGTATATTTGGACTGAGGAATGTGAAGCCAGTTTCCAGGAGTTGAAGAAACATTTGGTCACAGCCCCAGTGTTGATTTTGCCCAATATTCGGAAGGACTTCCAGGTTTATTGTGATGCTTCACGTCAAGGACTTGGAGGAGTACTCATGCAAGATGGAAAGGTTGTAGCTTATGCATCCAGACAACTACGACCTCATGAGTTGAATTATGCCACCCATGATTTGGAACTAGCAGCCGTAGTGCACGCACTCAAGACCTGGAGACATTTTCTTATCGGAAATAGTTGTGATGTTTACACCGACCATAAGAGCCTGAAATATATTTTCACGCAGAAAGAGTTGAACCTCAGACAGAGGAGATGGTTAGAGTTAATCAAGGACTATGACATGAGATTACATTACCATCCAGGTAAGGCTAATGTTGTAGCCGATGCCTTGAGTCAGAAAACTTATGTGAACACACTCACAGCGGGAGGATTACCCCAAGAGTTAGCCGATGATCTCAGAGAGCTCAAGCTAGAGATAGTTCCAAGAGGATATGTTGGTACACTGGAAATTCAGTCCACCTTGACCGAAAGAATTCGTGAAGCCCAGAAATCGGACAAGGAGGTAGCTGAGATAAAGCAGAGAATGGAAGATGGTAAAGCTAAAGGTTTTCGTGAGGATGGACACGGAACTTTGTGGTTTGAGAACCGAATCTATGTGCCCAATGACCCAGAGCTCAGGAAGTTGATACTTCAGGAAGCCCACGATTCACCTTACTCGATACACCCAGGCAATACCAAGATGTATCTCGATTTGAAGGAAAGTTATTGGTGGACAGGTATGAAGAAAGATATTGCGGAACATGTTGCAATATGTGATGCTTGTCAGCGAGTAAAGGCAGAACATTAGAAACCAGCAGGGTTACTCCAACCTTTGCCGATACCCGAGTGGAAATGGGAAAAGCTTGGTATGGACTTCATCACAGGATTACCCAGGACCCGTTTAGGTTATGATTCCATCTGGGTAGTGGTAGATCGCTTGACCAAGGTAGCTCATTTCATTCCAGTGAAAACCACTTATACCAGTGCTAAGCTAGCCAAGATATATATGACCAGGATCGTATGTCTGCATGGAGTTCCGAGGAGTATCGTGTCAGATAGAGGAACACAGTTTACCTCAAAGTTTTGGCATCAGTTACATGAAACTTTGGGTACAAGGCTAGAGTTCAGTACAGCTTTTCATCCGCAGACAGATGGACAGACTGAGAGAGTCAACCAGATTCTGGAAGACATGTTGAGAGCTTGTGCACTAGACTATGGTTCTAGTTGGGACGATAACTTGCCTTACGCAAAATTCTCGTACAACAACAGTTATCAGACCAGTCTAAAGATGGCCCCTTTCGAAGCTTTATACGGAAGGAGATGCAGAACACCACTGACGTGGGATGGTGTTGGAGACCGACAACTTTTTGGTCCCGACCTTATCCGAGATTCTGAAGAGAAAGTCAAGATGATTCGTGACAGACTCAAGGTAGCTCAATCTCGACAGAAGAGTTATGCTGACAACAAGCGCAAGGAAGTGACGTATGAAGTGGGAGACCGAGCTTATCTTCGTGTGTCCCCGCTTCGTGGAATCAAGAGGTTTGGTGTTAAAGGAAAACTAGCACCTAGATTCATAGGCCCCTACAACATTCTTGAACGTAGAGGCGAAGTTGCATACAAACTGGAATTGCCGGAAGGATTATCCGAAGTTCATAATGTGTTCCATGTGTCCCAGCTGAAGAAATGCCATGCTGAGATGGCTGACATCCCTTTTCAAGACACCGTGCCCCTAGAGGCCATACAGCTTGACAGTGATCTGACTTACGAGGAGAAGCCTGTCAGAATCCTCGAGACAGCCAACAGAGTTACCCGCAGCAGGATCATCAAGTTCTGTAAGGTTTTGTGGAGTCATCACACCGAGGAAGAAGCCACCTGGGAACGCGAAGAAGATCTTCGTAGAGACCACCCGCACCTATTTTCTAGCCAACCCGAATCTCGAGGGCGAGATTCATCTTAAGGTGGGTAGGTTTGTAACATCCCAAAATTCCATTTTGGTATGTTATGATATAGCTATGCATTCATCTGCATCATTTCTTGAATGTATGTATTTGTTGAAATGCCTTCTCTAAATTTCTGAAAGTCCCTTCTACTTTTCAATATGTTGCTTTCACCTATTGGAAATTTTGGTTAAATGTTCAAAATAAGAGGGGAGTAACATGACACTCCACACCAGGGTCAACTTGGTGATTTATTTGAACAAAAATAACCAGGGGTTATTTTGAAAATATTTGCAAAAAGGTTTTAAAAACAAATAGGCAATTTCTAAAAAAATATTTTTTTAACTGTTCAAATGACAGAATAGAAATGTTCATTAAATAGAATTTATTATTCTGTTAATTTTGATATATAATACCCCTATATTTACAAAGGATTTGAATGCTTTAAATGTTTTTTGAAATGCTCTGGTAAATTATTAAAAAGAAACGGTAACGGTTACTGTATTAAACGGGCCGGCCCACGACAGTTACTCGCGAATTTAATACTGACCGGCCGACCGACGCGGAAACCCGAACCCTCTCTCGCTGCCACTGGACCCCACCCGACCGACCGTTTCGCCCGAGCGGTCATCACTCTCCTCCGCGCGCGCCGTCGCCGGCCGTTTCTTTCCCCCTCCCGGATCTCTCTCCCCTCTTCTTCTCCGCACTCCCCAGCACCCCTATATAAGCCGGACACCCTCTGCACTCCATTCCTCCCTGAGCCCCCTCTCTTCCGTCGCCGAGACGCTGTCAATTCCTCGCCGGAGTTTCCACGACCACCGGACCTCCCCATCGCCGTTGCCGTCGACTCCAACCTCCCCTCCCCTCTCCGACACCACCAATCGGCGCAGGAGGACCACCGCCGCCATCTGGACTTCTCCGCGCTCCGTTTCGACCACCGGAGCCACCTCCGTCGACGAACACGACCACCGGACGCCGCCACCACTCGCCGGAGATCCCCTCTCCCTCCGGTAAGTCGCCGGACACACCCCATCCATCGGATCCCCACTCAACGGTCCTGATTAGATTGGTTTTAAACCCCGAAACGTTTTCCATTAGAGATCGGTCGCCCGCTCGAAACTACCTAACGCACGCGCCAGCCAGCCAGTAGAATCGCGCCACGTCACCCCTGGCCGTCCGTTAGATTTAGTCTCTTTTCTCTGAGTTCTTTTAGTAAACAGAACCTATTCTAAATTTGTTTTTCTTATATCTTTTAATCTATTTAGTGTTTTGAGTTGATTCTTTTTGCAATAGCTCACATTTTTCATGTAGTTTCACCCTGTACTTTTAAATTTCAAATTTGAACTATAAAATTTGAATTTAATCAAATTTGCTCAAAATCTTCAAATCTGAATAACTAGAGTTTAAAAATAGATTTTGATATGATTATTTTTGCTACTGTTTGATATTGGTTAGGACTATCTCCATGTTTAGTTTGAGGATTTTAGGATATATTTGATTTGTGTTTCAGTTAAAAACAGAATCTGCTTAGTATTATAATATAGTTTTATAAACTCAATTTTAATTAGTTTGATTTAGAATTGGTTTTATTTGTTTATTAGGTTCTGTTAGTAAACATTTAGTGTTTTCACTCACTGATAATAAAAATATAAATTTGCTTAGTTTAATTTTATTTAACATAGGAATCACAACTTCTTTTCAAATAGGTTAATTTGATTAAAACAACTAGTTAGTAATAGTTTTGTTTTGCTCTCTTGTTAGTAAAACTATATTTGTTCCATTTAGTGTTTATCAAAACTTTTACAAACTTTACAAAAGTTTTCTCAACAAACTTAGATTCAAAATAGTTTTATTAAGATAGTAGTGTTTTATCAATAACCTCCTAGTAAACAAAACTTTGTGTGTTTCCTTACTTGTGATTTGTGCATAGTTTTGTCTTGATTGTTTACTAGTTCTTGATTGATGTTTGTGAGTTACAATATTCTGTTGTATGCTTATTGAGTGCTTTGTTTGCTTCGTTAGATTATCTGGAGTGCGAAGCTTGTTACTTAGAGTCCCACGAGTACGAAGATCGTCAATCAGGCAAGTCACTTTGACCATGTTTAACCATGTTTTATATGCATTAGTTCTACCATCTCCCCAATTGCATGCAAGATAGGTTAGTTGGAAACTTGGTTACATTGTAGTAGTATCATGTGGTAGGTACCCCCCCTCAACCTCTTTGACACATTGGCCCCGGGAAACGTTGTTTTACCTTTTGCTATGCTATTAGTAGACGGGGTTGGTTGTGTGATTCATGAGAGTTGAGAGAGTTAATAATTTCAAGATCTACATAATGATCAAGATTTAAGACTCCGAGTTTTCAACATACCTCTGGGTGGATGATGGTTGAACGGCACCCTGGAGAAACCAGTGGATTTGCCTAGGTGATGCTGGAGATGGCCAGTATTCACGCGGAAAGGTCCACCCAGGCACAAAGAGATGGATGGATGCTTTAAAACCCAAGGCTTACCTGCACAGCCACAAGTCATTATGGGCTCTGGCTTGGTTGGATATCGTGGTGACCCTGGACAGGCGGTGCTACGAGAGGTAGAAGAACGGTAGGAAAGGATGGGCACCGACAGAGTCGCAGGGAAACCCTTTGGAAGTTTTGGTCATCCGTTTCTCAAACACCCTGAAGTGCGAGAAATCAAACGGAGGCGATCAAATCTTGTGGGGAACGTGTGCAAAACTCTGCAGAGTATTCAAAACCTAATCGATTAGCCGTGTCCACGGGCATGGACGACTTGAGCCAAAGGAATTGAAACTTCCGGAACTCTCAACACAATTAATATGATGATGTGGGTATATTCAAATTGGGAATGAAAAGTGGTTGGTGGAACCATCTCATTAATCAACCAACTTAGTAATATTTTGCTTAGTCCCTTTCTTGATGTAGGAAAAATTGGCTTTACGCAAAACTTACCACCCCACCTGCCATATATGCATATAGACTAGATGATTATCTTTTCACCCCTCTCTGTTGACTTTGCTGGCATATTCCATATGCTGACCTACATGGCTGCAACGTATCATGTTGCAGAGTACTTTTCCGACCAGGAGTGAGGACACGTTCTATGCTCAGTGAGATGCCTTGGAGTCAGATGGACTCATCTACCTTCGACGCTTCCGCAAGATTTAGATATTCTCATGAGTTGGCTTTTAGCCACTTTAGTGTAATTTTTATTGTAATAAAGGACTCGATATGAGATTTCGATTAATATAATGCTGTGTGATTTCCCTTTGATATATACATGGATGTACCGTGTGTGTACCAGCATGATCTTGGGATGGTACGGAAACACCGGAGACTTGACCTTTCAGGTCGGGTCGCTACAATCAACCTTGGAACCATTTCCCACGTGCATCGTCACTTCGTCCTTTGCCAGCCTTTGTTTATTCCGTAGTTCCTGCTTTGAGTTGCAAATGTGAGCAACCGAACCGGTATCAAATACCCAGGCACTACTACGAGAGCTAGTAAGGTACACATCAATAACATGTATATCATATATACCTTGTTTGTCGTTGGCTGCCTTCTTGTCAGCCAGGTACTTGGGGCAGTTTCGCTTCCAGTGACCAGTTCCTTTGCAATGAAAGCACTCAGTTTCTGGCTTGGGTCCATGCTTGGGCTTCTTTGCAGGAGTAGCAACTGCTTTGCCATCCTTCTTGGTTTTACCCTTCTTGCCCTTGCCCTTGACTTTGGCATTTTTCTTTAAACTAGTGGTTTTATTGACTATCAACACTTGATGTTCTTTCTGGATTTCAGACTCACCGACTTTTAGCATCGCAAACAGCTCGGCGACTGACTTGTTCATCCCGTGCATGTTATAGTTCATCACAAAGCTCTTGTAACTAGGTGGCAGTGATTGAAGAACTCTGTTAGTGATCGCCTCTGGCGGAAGGGCAATTCCCAACTCTGCTAGACGAGTTGAATACCCAGACATTCTGAGTATATGTTCACTGATAGACCCGTTCTCCTCCATCTTGCAAGCATAGAACTTATCGGAGGTTTCATACCTCTCGATCCGGGCATTCTTCTGAAAGATAAACTTCAACTCCTGGAACATCTCATATGCTCCATGATGTTCAAAACGTCTTTGAAGTCCCGGTTCTAAGCCATACAATATTGCACAATGAACTATTGAGTAATCTCCAGTACGTGCCTCCCAAGCATTCTTAACATCTTCGGAGGTCATGTCTTCTGGTTGTTCACCAAGCGGTGCATCAAGCACATATGATTTCTAGGAAGCCGTGAGGATAATCCTCAGATTACGGGCCCAGTCAACAAAGTTACTTCCATCATCTTTTAGTTTAGCTTTCTCTAGGAACGCATTAAAATTCAGGGGTGCTACTGCGCGAGCCATTGATCTACCACATAAATATGCAAAGTTCACTTAGACTATTGTTCAAGATAATGAGTTTAGTTAATCAAATTACTAAAGCTCCCACTCAAATTGACATCCCTCAGGTCATCTGAGTGTCACATGATCCAAGTCCACCAACTCAAGTCCGATCATCACGTGAGTTGAGGTGGCTTCAATGGTGAACATCATTATGTTGATCTTATCTACTATATGACTCATGTTCGACCTTTCGGTCTCTTGTGTTCTGAGGCCATGTCTGTACATGCTAGGCTCATCAAGTTTAACCTGAGTGTTCTGCGTGTGCAACACTGGCTTGCACCAGTTGTATGTGAACGTAGAGTCTATCACACCCGATCATCACGTGGTGTCTCAACACGACGAACTTTCGCAACGGTGCACACTCGGGGAGAACACAATTTTATCTTGAAATTTAAGTGAGGGATCACCTTATAATGTTACCGTCGTACTAAGCATAACAAGGTGCATAAATGGATTAACATGACACGCATTCATAAGTGACATGATATGACCATGAACTCGTGCTTTAGATCTCCATCTTGAAAGCACCAGCATGATCTTCATCGTCACCGGCACGACACCATGATCTCCATCAACGTGTCGCCATCGAGGTTGTCACGCCTTGCATGCTTCTACTACTATTGCTACCATTTAGCGATAAAGTAAAGCATTACATAGCGCTTAATGATTGACACGCAGGTCATACAATAATTAAAGACAACCCTATGGCTCCTGCCGGTTGCCGTACTCATCGACATGCAAGTCGTGAAATTCTATATATCACATGATCATCTCATACATCACATATATCACATCATGTAATTCGCCATATCACATCACAACATACCCTGCAAAAAAAAGTTAGACGTCCTCTAATTGTTGTTGCATGTTTTACGTGGCTGCTACGGGTTTCTAGCAAGAACGATTCTCACCTACGCATAAACCACAACGGTGATACATAATTTTCTTTTCAACCTTTGTCGAATCTGATCCAACTAAAGTGAGAGAAACTGTCGCCCGCAAGCCATCTAGGCAACAAGTTACATCGAGGGAACCGGTCTCTCGTAAGCGTACGAGTAATGTTGGTCTGGGCCGCTTCATCTCACAATACCGCTGAACCAAAATCCGACCAAGGAAGGAAGCAATCTAAGCATGAACGCCCACAAACCTTTTGTGTTCTACTCGAGATCTCATCGAACCATCAACCTAGCTCATGATGCCATTGTTGGGGATTGTCGTATGGAAAACAAAAATTTTCCTATGCACACGCAAACCTATCCATGGTGATGAGCATCTACGAGAGGGACAGTGGATCTACATACCCTTGTAGATCGCTAACCGGGAAGCGTTAAGAAACGCGGTTGGTGTAGTCAAATGTCTTCGCGATCCAAATCGCCGAGCGTCCCACGATCTAATCACGAACAGTCCCGCAATCTCGTCACGATCCGTCCCGCGATCCAATCATGAACGTCCCGTGGCCTTGATCACGATCCTTCCGATCTAGTACCGAACGGACGGCACCTCCGCGTTCAGCACACGTGCAGCTTGATGAGGATCTCCACCGTCTTGATCCAGCAAGAGGAGGTGGAGAGGAGGAAGAGTTCACCAGAGGCGTGACGGTGCTCCGGCGATGGTGGTGGAGTGATTCCGGCAGGGCTTTGCCTAAGCACTGCGGAAAACCGATCTAGAGGACCACCGGTGGAACAGGTAGCACGAGGCCGTAAATTTTGTGCAAAACCCTTCTATTCCACCAGTATATATAGGAGGAGAGGAGGAGGAGGGCTGGCGCAGGGCTTATCCCCTCTTGGAGTCGGCCGAAGCCAAGGGGGAGGAGTCCTACTCCTCCTCCACTCCTAGTAGGAGTAGGACTCTCCCTTTTTGCCCTTTTCCCACTCTTTTTTCCTTTGGGACTCTTCCCCTAGCCGCATGGGCCTGTTGTGGCTATTACACCAGCCCACTAAGGGATGTTTAATACTCTCCCACATACCATTAAGCCTCTTGGGTCGAAATACCCCTCCCGGAGGTCTCCCGGTACACTACCGGCACTCCCGGTACACTACCGATGAGCCCGAAACTTTTCCGGCGACCAAACTGGGACTTCCTATATATGAATCTTTACCTATGGACCATTCCGGAGCTCCTCATGACGTCCGGGATCTCATCTGGGACACCGAACAAACTTCGGTCACCACCATACATAACTCTACACTACCGAAACGTCACCAAACCTTAAGTGTGCAGACCCTGCGGGTTCGAGAACTATGTAGACATGACCGAGACACCTCTATGGTCAATAACCAATGGCGGGACCTGGATGTCCACATTGGTTCCTACATATTCTACGAAGATCTTTATCGGTCGAACCTCTATGTCAAGGATTCAGTTAATCCCGTATGATGTTCCCTTTGTTCTTCGGTATGTTACTTGCCCGAGATTCGATCGTCGGTATCTCCATACCTAGTTCAATCTCGTTACCGACAAGTCTCTTTACTCGTTCCGTAATACAAGATCCCGCAACTAACAATTAGTCATGTTGCTTGCAAGGCTCATTGTGATGTTGTATTACCGAGTGGGCCCTGAGATACCTCTCCGTAACACGGAGTAACAAATCCCAGTCTCGATCCAAGCCAACTCAATAGACACCCTCAGAGACACCTGTAGAGCACCTTTATAGTCACCCAGTTACGTTGTGACGTTTGATACACACAAGGTACTCCTGCGATATCTGTGAGTTGCACGATCTCATGGTCATAGGAACATATACTTGACATGCAGAAAACAGTCGCAATAAACTGACACGATCATAAGCTACGTTTGTAGTTTGGGTCTTGTCCATCACATCATTCTCCTAACGATGTGATCCCGTTATCAAATGACATCTCATGTCCATGGCTAGGAAACCTTAACCATCTTTCAATCTACGAGCTAGTTCGCTAGAGGCATACTAGGGACATTGTGTTTGTCTATGTATCCACACATGTATCCATGTGTCCAATTAATACAATTATAGCATGGATAATAAACGATTATCATGAACAAGGAAATACAATAATAAACACTTTATTTATTGCCTCTAGGGCATATTTCCAACAAAAGCAGTTGTGGGCATCGATCTTGTTAATTTGCTTACCACTACTAGTCTTATCTTGATTCGGCGGTATTGTGGGATGAAGCGGCCCGGAACAACTTTACATGTACGCTTACGTGAGACCGGTTCCAGCGCCTGACGTGCACTTGTTGCAGTGGCTAGCGGGTGTCTGTCTGTCCCACCTTAGTCGGATTGGATTCGATGAAAAGGGTCCTTATGAAGGGTAAACAACAATTGGCATATCACGTTGTGGTTTTGGCGTAGGTAAGAAACGTTCTTGCTAGAAACCTATAGCAGCCACGTAAAAACTTGCAACTACAAATTAGAGGACGTCTAACTTGTTTTTGCAGCATATGCCTTGTGATGTGATATGGCTAAAGGATGTGATGTGATGCATTGTGATGTATGAGATTGATCATGTTCTTGTAATAGGATTCATGACTTGCATGTCGATGTGTATGACAACAGGCAGGAGCCATAGGAGTTGTCTTATTTTATTGTATGAGATGCGTGTCAATCATAAATGCCATGTAATTATTAGCCATAGCAGTAGAAGTAATAGTTGGCGAGACAACTTCATGAAGACACGATGATGGAGATCATGGTGTCGTGCCGGTGATAGTGATGATCATGGTGCCCCGAAGATGGAGATCGAAGGAGCAAGATGATATTGGCCATATCATGCCACTATATTGATTGCATGTGATGTTTATCATGTTTACATCTTATTTGCTTAGAACGACAGTAGTAAATAAGATGATCTCTCAATAAAATTTCAAGAAAGGTGTTCACCCTAACTGTGCATCGTTGCTAAGGATCGTTGTTCCGAAGCACCACGTGATGATCGGGTGTGATAGGTTCTAACGTTCGCATACAATGGGTGTAAGCCAGATTTACACACATGAAACACTTAGGTTGACTTGAAGATCCTAGCATGTACAGACATGGCCTCGGAACACGGAAGACCGAAAGGTCAAACATGAGTCGTATACAAGATACGATCAACATGGAGATGTTCACCATGGATGACTAGTCCGTCTCACATGATGATCGAACACGGGCTAGTTGACATGGATCATGTATCACTTGGATGACTAGAGAGATGTCTATCTAAGTGGGAGTTCATTAAATAATTTGATTATGTGAACTTAATTATCATGAACTTAGTCTAAAATTGTCTTTACAATCTATATTGTAGATCCAATGGCCAACGCTAATGTCACCCTCAACTTCAACGCGTTCCTAGAGAAAACCAAGTTGAAAGATGACGGAAGCAAGTATGCGGACTAGGTCCGTAGCTTGAGGATCATCCTCATAGCTTCCAAGAGATTGTATGTCCTTGATGCACCGCTAGGTGACCCACCCATTTTCCCAGCGGACCAAGACGTTACAAACGCTTGGCAGTCACGCTGCGATGATTACTCCCTTGTTCAGTGCGGCATGCATTATAGTTTAGAACCGGGGCTCCGAAAGTGTTTTGAGCAACATGGAGCATATGAGATGTTCCAAGAGCTGAAACTGGTTTTCCAAGCTCATGCACGGGTCGAGAGATATGACGACTCCGACAAGTTCTTCAGCTGTAAGATGGAGGAGAATAGTTCTGTCAGTGAGCACATACTCAAAATGTCTGGGTTGCACAACCGCTTGACTCAGCTGGGAGTTAATCTGTCGGATGACTCGGTCATTGACAGAATCCTCCAGTCGCTTCCACCTAGCTACAAGAGCTTTGTGATGAACTACAACATGCAGGGGATGTAGAAGTCCATTCCTGAGTTGTACTCGATGCTGAAATCAGCGGAGGTCGAGATCAAAAAGGAGCATCAAGTGTTGATGGTGAATAAGACCACTAGTTTCAAGAAAGGCAAGGGTAAGAAGAACTTCAAGAAGGACGGCAAAGCTGTTGCCGCGCCCGGTAAGCAAGTTGTCGGGAAGAAGAACAAGCATGGACCCAAGCCTGAGACTGAGTGCTTTTATTGCAAGGGTACCGGTCACTGGAAGCGGAACTGCCCCAAGTACTTAGCGGATAAGAAGGCCGGCAACGTTAATGGTATATGTGATATACTTGTTATTGATGTGTACCTAACCAGCGCTCATAGTAGCTCCTGGGTATTTGATACCGGTGCAGTTGCTCACATTTGTAACTCCAAGCAGGAGCTACGGAATAAGCGCAGGCTGGCAAAGGACGAGGTGACGATGCGCGTCGGGAATGGTTCCAAGGTCGATGTGATTGTCGTCGGCACGCTACCTCTACATCTACCTTCGGGATTAGTGTTAAACCTCAATGATTGTTATTTAGTACCAAGTTTGAGCATGAACATTGTATCTGGATCTTGTTTGATGCGAGATGGATACTCATTTAAATCTGAGAATAATGGTTGTTCTATTTATATGAGAGAAATGTTTTATGGTCATGCCCCACTGGTCAATGGTTTATTTATGATGAATCTCGAACGTGATGTTACACATGTCCATAGTGTGAGTACCAAAAAGTGTAAGGTTGATAACGATAGTCCCACTTACATGTGGCACTGCCGCCTTGGTAATATTGGTGTCAAACGCATGAAGAAGCTCCATGCTGATGGACTTTTGGAGTCTCTTGATTTTGAATCATTTGACACATGCGAACCATGCCTCATGGGCAAGATGACCAAGACTCTGTTCTCCGAAACAATGGAGCGAGCAATTGACTTGTTGGAGATAATACATACCGATGTATGCGGTCCAATGAGCGTCGAGGCTCGTGGTGGCTACCGTCATGTTCTCACCCTCACTAATGACTTGAGCAGATATGGGTATATCTACTTGATGAAACACAAGTCTGAAACCTTTGAAAGGTTCAAGGAATTTCAGAGTGAGGTAGAGAATCAACATGACAGAAAAATAAAGTGCGTACGATCTGATCGTGGTGGAGAATATTTAAGTCATGAGTTTGGCACGCACCTAAGGAAATGTGGAATTGTTTCACAACTCATGTCGCCTGGCACACCTCAGCCAAATGGTGTGTCTGAACGTCATAATCGCACTCTATTGGATATGGTGCGATCTATGATGTCTCTTACCGACTTACCGCTATCATTTTGGGGATATGCATTAGAGACTGCCGCATTCACTTTAAATTGGGCACCGTCAAAGTCCGTTGAGACGACACCGTATGAACTATGGTTTGGAAAGAAACCTAAGTTCTCGTTTCTAAAAGTTTGGGGATGCGATGCTTACGTGAAGAAACTTCAACCTGAGAAGCTCGAACCCAAAGCAGAAAAGTGCGTCTTCATAGGATATCCCAAAGGGACTATTGGGTATACCTTCTACATTAGATCCGAAGGCAAAGTCTTTGTTGCCAAGAATGGATCCTTTCTCGAGAAAGAGTTTCTCTCGAAAGAAGTAAGTGGGAGGAAAATAGAAATTGATGAGGTAATTGTACCTCCACTCGAACTAGAGAGTAGCGCAGCACAGGAAGTTGTTTCTGTGGAGCCTACACCGGCTAGAGAGGAAGTTAATGATGATGATCATGAAACTTCAGATTAAGTTACTGTTGAACGTCGAAGGTCCACTAGGACACGTTCCGCACCAGAGTGGTACGGTAACCCTGTCCTGGAGATCATGTTGTTGGACAACGGTGAACCTTCGAACTATGAAGAAGTGATGGTGGGCCCGGATTCCAACAAATGGACTGAGGCCATGAAATCCGAGATAGGATCCATGTATGAGAACAAAGTATGGACTTTGGTGGACTTGCCTAATGATAAGCGAGCCATTGAAAATAAATGGATCTTTAAGAAGAAGACTGACGCAGATGGTAACGTGATCGTCTATAAGGCTCGGCTTGTCTCTAAGGGTTATCGACAAGTTCAAGGAGTTGACTACGATGAGACTTTCTCACCCGTAGCGATGCTAAAGTATGTCCGAATCATGTTAGCAATTGCCGCATTTTATGATTATGAGATCTGGCAAATGGACGTCAAAACAACATTCCTTAATGGCTTCCTGAAGGAAGAACTGTATATGATACAACCGGAAGGTTTTGTTGATCCTAAAGATGCTAACAAAGTATGCAAGCTCCAGCGCTCCATCTATGGGCTGGTGCAAGCATCTCAGAGTTGGAACATTCACTTTAATGAGGTGATTAAAGCGTTTTGGTTTGTACAGGTTTATGGAGAACCTTGTATTTACAAGAAAGTGAGTGGGATCTCTATAGCATTTCTCGTATTATATGTGGATGACATACTGATAATGGGAAATGATATAGAACTCTTGGAAAGTGTAAAGGCCTACTTGAATAAATGTTTTTCAATGAAGGACCTTGGAGAAGCTGCTTACATATTAGGTATTAAGATCTATAGAGATAGATCAAGATGCCTCATAGGTCTTTCACAAAGCACATACCTTGACAAGATATTGAAGAAGTTCAATATGGATCAGTCCAAGAAGGGGTTCTTGCTTGTGTTACAAGGTGTGAGATTGAGTATGACTCAATGCCCGACCACGGCAAAGGATAGAGAAGAGATGAGTGTCATCCCCTATGCTTCAGCCATAGGCTCTATTATGTATGCCATGCTGTGTACTAGACTTGATGTGAACCTTGCCATAAGTTTGGTAGGGAGGTACCAAAGTGATCCCGGAGCGGAACACTGGACAACGGTCAAGAATATCCTGAAGTACCTGAAAAGGACCAAGGAGATGTTTCTCATATATGGAGGTGCCAAAGAGCTCGTCGTAAAGGGTTACGTCGATGCTAGCTTCGATATAGATCTGGACGACTCCAAGTCACAAACCGGATACATGTATATTTTGAACGGAGGGGCAGTCAGCTGGTGCAGCAGCAAGCAAAGCGTCGTGGCGGCATCTACATGTGAAGCAGAGTACATAGCTGCATCGGAAGCAACAAAGGAAGGAGTCTAGATGAAGGAGTTCATCACCGACCTTGGAGTGATTCCCAATGCGTCGGGCCCGATGACTCTATTCTGTGACAACAGTGGAGCTATTGCCCTTGCGAAGGAGCCCAGGTTTCACAAGAAAACAAGACACATCAAGCGCCGCTTCAACTCCATCCGTGATTACATTCAGGAGGGAGATATAGATATTTGTAAAGTACATACACATCTGAATGTCGCAGATCCGTTCACTAAACCTCTCTCACGAGCAAAACATGATCAACACCAGAATGCTATGGGTGTTCGATTCATCACAATGTAATTAGATTATTGACTCTAGTGCAAGTGGGAGACTATTGGAAATATTCCCTAGATGCAATAATAAAATGGTTATTATTGTATTTCCTTGTTCATGATAATTGTCTATTGTCCATGCTATAATTGTTTAACCGGAAACCAGAATGCATGTGTGAATACATAGACCACAACGTGTCCCTAGTGAGCCTCTAGTTGACTAGCTCATTGATCAATAGATGGTCACGGTTTCATGACCATGGACATTGGATGTCGTTGATAACGAGATCACATCATGAAGAGAATGATGTGATGGACAAGACCCAATCCTAAGCATAGCACAAGATCGTGTAGTTCGTTTGGTAAAGCTTTTCCAATGTCAAGTATCATTTCCTTAGACCATGAGATTGTGCAACTCCTGGATACCGTAGGAATGCTTTGGGTGTGCCAAATGTCACAACGTAACTGGGTGGCTATAAAGGTGTACTATGGGTATATCCGAAAGTGTCTGTTGGGTTGGCACGAATCGAGACTGGGATTTGTCACTCCATATGATGGAGAGGTATCTTTGGGCCCACTCGGTAAGACATTATCATAATGAGCTCAATGTGACTAAGGAGTTAGCCACGGGATGATGTGTTACGGAACAAGTGAAGAGACTTGCCGGAAACGAGATTGAACAAGGCATAGGGATACCGACGATTGAATCTCGAGCAAGTATCATACCGATAGACAAAGGGAATTGCATACGGGACTGATTGAATCCCCATCATCATGGTTCATCCGATGAGATCATCGTGAAGCATGTGGGAGCCAACATGGGTATGCAGATCCCGCTGTTGGTTATTGACCGGAGAGGTGTCTCGGTCATGTCTACGTGTCTAACGAACTCGTAGGGTCTACACACTTAAGGTTCGATGATGCTAGGGTTATAGGGAAATGGTATACGTGATTACCGAACATTGTTTGGAGTCCCGGATGAGATCCTGGACATCACGAGGAGCTCCAGAATGGTCCGGAGGTAAAGATTGATATATAGGAAGTCCAGTTTTGGTCACCAGAAAGTTTTCGGGCTCATCGGTAGTGTACCGGGAGTGCCGGGAGGGTGCCGGAGGACCCCGGGAGGGGTGTGACGACCAAAGGACTCCGTGGGCTGTTAGAGGAGGTGTACCAGCCCTTATTGGGCTGGCCAAGTCCTTCCGGAAAGGCCCATGCGGCTAGGGATAAAGAGATAAGGCTAAAGGAGATTCAAAAGGAAGAGATCCATCTCCCTTGTGGGAGGTGGACTCCTCCCTAGCTTCGGCCGAACCTCTCCTCCTTGAAGGAGGGGCCAAGGAAGCCCTTCCTCTCCCTCCTCCTATATATATCCAAGGTATTGGGGCTGATTTGAGACACGATCTCTCTCTCTCCCACGGCGTAGCCCTACCTCTCTTCTTCCTCCTCCAAAGTGCTTAGGCGAAGCCCTGCCGGAATACCTTGCTGCTTCACCACCACCACGCCGTCGTGCTACTGTTGGAGCTCTTCCCCAACCTCTCGCTCCTCCTTGCTGGATCAAGGTGCGGGAGACGTCACCGGGCTGTACGTGTGTTGAGCGCGGAGGCGCCGTTGTTCGGCGCTTAGATCGGAATCCACCGCGATATGAATCGCAGCGAGTACGACTCCACCAACAGCGTTCTTGTAACGCTTCCGCTTAGCGATCTTCAAAGGTATGAAGATGCAATCTCTCCCCACTCGTTGTTGGTTTCTCCATAGATAGATCTTGGTGATCGTAGGATTTTTTTTTGATTTACTACTACGTCTCCCAACATACACGTCTGTCGATGGAACCGGTCTCTCTTAAGCGTACGAGTAAGGTTGGTCTGGGCCACTTCATCCCATAATAATGCTGAACCAAACCACGACCAAGGGAGGAAGCAATCTAAGCATCAACGCCCACAAACTCTTTGTGTTCTACTCGAGATCTCATCGACACATAGACCTAGCTCATGATGCCACTGTTGGGGAACGTTGCATGGGAAACAAAAAATTTCCTACGCACACGCAAGATCTATCCATGGTGATGAGCATCTACGAGAGGGAGAGTGGATCTACATACCCTTGTAGATCATTGAACGAGAAGCGTTAAGAAACACGGTTGATGTAGTCGAACGTCTTTGCGATCCAAATCGCCGAGCGTCCCGCGATCCTATCATGATCCGTCCCACAATCTTATCACGGTCCGTCTCGCGATCCAATCACGAATCGTCTCGCGATCTTGATCATGGTCCTTCCGATCTAGCGCCGAATGGACGACACCTCCGTGTTCAGCATAGGTACAACTTGATGATGATCTCCGCCTTCTTGATCCAGCAAGACGGAGCAGAGAGATAGACGAGTTCTCCGGCAGCGCGACGGCGTTGCGGCGATGGTGGTGGAACTATTCCAGCAGGGCTTCGCCTAAGCACCGCTGAAATCGATCTAGAGGAGAAACTATGAACTAGAGGAGAGGCAGCAGGTGGCTTAGGGTTTCTTGATGTGTCCCAAATGCTAGCCTCGCCCCTTTATTTATATGTTGAGCCCTGGGGTCGAAACTTGGAGAAAACTCCTCCTCAAGGTTAGTTTGCCCGCTAGGCAGGAGTCCTCCTTGGACTCCAGGACCAGACACCAAGGTCCTTGGCGTCTGGCCCAGACACCAGGTTCCCTGGCATCTGGCCCCTGGCCTCCGCAAAACATCTTTTGCACCTTCCTAAAGCCTCATGGGCTTTACTCCTTGGCCCAAATAAAGTGTCCTTGTACCCCAAACATTTTGGGAAACATCCGAAACTATTTCCTGTGAATTCCGGAACCCTTCCGGAGACCAAACACTATTATCCCATATATCAATCTTTACCTCCGGACCATTCCGGAGCTCCTCGTGATGTCCGGGATATCATCCGGGACTCTGAACAACCTTCGGTCACCACCATACATAACTCTATACTACCGAAACGTCACCGAACCTTAAGTGTGCAGACACTGTGGGTTTGAGAACTATGTAGATATGACTAAGACACCTCTATTGTCAATAACCAATAGCAGGACCTGGATGCCCATATTGGTTCCTACATATTCTACGAAGATCTTTATCGGTCGAACCTCTATGTCAAGGATTCAGTTAATCCCATATGTTGTTCCCTTTGTTCTTCGGTATGTTACTTGCCCGAGATTCGATCGTCGGTATCTCCATACCTAGTTCAATCTAGTTACCGACAAGTCTCTTTACTCGTTCCGTAATACAAGATCCTGTGGCCAACTCTTTAGTCACATTTCCTGCAAGGCTTATAGTGATGTTGTATTACCGAGTGGGCCCTGAGATACCTCTCCGTCACACGGAGTAACAAATCCCAGTCTTGATCCATGCCAACCCAACAGACACCCTCGGAGATACCTGTAGAGCACCTTTATAGTCACCCAGTTACATTGCGAAGTTTGATACACACAAGGTGCTCCTCTGGTGTTAGTGATTTGCAGGATCTCATGGTCATAGGAACAGATACTTGACATGCAGAAAACTATAGCAATAAACTAACACGATCATATGCTACGTTTATAGTTTGGGTGTTGTCCATCACATCATTCTCCTAATGATGTGACCCTGTTATAAAATGACATCTCATGTCCATGGCTAGGAAACCTTAACCATCATTGATCAATGAGCTAGTCCATCAGAGGCATACTAGGGACATGGTGTTGTCTATGTATCCACACATGTACCTGAGTTTCCGATCAATACAATTATAGCATGGATAATAAACGATTATCATGAACAAGGAAATATGATAATAACCAATTTATTATTGTCTCTAGGGCATATTTCCAACAGAATATCCCCTAGTCCAGGACACCATTAGTAGCCTCTAAATCAGTCTTCAAGTTAGGACGCTCATCAGTTCTTCTGAACAGTTCTTCATTTTTGGTCGTCAGTTTTGAAAGTTGGTTCAATAAATCTTATCATCTCTCATCTTGAGGATCGTCAAGGTATATCCAAAGAGTTCACACGTCGGGTATCCGAGGAGTTCACAGGTCGAGCATCCGAGGAGCCTTGTTAAGTTCTTGGCCTTTATCAATGCCCTTGTTATAAAGAAAAACCGTTCTGACCCTGTTGGGGATATACCCCCGGTATGATCTGGCCAGGATATGACCTGGTCACCTAGTGGCGGCTCATAATTAGTATCATAATGGGGGTCATAGTTGACCAGGAAGCTCAAGGCCCAGGAGGGGGGCTTGAATAGAAGGCCAGCTCATAGCCTAGTATCTCGAAGGCCTGTTTAAGGAGGAAAGTATGAGGAGTTTCCCTTACTTGAGATACAAGATAAGTAGGAAGTAGACTAAGGTACGGGTTGTATTACAAACCGGACTCTATTGTGACCTCAGGGCCTCAACCTATATCTAAAGGGGAGACTTGAGGAAGAGAAAGGGGAGATAATCAAACGAGAGCTAGGTTAGCGAATCCGCATCCTTGTAGTCGAGATCATCCGACAATATCAATCAAGCAGGAGTATGTCTTTACCTCTACCATGAGGAGCCGAACTTGGAGTAAACTCTATGTTCTTCATTCCTGATCAACCACTTGATGACCCACAAGTATGGGGGATCAATCATAGTCCTTTCGACAAATAAGAGTGTCGAACCCAACCAGGAGCAGAAGGAAATTACACGCGGTTTTCAGCAAGGTATTCTCTGCAAGTGTTGTAAGTAACAATGATAGATAGTTTTGTAGCAAGAAAATTGGTAACAAGTGACTAGTAACAATAGTAGAAAGTGTGCAACAAGGTGGACCAATCCTTTTTATAGCAAAGGACGGGACGAAAAGTACTCTTATATAAAGCAAACGCTCCTGAGGACACATGGAAATTATTGTCTAGTCATGTTCATCATGTTGAGTTGATTTGCGTTCGTTACTTTGATAATTTGATATGTGGGTGGACCAGTGCTAAGGTGTTGTTCTTACCTGAACAAGAAACCCACTTATGATTACCCCCTCTTGCAAGCATCCGCAACTATGAAATAAGAATTAAGACAAATCTAACTATATCATGAAACATGTGGATCCAAATCAGCCCCTTATGAAGCAACGCATAAACTGGGGTTTATCCTTTTGTCACTATTGCAACCCATCATCTACTTGTTATTCCACAATGCCTTCCCTTAGGCCCATAACATGGTGAAGTGTCGTGTAGTCGATCTTCACACGTCACCACTAAGAGAAGCAACAACATACACATCATCAAAATATCGAACGAATACCAACTTCACATGATTACTTATAACAAGACTTCTCCCATGTCCTTGGGAACAATATTAACTACTCACACCTCATGAACTTTTTGAAGATAAGAGGTATAGTGATATTGATCAAGGATCTGAACACAATATCTTCCACCTAGTAATCCAACAAGCATCAACTACGAGACGTAATCAACACTACTAGTAACCCACATGTACCAATCTAAGGTTTTGAGACAAAGATTGAATACAAGAGATGAACAAGGGTTGGAGATGAGATGCTGCCGGTGAAGATGTAAATGAAGATTGGTCCTCCCAAGAAGAAGCAAGCATTGGTGATGATGATGGCTTCGATCTCCCTCTCCCAGGGAGGAATTCCCCCGACAGAATCTCCTTACCGGAGAGCAAAAGGGCATCTGCCTAGGTTTTCGCCTTGAGATGGCGACGCTTCGTCCTGAAGGTGTGTTTATGATTTTTTTCTAGGTCAAAACACACCATATAGGAGAAGAGGGGGGGGGGTCGGTAGACCTGCTAGGCCCGCACAAGGCAGCATGGCGCGACCAGGGGTGGTTGCACCATGTTGGCTCGTGGCCAGCAGCTGGCCCCCTTTGGCATATTTTGGCCTAATAATTCTTATATTATTCCATAAAACATCTCCATGAAATTTCAGGTTGTTTGGAGTTCAATGAATTTTCTGCAATTTTCTTGGTTTTCAGGTCCAAAATTCCAGTTTTGAGTGATTTCCTTCTTTGTGATGTACCTTGCACATTCATAGAGAAAAGGCATATACTATCAATAAGAATTCAAGAACATGACTTACCCATCAATTATCAGCAATAGGATAAATTATACCTTCCTCCAGAAGCTTTAGTATCTCCATTCCTACCACTTCCTTTATCTTAGGATTTAAGCGGCGTTAGTGATTGACGTGGTTTGAGACTGCGTCGGTATTTCCCCAAAGAGGAATGGATGATGCAGCCAAGCCAGGGTAAAGTTATCAATCCGTAGAGGAAGATCAAGCACCTACATAAACAACACCTGCACACAAATAACAAATACTCGCAACCCGACGCGTAAGAGAGGTTGTCAAGCTCTCAAATATAAAAAGATAGATTAGGCAGTGATAGTTTTGGAAAATAGATCTCGCAAGAGCACAAAATAAAAAAAGTAAACAAAAAGTACACCAATGGTATTTTTGGTTTTTTTGGATTAATAGATCTGAAAAAGGCAAAATACTAGATCGGAAAGCAGTATGTTGGAAGAGTAGACACGGGGGTCGTAGGTTTTACTAGTGGCTTCTCTCATGAGTATAGTGCATGGTGGGTGAACAAATTACTGTTGGGCAATTGATAGAAGATCAAATAATCATGACGATATCCAGGAAATAATCATTATATAGGCATCACATCCAAGACAAGTAGACCGAAATGATTCTGCATCTACTTCTATTACTCCACACATCGACCGCTGTCCAACATGCATCTAGTGTATTAAGTTCATGGGAAAACATAGTAATGCAATAAGAACAGTGACATGATGTATAAAAGATCTATTCATGTAGGAATAGAACCCATCTTGTTACCGTTAATGGCAACGATACATGCATGCCTTGCTGCCCCTTCTGTCACTGGGAAAGAACTCCGCAAGATCGAACCCATCACAAAGCACCTCTTCCCATGGCAAGAAAACTCGATCTAGTTCGCCTAACTAAACCAAGTATGCGAAGAATAAATATGAGGCTATAAGTAATCATGCAAATAAGAGATCAAAGAAGACTCAAATCATATTCATGGATAGAAATTGATCATGAACTCAAAATTCATCGGATCCCAACAAACACACCGCAAAAGTCATTGCATCAAATAGATCTCCAAGAGACCATTGTATTGAGAATCATAAGAGAGACAGGAAGCCATCTAGCTACTGCCTACGACCCCATTGGTCTATGGTGGACTAATCACACATCATCGGAGATGCACCTATGATGAAGATGAACCCCCTCCGTGATGGTGTTAGATTGGATCTCAAGGTTCTAAAACTTGTGGCAGCACGAATTGTGTTTCGTCGACTCCTCTACGGTTTTCTGAATATTCGATAATTTATAGAGGCGATAGTCGGTGGAGGGGTGTCCCATGGTGGGCACCACCCACCATGCCATGCTAGGGGCCTCTAGCGCTCCCTGATGTGTGTTCCACACCTTGTGCCTCATCTCTAGCAATTGTCTGGCCATCTGGTGTCTTCTGGCCCAAAAAAATTCTCCAAAATATTTCATGTTGTTTCGGCTTCATTTGGTACTGATTTTCTATGAAGTAAAAAACAAGCAAAACAACAACTCGCACTTTGGCACTATGTCAATAGGTTTGTCCCAAAAAATGATATAAAATTGCTATAAAATGATTGTAAAACATCCATGATTGATAATATAACAACATGGACCAAGAAAAAATTATGGATGCGTTGGAGACGTATTAGTATCCCCAAGATTAATTGCTACTCGTCCTCAAGTAGGATATTAAAACATATTTTTTGATGTGGAATGCCGCCTAACATGTTCATCACATATTCTCTTATTTGTACCATGGACATTTGGACTTTTAGATGGCTCAAAGCAATAGTCAAGTTTTGACATGAAAACTTTAATACTCAAGCATATCAACAAGCAACCATATCTTTCAAAATATCAACACTACAGCAAGTTATCCCTAGCCCATCATGCTCAATCATTGATCCATTCATGAAACACACTCAAATATTAGGTATACCTAATGCTCAAGTACGATCATAGTGCTTCCTAGTTGGTGCTTGATAAGAGAAGATGGTGACTCAAATTGAAAATAAAAATTGCATAAAGTAAATAGACAGGCCCTTTGCAGAGGGAAGTAGGGATTTTTAGAGGTGCGAGAGCTCAAGGTTTAAATTGATAGAGAAAAATATTTTGGGTGGCATGCCTTTCGTGTCAACGAAAATGACCGAGAGATTTCACTATGTTTCCATGCTAAGTGGTTCCCAAACAAAAAATAAAGTTTATTCCTTTTTCCACCATACTTTCACTTTCCATGGCTAGCCGAATCCACGGTTGCCTTCCATACCAACATTTCCCAATGAATTTATTATTTGACAACATAAACTAATTTCTTTCTTTCTTTTCATTTCATTTTGGGAATGGTCATCCCAATTACCTCCGTACTCTCGTGCAATGACTAGTGAATAAACACTCATCTTGAGAATAAGACATCTAGCATGGAAAAATATCGGCCAACCCCTTCCGTTTCATGAGCGGTACGAGCACACAAAAAGGAAATTTTATTTTGAATATTAGAGATGGCACATACAAATTTTCTTGGAACAAAATGGAAATATTGTATATAGGTAGGTATGGTGGACTCATATGGCAAAACTGGGTTTAAGGATTCTGGATGCACCAGTAGTATTTCTACTTACTACAAGTGAAGACTAGCAAATAGATTGAGAATCATCCAACAAGCGAGCATTAAGTAACTAACACCGAATAATGCACCATAACTAGGCTATAATTTCTTTGCACAACTATTATCTTTCGTGCTTCCATAGGGAATCACAAACCATAACATCAATATTCTTACTAAGCATAGTTACTCACTAACATAACTCACATATCACTATTGTCATGTCTCAAAACTATTACAAAGAATCATGTTTAATTTGTCCAATCATCTTCATGAAAGATTTTATTATATCCCTCTTGATTTTTTATCACTTTGGGACTAGTTTGATATATTCTAATTGCTTTTGACAAGCTCATATTGATTTAAGTGAAGAACATGAGCATAAAAATTCATCTCTCAAAATAATATAAGTGAAGCATGAGAGGATTTCTTGAAAATTAGTAACTCTCAAATTAATATAAGTGAAGCATGCAAGCATTTCTTCAAACATGTAAAAGCACGCCATGCTCAAAAAGATATAAGTGAAGCACTAGAGCTATTTCATAGCTCAATAGATTTAAGTGAAGCATATAGAGCAATTCTAGCAAATCATAGCGTAATTTTGGCTCTCTAAAATAGGTGTGTTTGACAAGGATAAAAAGAAAATAAATCAAAGATACAAGACGCTCCAAGCAAAACTCATGATATGTGACGAATAAAAATATAGTTCGAAGTAAATACCGATGGTTTTTAGAAGAAAGAGGGGTTGCCACTCGGGGCATCCCCAAGCTTAGTTGCTTGTTACTATTTTTATATTATATTGGGGGTGCCATAGCATCCCCAATCTTAGGCTCTTCTTACTCCTTATTCCTTCATCCGTCGTGTTCTCACCCAAAACATGAAACTTCAATCACACAAAACTTAACAAAATTCCCATGAGATCCATTTGTATAATAAAGCAAATTACCACTCTAAGTACTGTTGCAAACCCATTAAATATTTTAATATTGCATTATATCAACTTTATTAACTTTACCATGACTTATACCCCCTGATAGAAGCCATAGATTCATCAAAACAAGCACACAATGCAACGAAAAGAGAATTTGTTTCATTCAGAACAGTCTGTAGTAATATGTACTCTGACAATAATTCCGTAACTCTAAAACTTATGAAAATTAGGAAAACATAAATAATTTGTATATAAATACTGTGTCAAAATTTCATCTCATTATCACGTTCGAGTAAACAATGAAAATTCATGCACTAGAGACAAAGTTTCCGTTTCAGATTCAGCATTGTTTCTACTCATCTTATGAATCATCCTAAAGGCTTTACTTGACACAAACACTAAATGAAACATAAAAACACAATCATAACATAAGCATAATTGTTTAAAAACTCAAAAACATAAAGGAAAAGATAAAAATAATGTTATTCATTGGGTTGCCTCCCAACAAGCGCTAATGTTTTACACCCCTAGCTAGGCATAACACATAGATTCAAGTATTGTCATTCTCAGTTTTAACTCCATAGAAGGCCCTCATGATTGATTCATATGGTGTCTTAATTCTTATTCTAAGGATGTGTTACATACCCTTTCTAAGTGGAAACTGTAATTTAACGTTGCCTTCTTTCATGTCAATCACGTCACCTATAGTGCGTAAAACGGTCTACCAAGTATGATGGGACAAGATGGATTGCAATCAATATGAATAATAATAAAGTAAATGGGCACATAATTCATATTTGCAAGAATAAAAAAATCATTAATCCTTCCCAAAGGATTTTTAATAGTAGAATCCACCAAGTGCAAATTAAGAAAACATTCCTCAATATTGGTAAGACCAAACACATCACATAGAGATTTCAGAATTGTGGAAACACTCGCACCCAAATCGCACAAAGCAAAGCATTCATAATTTTTAATCTTGAATTTAATGGTATGTTGTCACTCATCATGCAATTTTTTAGGAATTGAAATCTCTAACTCCAACTTTTCTTCTAAGGATTTCATCATGGCATCAACAATGTGTTTATTAAAAGCTTTATTTTGCTCATAAGCATGGCCTAAATGTATCATGGATTGTCGCAAATAAATACATTCAACCAAGGAGGAACTCTCATAATTAATGTTTTGACCTCTTCAAACCCACTTTTATCAAAAATTTCATCAAGATTTTCACCCTCCAAATTATTGGGACGCCCTCTGGCTAAATTTAACTCTTCTTCAGCCCCTTTATCACAAATTTTAACATTACTAAACAAGGAATCTATAGAGAAAACACCAATCATTTTAAGATCTTCATCATTGTTATGAAAGTAATCGCTAGAAAACACTTTTTCCAGAAATTCTCTTTTAGCTCTAAGCATATCGGTAATTTTCTTACTTTCATCCATAGAAATATATAAAGCTTTAATTGATTCATCAATCATTAGGTGGAAAAGCATTCTACTTGAGATTTTCTACAACATGAGAAATTCTATCAATGCTTCTAGACATATCGTCAATCTTATTCAACTTTTCTTCTATCGTGGTATTGAAAGACTTTTGAGCACTAAAATTCTTTAAAACTATTCTCAAGATCAGAGGTGTTACTATTATTATTCTCATAAGAATTACCATAGTAATTACCATAATTATTAGAGGAACTTCTAGGAAAAGGCCTAAGATTAAAAATTACCTCTATAAGCATTGTTATTGAAATTGTTTCGTGAGATGAAATTCACATCTAAGGAATCACTATTTTGCTCAATAAAAGTAGAAAAGGCACATCATTAAGATAAATAGGAGCATTTTTACTAGCAACCAACTTCATAAGAGCATCAACTCTTTCACTCAAAGTACTAATTTCTTCAACCGAATTTACTTTTTTTATTAGTAGGTGTTCTTTCAGTATGCCATTGTGAATAATTTGACATAATATTATCTAAAAATTTCGTAGCATCACCCAAAGTAATTTGCAGAAAAGTACCACCCACAGCGAAATCTAGAAGATTTCTAGAGACAAAATTCAAGCCCGCATAAAAAATTGTATGATCATCCAAAGATTTAAGCCATGAGCTGGAAAATTTCTTAGCATCAATTTCATTCTTTCCCAAGATTGTGCAACATATTCATGCTCAAGTTGCTTAAAATTAATGATTTAAGTTCTAAGGGAAATAATTTTCGTGGGCAGAAAATACTTAGTAATAAAAGCATCATTTCACTTATCCCAAGAATCGATACTATTGTGAGGCAAAGAAGAAAACCAAATTTTTGCACGATCCCGCAAGGAGAAAGGAAATAATTTCAACTTCACAATATCATTGTCCACATGTTTTTTATTTTCATATCACACAATTCTACAAATGTTTTCAGATGGGACACGTCATCCTCATTAGGAGTATCGGAAAATTGATCTTTCTCGACAAGATTCAACAAACCAACATTAATATCACAAGACTCCGCACTAGTGACGGGAGGAGCAATAGGAGTGCTAATAAAATCATTATTATTGGTATTGGAAAAATCACACAACATGGTGTTTTCTTGAGTCATCGTGACCACACAAACAAGATTGCAGGAAAACAAGAGATCTGACGATAAAAAGGCCAGCAAAAAAGAGGGCGAATAAAACGGCAAATTTGTGAAGTGGGGAGAGGAAAACGGGAGGAAAATGGCAATTAATGTAAGTTGCAAGGAGATGATATTTGTGATTAGGAACCTGATAGATGATGATGACGTCTCCCTGACACCAAGATTGGCACGCGAAGAGATTGCTTCCTCCCCAACTATGATGCCAGAAATTCCTTTGACATGGCTTGAGACTCTGTTTGTATTTCCCCAAAGAGGAAGGGATGATGCAACACAGTGTTGTAAGTATTCCCCTTAGTTATGAAACCAAGGTATCAATCCGTAGAGGAAGATCAAGCACCTACGTAAACAACACCTGCACACAAATAACATATACTTGCAACCCGATGCATAAGAGAGGTTGTCAAGCTCTCAACGATAAAAAGATAGATTAGGTAGTGATAGTTTTGGCAAATAGATCTTGCAACAACACAAAATAAAATAAGTAAATAAAAAGTGCATCAAGGTATTTTTGATTTTTGGATTAATAGATGTGAAAACAAAAGGCAAAATAGTAGATCGGAAAGCAATACGTTGGAAGAGTAGACTCGAGGGCCGTAGGTTTCACTGGTGGCTTCTCTCATGAGTATAGCACACGGTGGGTGTACAAATTACTGTTGGGCAATTTATAGAAGATCAATAATCATGAAAATATCCAGGCAATGATAATTATATAGGCATCACGTCCAAGACAAGTAGACCGAAATGATTCTATATCTACTTCTATTACTCCACGCATCAACCGCTATCCAACATGCATCTAGTGTATTAAGTTCATGGGAAAATGGAGTAATGCAATAAGAACAATGACATTATGTAGACAAGATCTATTCATGCAGGAACAGACCCCATCTTGTTATCCTTTGGCAACGGTAGATGCATGCATTGCTGCCCCTTCTGCCACTGGAAAAGAACATCACAAGATCGATCCCATCATAAAGCACCTCTTCCCATGGCAAGAAAACAGATCTAGTTGGCCTAACTAAACCGAAGATTCAAAGAAGAAATACGAGGCTATAAGTAATTGTTGACGCTCAAAAGTGGCACGATCATAAAGAGTAGCTTGAAGTTATATCAAGAAGAAGTCAAAACTATGGTTGTAAGTCACCATTGGATAACCCTTCTAGAGAAGATCAAAATTCATATGAACATGGTCCAAGACGGAGCTCTTATGCAATAGTTATGATAAGTTCAGAGATGCTCATGTTGATACCAGTTTAAAGAATGACATGAGACTCAATTAAGATGGCCTCTGATGAAAAATGTTTCAGCATGAAAGTTGTGCATCTCGTCGAAACAGTTGATTTTGATATAAAAATCGTTTCAATTCGAGGTCATATGTAAAAGTTAGAGACATCTGAGTGCGGCCCTATCACGAGCCAGAAGTGGCGCGCCCCATCAGACATGGTGTCTGATGGGTAGCGCGAATACTAACCTGTTTTGCATGAGCGATTCGGCCCTGAAGATGGCCTCGAATCAAAAAACGTTCAACACGAAAGTTGTTCGTCTCGTCGAAACGGTCAAGTTGGCTTTTGGGATCTTCTTCATCCGAGTTCATTTGTAGCTTGCGGGACCTAAAAACCGAACTGTTGTCCCAGACTTACCTAAATCCGAGTTCGGTTAATTTTGGAAAGTTCGTACAAAAACCATCCGGATTTGAATCCAAGCCTTTTACTTGCACGGGAAGTCCAGCCGCCTCTAATATACCTAAGGGGCGACGGCCGATTGAACAACACACAATCGAACAAACACATATACTACTTTTTCGTGTTCATCTATCCCCTACCCTCGTATCTTCTTTCTCGTTCTTCGTTCGTTCTTCTTCTTGGAGAGCAGTGATCCACGAGGCCCTAGAGGCGATCAGGTCGACCTAGGGAAGCCCATAGCCACCGTGCATCTAGACGGGGTCCCTCCCGGGTGTGTGGCGTTTTGGGTTATTAAAAGCACCCACCGGAGTGATTGCGTACCACGCTTTCGGACGGGTCCCCTTCGACGTGAGCTGCGGTGCATCACCCCTGGCGTCGAGGGTACACGGTGACGTGTTTGTGTGCGAACACACTTTTTGGCGACTCTGCCAGGGAACGAAGTTTTGAACAGTTTTCAGCCCGTTCTTGCTACGAAGAGATCATCATCTAGGGTTTGCAGTCTACAAAGGTAATATGAATACCCAATCCCCTTGTGTAGATGCAAACAATTCATATGGTGTTACTAGATCGTTCAATGAGTATACTCTATCCACCAGCACTAGTTTTTTCAATCATGAATCTAACTACGTGCAATGGCCGATTCAAAGTAATTTACATGCTTCAACTTCTTATGATACTAGTAACATGCACCATATATATCCCAACTCTCATGCATCGGCAACCCCACAAATCGTTATGCCGATGAATAACATGGTGAGTTTGGTTAATAAATTTGAAACACCTCATGTTAGAATTTCCAATGCCAAGCAAGAAAGTGTTTCACCCTTTTATTCATCGGCAACTAATCTGAAATATACTAGTTCAACCATGCCGATGGATGCGAGAATTGGCCATGCTACTGCTAGCTATTCGGCTAGTTACTCTCAACCGTCATATGGTAAACATCATGTTAGTAATTTTTTGGCACCATATATAACTGTAGATGCTCAAAATTCGGCTTCGCACCTTCATGGTCATAGCCGAATAAGTGAAAATTTTGCAGGAGTGCACATGCCATCATCTAATATTGTAGCATATAATGCATCCTCTACGCAATTGCATAATTTAGGCAATGCCTCATTGCCAAAAGAGTCTAAGAGTATTGTGGAGCAATCCCTTATAGAATGGGAAGTGGCTGCTTTAAAAAGGGATATAGCCCAAAATAACAAGATTAGTGCTCTTTGCCTTGAAGAACATGATAAGGGGCTAGTTCCTGATTATAACGCAATAAGAGCTATAGTTTTGCAAGAAGATGAATATTTGCCAATTGATAGAATTGGCGAGCAAAAGTGTGGTTCTACAACAATGCATATGCCTTCACCTAGTACTACATCATATTATACACCCCCTACACAATTGCAAAGTTTCGGCAACACCCACGTGTCATTGCCGAAAGAGTCTAATAGCTTTGGCGGGCAATCATATCCGGAGTGGGCTGAAATTGAGAAAAATCTTAAAGCCAATTTTGCTGGTCGCCGCCAGGAACAAAAAGAAAAAGAATTGGCTCAACTAAAATAAGCATTGCCAATTGGTAGTATCAATGAAAAGAAGGATAATTCGAAACATGAAACTGCCTCGGTTGAAAAAGCCGAATCAAGTAGTATACATTCTGAATCCATCAAATCTAAAGGGGCAAGCATTGTTGAGAAAGGGCATGGAAAGTATAGCAAAACAGCCATACTTGATTTTTCTGAAGTTCATGGAACCTACTTTCTACCCTATGACTTTCGTGCCATAGAAATTGACGAGCTTCAAGAACAAGAACAAGTAGCCGAACAAAGTTTGGTGAACAAAGATCTTCAAACTAATGATGCAAGAAATCAAGAAAAAGATGATGACAAGGCATTGGGGAGCTATCCGAAGGCGGAGCAAGATATTCTTCAAGTCACACCACCATCATGCTCTCCCAACATATTTGAAGAGGTATGTTTAGCAAGTAATTTACTTGTTTTCAGATTTGGTCACAACTTTATTGTTGATGCATCTATTAGAAAAAGTCTCATAAGTAACTTTGAAAGACCAATGAAGAAGGGTAATTTAGTTGTTAGCAATAAAATTGTTATTGAGCATATTGGTCAACCCATTGCGCCATTTATGAAAACCGATAGTGACTTATTGTTGCAGCCAAAGCATTCCCCATTGCTTTATCTAAAGTCCATATATAATTGGGTGGCTTTGCTTAGTTATTACTTGGCTTACACTTTTTCTCAGTTAAGACATGTGTGTTCTAACTATTTTCGTTTCAGAAATTTAAAGCCAAGGTTAAAATATTTTGAGAAAACTGATGCTAGTATAGTTTCTTATTTAAACACGTCGGAGATAGAGTGCAAAACAGGATGCATGGCCGAATGGGGGGATGCAAAATCTGAACCATTTGTTTGCTTACTTCCAAAGTTGTTATCACAACAAGATCGGCTAGAGAATGTAAATTATACCTTCAATTATAACATGTGTGATCAAATCTTTGATTTGTTGTTGAGAAATAATTATATTAGAATTTTTGATCACAATGTCGAGCCATCTATCCATGGATGAATGTATTGTAGGTTGCATGATTCGTTCAAGCATAATTTTGAGGATTGCAACATTTCATCAAATAGGTAAATCGGCCAGTGAAAAAGGGCAATTGAAATTTGTTGAAACACCAAGAGATGACCACTCCATTCCAATTGGTCCAGATGGCAAAAAGTTTATGCATCGGCTGCTTCAAGCCGATCCATTTAAAGAGAAGGTAAAAACTGTAGGTGATGGGATCAAACTTTCAAGAAGAGAAATTGTTGAAGAGCATAATGCACATAATCTTGAGGGCAAGAATTCTGTCGAAGCTACAATGAAGATGCCAAGGACTGGGGGGCAGCAAGCAAATACAAAAATAGGTGCAAGAACAACCAAAGAAAACAAAGGCCGAGGTAAGCACAAAGGTAAAAAGCCAAAAGTCACTTTCACACAACTATTGGAAAAATATCAGAAGGTGAGTGAAGAGAAAAGCGCTTCTCGGCCAACTAATGCAAAAGCATCAAGATCACCCCCTAGACGCAAATCCAAGGATCAGTATTGTTAAGAAGAGAATTTGAATGCAACATATGCATATCCTTATTTTGGGCCGCCGATACCAATGTCGTGGGTGCCTTCCTATGCTCACGTAAATTCATATCCATCATATGGCAGGTATGATACAAGGGCACATTTTCCATATTATTATAAACCATCTCACCAGTATTATGCATCTCTAAGAAGACCAACGTTCACTGAGCAGTCATATGTTCAAGACCGTTTCAATAAAAAAGAATCGGTCCAGAGCACAAGGAAGAATAAGGAGGTGGTTGAGCAAGTCTACCGTGTCAAAAGAGATGGTCGTAAGACTTCCACTTCAGAGGAGATCTTAAATAAAAAAGAGCCAATTAAAGTGTTAACATTGGCTACAAAAGGCACCGAGGCAAGTCAATTAAGTGCCAAGTCTGAAGGGAAGAAGTTGAAAGTGCACAAGGTAAAACAAGAATTATCATTAGTTCAAACGAAATCATAGACGGGGTGCCCACTTGGCTTATCGTATAGGCAAAAGAAGAAGTTGCAAAAACTTAGTGCACAAGAATTGAGAAAGAAGAACATGGCATGGGTTCCCAAGGATGGCAATCAAAACAAAAATGATGTGCAAGATTCTATTGCAACAAGTACAACACAAGTGAAGAAGCACACGAATGAAATCAGTAAACAATTCAGCCGAAGGTTTCCATCACCCCATCAAAATCTTCGGTTAGCACATCATCCATATTCATCAAACATACCATTGATTCCTATGCCATGGAACTCATCCTCAGGTATGATTGGTTACCCTCCATGGGCTTATTTTGATCCAGGGTTGCAATATAATTTTGTACATCATGAAAGGGTATTACCAAATCACTATACATTTGATTAGCTACAAGTTTGTTGCTGATCCAAAGGGACAAAATTCTTGATTTGCCATTTCATTTTTTTATTTCGGCTATAAGTGCTTTGTTGGATGAAGTTTACATGGACCTTATGGTAATGGTCAATATTTATCTATCGTCCTAAGGGTATGTCAATGCATGGCCAGTGTAGTATTCTAACATCGTTCTTAGTTCGATTGGAGGGCGAGACAAGGTTCATGCTCATGGAAATTTATATGTATGCCTATATCATGCTTGCACGGAATTGATACATTCTTATTACGTGCTTGTATGATAATTTTTCGAACCGATGTCATTGAATATATGTTGCGTAGACCAATTCATAGTTGCAGAATTGGTTAGTGGGCTTATACTTCGTTTGGATATGATTTGGCTTATGCATCTTTGAAATCTATAAGAGCCCAAATCATAGCTAATTTTATTATTGAACATCTGATTAATGACATGCACAATATTGATATTAGGCTTGTCTCTCTAGTACTATGGAGATTATATTTTGATGGTTCAATTCGTAGCAATGGCCAAGGTGTTGGTGTTGTTTATATATCTTCTTATAGTACCATTTTTGAATCCTCATGCCGCTTAGAATATTTTTGCAGAATTAAACAAAGCCGAAAATGCATTGTTATTCGGATTAAATCTTTTACTTGCTATAGCTGCTATACATATTGAGGGTCTCAGTGATTCGTTATTAGTAGTGCAATGAGTATCGAAAAGTAATCAATGTTTTGACGAATCACTTATAATTTATCTTGAGGCATGTCTAGATGTAATATTCTCCTTGAGTTACTTTCAATTTTTCATATATCTAAACATGAGAATTTGAGAAAGTTTGCACTGCAAGCATCCGGCTACCATGTTGATCATAGTGTATTGCATATTTATCAATAGCCGATGCTTAGTCTCATCAACATAGGTAAGGCCGAACTGAAGCCCACAACTTCGGCCACTAATGGAATTTTCATGCAAGCGAAACCAAGGATTCGAGAAAAGTCATTGTGGATTACCTGCAAGAATCTAGCAGAAGGGTGAACAATATGGTTTGGAGAATCGCTTTGAGATACATATCTATGGAACTTTATCACCAAATTGTTAATGAAATTGAGAGGGTTTCACCCAAGTTTGCATCAAGGATTCAAACAAGTAATGGCCGATATATAATTATCACCCTAAGCACATGCAAAATGGCCGATGGAGTGTTGAAATCGTCCTTAGAACCAACATGGTACAAGTTATTTTTCGGCACGCTTGCTTTGCCGAAAAGCAAGGGGGCATGTGTTGATGCTCAAAAGTGGCACGATCATAAAGAGTAGCTTGAAGTTATATCAATATGAAGTTAAAACTATGATTGTAAGTCACCATTGGATAACTCTTCTAGATAAGATCAAAATTCATATGAAGATGGTCCAAGACGGAGCTCTTATGCAATAGTTATGATAAGTTCAGAGATGCTCATGTTGACATCAGTTTAAAGAATGGCATGCGACTCAATTAAGATGGCTTGTGATGAAAAATGTTTCAACATGGAAGTTGTGCGTCTCGTCGAAACAGTTGGTTTTGATATAAAAATCGTCTCAATCTGAGGTTGTATGTAAAAGTTAGAGAAATCTGAGTACGACCCTGTCACGAGCCAGAAGTGGCGCGCCCCATCAGACATGCTATCTGATGGGTAGCGTGAATAATAGCCTGTTTTGCGTGAGCGATTCGGTCCTGAATATGGCCTCGAATCGAAAAATGTTCAACATGAAAGTTGTTCGGCTCGTTGAAACAGTCAAGACCACTTTTGGACTTGTCTTCATTCAAGGTCGTTTGTGGCTTGTGGGACCCAAAAACCGAACTGTTGTCCTGGACTTACCTAAATCCGAGTTCGGTTAATTTTGGAAAGTTCGGACAAAAACCATCCGCATTTGACTAGGGTTTTGAAATTGAATCCAATTATTTTCCTTGCACGGGAATTCTAGCCGCCTCTTATATACCTAAGGGGTGATGGCCGATTGAACAACACACAATCGAACAAACACATATACTACTTTTTCGTGTTCATCTATCCCCTATCCTCGTATCTTCTTTCTTGTTCTTCGTTCATTCTTCTTCTTAGAGAGCAGCGATCCACGAGGCCCTAGAGGTGATCAGGTCGATCCAGGGAAGCCCATATCCACCGTGCGTCCAGACGGGGTTCCTCCTAGGCGCGTGGGGTTTCGGGTTCTTAAAAGCACCCGTCGGAGTGCTTGCGTACCGCGCTTCCGGATGGGTCCCCTTCAACGTGAGCTGCGGTGCATCGCCCCCGGCGTCGAGGGTACATGGTGACGTGTGTGAACAGTAATCATGCAAATAAGAGATCAAAGAAGACTCAAATCATATTCATGCATAGAAACTAACCATGAACTCAAAATTCATCGGATCTCAACAAACACACTGCAAAAGTCATTACATCAAATAGATATCCATGATACCATTGTATTGAGAATCATAAGAGAGAGAGGAAGCCATCTAGCTACTGCCTACAGACCCGTTAGTCTATGGTGGACTACTCACGCATCATCGGAGAGTCACCTATGATGAAGATGAACCCCCTCCGTGATGGTGTTAGATTGGATCTCGAGGTTCTGTAACTTCTAGTGGATGGAATTCTGTTTCGTCGACTCCTCTAGGGCTTTCTGAATATTTGAGAATTTATAGAGGTGATAGTCGGTGGAGGGGTGAGGGAGTCCTGGATTGGGGGGGTCCTCGGATAGCTGACCTATCGTTGTGGGCCGGACTATGAGGGCTACTTACCGAACACCGAAGGATATGAAGGCCCAAATCTCCAAGATGGAAGCTTCGGGAAATACGGTTTGCGCTCCACGTCTGATGTAATAGTTAGGAAAGTTTATCTCTTTGGCATGTACTCGACCATGTGTAAACCCTAGGCATCATCGACCCAAGGTACACCACTTCATTGAGACAAAACTCACACTTTGAAAACTTGGCATAGAATCGATGTTCTCTTAGCTTGTCAAGCACAAGCCTGAGATGCTCCGCATGCTCTTCTTCAATCTCCGAGAACACAAATATATCATCCAAATAGACCAAGACAAACTCATTCTTGAAGGAGAGAATATGAAGTTCATCATTCTTGAGAAGGTTGGAGGAACATTTGCAAGACCAAACGACATGACGGTGTACTCATAAGAGCCAAAACTCGTCCTGAAAGCGGTCTTTGGAATATCTTCTTCGCAAATGCGAATCTGATGATAGCACATGCGAAGATCAAGCTTCGAGAAAACCTTGGCACCTTTCAGTTGTTCAAACAACTCATTGATGTTGGAAGTGGGTACTTGTTTCTGATTGTCTTCTTGTTCAATGGACGGTAATCGACACAAAGCCGGTCCGTCCCATCCTTCTTCTTGAAAAATGAAACACCACAACCCCATGGACAAGAATTTGGTCTGATCAAACCCAGACGTTGTTGTTCATCTAGCTGCTTCTTCGACTCTTTCAGCTCTTCGGGGCCAAGTTTATAAGGGCGCTTGCAAACCGGTTTAGTTCCGGGCTTGAGGTCAATCACGAACTCGACTGGCAGGTGCATAAGCATTCCTGGCAATGCAGGATGAGTCAGCTTGACTTCTTTTGATTGGCAATCAACATAAGCCTTATTCATAGCCAGGAAGTCCATGCCCAAAATGAGATCAATGTCGGAATCTCTGAGAACAATTGGAGAGGCCAGAAAAGAATAACTGCCCATCTTGATAGAAACATCCGGAACTACCATCTTTGCATGCATGAAAACACTCGGGGAAACAACTGACAAAGGCTTGGACAACTGCTCATGATGCAAATGATACTTGGTTGCAAAAGGTTTTGAAATGAATGAATGTGATGCACCAGTGTCAAACAAAACTTTAAGAATTAACTGAGAGATTACCCATAATCACATCATGAGACTGCTCTGCTTCTACTGCATTCACCATGTTCACCCTTGCTGACTTGGGATTATGCTTCACCATTGCATTGCCTGGAGGCCTGACTAGAGGAGGAGGCGAAAGACGCCGCTAGTTATTGCACTTGTTTGAGTAGTGACCCTTCTGACCACACTTGTGACAAGTAACCTCAGATAGCAGACGAAAGTTGCCTGTAGGAGGAACAAAAGCTGCCTTGGATGATTGGGGTCTCTGCTGATATCCTGGGTTGGGTGGGTGGGAAGAACCATGGCTACCGAACTGCTTCTACTGCTGAGGAGGACGAAACTGAGGAGGATTAGGCACCCAATATTTCTACTGCTTAGGAACCATCTGAGATGTGGAAGAAGAATATGAATCCCTTGAATGCTTCCTTGAGTTCTCCAACTTGAGCTAAGTTGCCTCGGCCTTCAAAACCATGTTGTAGAACCGATCAAACTCACGAGGCTCTTGAAGGACTAGACCTGGCAGAAACTCATCCTTGAGACCACCTCTGAACTGATAGATCATAGCCTTGTCATCTGGAACATCTTGCTTAGCATAGCGGGCTAGATTCTGGAACTCGATGTTGTACTGATAGATGGAATTTCTCCCCTGCTTCAGGTGCCTGAACTTCTCACACATCTCCTCCACAAAGCTAGTCGGAATGTAATGGGCCCTAAAGTCATGACACAAATCGTCCCAAGTAACAACACGATCACCGTAGGAATCCTTGTACTGCTGCCACCAATCTGCCGTTTGAACCTTGAGCTAGAACGATGCAAATCTGACAACGTCCTCTGGTCTGACATTGTTGCACTCAAAATGCTTACTCATGTCACGGAGCCAATCATCTGCATCAAAAGGCTGCTCACAACAGGTGAAAGACTTGGGCTGATTGGCAAGGAACTGATTGAGCGTCGCAAACTGAGGTTGATTCCGAAAATTCCCTTGAAAGCCTTGCTGACCTTGATCTCTTTCTTGCAACAACCTAAGCAACATCTGAGTGTTCGCATTGGTTGCGGCCATCACAACTTGCCAAGCTTCTGGAGGAGGAGGCGATGGCGGGGGTGGTGGAACATCAGCCTGCTCCTCACCACGTCGCGGATTCCCGTGAGTTGGTGGAGCCATCCTGGAAATGGACAAAACATCAGCACCTCATTGATAAGATGAATTCAAAGTTGAATCAAATGCTTGAAAGAATGGCACAAATAACATGACAACCTTCCTACTGAAAAATTAGAAAGAATGCGTGAGGGGCACATCATCAGATATTAGAAGCCACTTGCAATCACACAAAAGTATTGAGCTAATGTTGCTCGCAACAAATGTATATACCCACATACATCTAAAGAAGATGATCCTAGATAACTACAAGAGTTCCCACCTAAGAACTTCCGAAAACTTACTGGTTATGCAATCCGGTGTGGGGGATACAAGGAGGAAATATCTCACACAACTAGCAATCCTACACCCAAACTGTATCCATCCTTCAACACATAACCAGAGGCTTTCGCAAATCCATCTAACTCGAATCCCGAAAGCACAATGATACTAAACCATGGTGGTACCCCGGATGCCTCCCCAGTACTGGGTGACTCCGACCTTATTTCACCACGACAAGTATTGAAGTAATTCCGAACACTCTCCATCCTGAGATACTAAGGAAGCTGAATGATAACGATGTGCCAAAATTCCCTGGAGCTCGACTCCCCGGAAGAAATCAAGTCGGACAGGAGGCACCAAGACAGAACTCCGTCACATCGGTATCATATAGACTCCAAAATATCCACGTGATCCTAATTTTTTTCTGAGCGAGAAGAGGAGTAGAATCAAAATCACTAAGTCGAGTACCTCACTAGAGCATAGAAGAGGAGTAAAAAGAAACCTACTCTCCGATAAAACTAGAATCAAAATAGTTTTACTAGACTCGACTCGGCCAAGCTCGATCAAGCAAAGGGCTCCTATGGTCGTATGGCTCTAATACCAACTTGTCACGCCCAAGATGCGTGCCTATCCATATTAAGACACGAGGGCCTTGACAGGGATAGAGGCGCATCTTGTCATTCGCAAGTACAGTATCATTACATCATAAATTTAAGAAGAGATGAGTATATGAGTTGGCTTACACTCGCCACATGCTAAATTACAAATCCACACAATTATTTCAATCAACAATACAAAGGCAGGGTCCGGCTACGGACGAAAACAAACAATAAAATGATGCAATGACACTGGCTTGCTATCCCAAAGATCACGACCACGGTCCTCTACTCGTTTGGATAAGTCACGTACATCCTGCCACGCTCCTCGTCATACTCCCACTGGAGCTGCGTCACATCATCCTGCACGATCTCATCTGTACCTGTACCTAGATTGTTGTAGTAATCTGTGAGCCACGGGGACTCAACAATCTCGCACCTGGGTACCGAGACTATTCAAGCTCATAGGTTGGGAAGGGGTATGTGTTTAGTTTGCAGCAGCACTAACCATTTATGGTGGCTACTCTTATGAAAAACATGAAAGTAAATATGTGGTCTACGATAAGCGATCGAATCCAGAGTGACCTCTATGAGATCCTGAACACCTACTTACGTCAATCATAACCCCACCGTGTTCTCTCTCGGTTCATGTTCACGAGCAGAGACAATCATGGTTACTCACACAGTTGGTGCATTTTATTAGAATTTACTTCAAGTTAACTATAACCGGGTGTTAAATAAATATCCAAGTTGCCACATAACCGCGGGCACGGCTTTCCGAAAGTTTTGACCCTACAGGGGTGCTCCAACTAGTCCATCATAAATTAACCACACTCCGCGGGAATAGCCTCGACCATAGATCTCATGATCATCCTAGGCAACTCCAAAGGAATTCCAACACCTCGAGATAGCCCGAAGAAAGTCAGTGCCCCTCACGCAAGACACTCGATAAAGGTAAAACAAGTCCAGCAAGACCGCCCAGCAGGCCAAATCCCAATAGGAGCCGCGTGTATCTCTGTATCAGGTCACTACCAGATGGGCAAGACGTTGGGTTGGCTGAAATCCCAGGTGACCAGGGGGCGCCGGACATCACCCAGTTTGGACCAACACTCCTGAGGAGCACTGGCCCGGGTTGTTGATTAATCCACGGGGTTACAAAGCCCTATGCAGTTTTATTAAGTTGTTAAGCAAATGTAGTACCAATGTTGGGTCTTCCCAGACAAGTTTTAATCTCAACCAAATAAACAAGGGGGTCCCCATAACAAACCCAAGCATATTAGGAGCGCAAAGTATGGAAACATAACACCGATAACAAGAAACTATGGCGGTAACAACGGAACAAAACACCTAGAAAAAGGCGAAGCCTTCCACCAATACCAAATATATATGTGCATTAAATTAAACAACAGATAATATTGTGATATGCCAGACATCCATGTTATCACATGGAAACAACCTGCACCTGCAACTAGAATGCTATAAGAGGGGCTGAGCAGCGGTAACTTAGCCTATCAAAGGTTTGCTAGGATGTGGACGAGTTAGAGGCTATCATGGCAATGTAGGAGGCTTGACATTCAAGTGGTAGGTAGCGCAATAGTGACGATAAGAGCGAGACAACTAGCAAGGTAAAATAGTATCGGGATCCGGGTACGATCATCTTGCTCGTTGGTTCTTCAGAGGGACAAGTAGCAGGATCCTCATAGTGGTACTCCCCTGGATCTTCGTACTCAGGTTCAACATTCGCGTCTACCCAAAATAAACAGCAAGAATAAATAAACAACCAAGGTGCAATGCACAAACAAGAATGATGCATGGTTTATGTGAAGAATTTAGCATGGCAATCCTAATTAGTCATGTTTCACATGCAATAGATTAGTTACTTAAGAATTTGGACAGAATCTTGTGTTAAGTTTTTTAGACATGCATGATCATGGCAAAGATGTATGCATCATGCAAAATCGATACAAATGCATATGTAGAATGTAGGAAACGGAGTGACGGTTCTCGCGCTACGCTCACGACAAGTTACGAAGGCAAAACACAAGACAAAGAAGGCCATGGGCTATTCCTTGGCATTCCAAGGTAGCCAATGGTTAGGCAATGAAAAACCAACCACAATAGAGCCAAAGATCAAGCAATTCCATGGAGTATAGCTTCCACAAGTCACAAACACTAAAACAAACAATCTGCCACAAAACAACAACATACTAACTTTTACAGCCAACAACTAGAGAGCTACATGAAGTCTCTTACCACAAATAAGGCATTGACAGAAACTACATTACATTCTTATCAACTTATCCAACTACACAATCTGGAATGGAGGCACACATCAATAAGCATGAAGCTCACAAGTTGGCATGATGAAATAGATTCCAGGGACTTAGTGAAAATAACAGTTTTCTGGAATCTGAGTTAAGCTGATAGCAGTTTGACAGCAGAAACTAATGGTGATAGAGACCACCTCATGGCATGAAAATTAACAGGATGGTAGAGCACAACCCCTATTTCAAATCACTAGCACTGAGCTTGAGCTAATTCACGACCCATCACAAGATAACATCCACTCTTCATGGCATAAAAATATTACCAGATTCTAAGACTTAGAAATATTTAGCATGTTTGAAATCAGCAATATTTTAGTGGCTACTTTAGAGCATGGTTCCCACTTATATGCAAGTTAAACATGCAAAAAAATACCATGGCATTCTACTCATCAAATACTACCATATTCATGTTGACACAAATATCATAGCATGCATGGATTAAATATAACAAAAATGACAAAATGGCACTTTGAGACAAAATGACATTTTGTCAAACTTGCTCAAAAGACCAAACAAATTTCACCGATGGATTCCTAAGATTTTTCTACCCCAAATTCATGTATCATACTCATATGTTCACATGGAGCATCATGGCAAAACTTAAGATAGCAAAACATCACCAATCCAATAAGTGAAAACTTACTATAAATGCACATGATCAAAAATGCACATGGCCAGATTAGCAACATGACTAGAAATGGAAATACCCTTAAATAACAATTAAAACAATAAAACAAAAGATAGATAGTGTATGACAAGTGGGGCCTGGGCCCACTTGTCACACACACACACTCAACAAACACACACACAACACTCCCACACACACTCACACACATGGATCTGGCACCACACCAGATCCACACACACACACACAAGCGCGCGCGCACACACACACACACACACACACACACACACTGCACGGCCACACAGGATCTGGCCACAGCTGCACCAGATCCAGTCACACACACAACACCGCACGGGATCCGGTCATCACACCGGATCCAAACACACAACAGTACACCCGGCCTATCACAAAAAAGAAAACCCATGGGGGAACTAGGGATCGATCCCTCGACCTCGCGGTTGTCTCCCCCGTGCGCTGCCACTGCACTAGGCGGAGTCACTTGACAGAGAGGGGGAATGTCTCCTTCTATACTATCTGCACGCTAAGTCTGACGAACCTGATCCCGCTGAACACATACACACGACAGGAATGTGGCGGCGATGACGGCGGCTACAAGGCATATCCGGCTACAGGAAATAGACGCGGGGGCTGCAGGAATGACTGGGAGTCCATCCCTGCTCGTCTCGCGATGAGGGGGGCGGAGGCAACGCCCTCAAGGCGCTGCCTTGGATGGACGGCGGCAACAAACTACAGCGACAGCGAGCAAGCACGACAACAGGAGGGGGGAATTGCGGCGGCTCACCGTGGGGGAGATGACGATCATTTTGCATGCGACGAAGAGGAGGAAGATACGAAGACGCGATGGCGACGAAGAGGAAGAAGACTGGCGGCGAGCTTCGGGAGCGCGGCGACATCGAGGAAGAAGCCGATGCCTTGGAGCTTCCCATGACGCTCTAATGGCGGGAACGGAACGCGGGGACGATCCGCGGCCGCCATGACATGTTGGGTGCGGAGGAGATCCACCGAAGACGTAAGTACGACGGCGACGACGATCGGCGACCTCACTCACCCTCTCTGAAATACTCTCTGAAGCTTACCTGACAGAGATAGAAGGGGAAGGAGGAGAGGAATGGAGAGGGAGATGGAAGCGCAGCGGGTGGAGGGAGAAAGAGGAACCCTAGGAGGTGCACGCATGCCGAGGCCTTTAAAAAGGGAGGGCCAGACGACGCTCCTCGACATTCGTGAATGTGTGCACTCGCTCACTCTCTGTGAAGCCTAACGGAGGAAGGAGACGACGAACAGGTCTCCGTCAGGCGCGGGCTGGGCTGCGCGTGCGTGACTGCTGGGCCTAGGCAAGGCCAACGGCTGAGATACCGCTCTCTCTCTGGGGAAAAAACCCACACCCACCTATTTGATCAAATGGCAAAAAACAAGAAAAATCCCAAAAGGAAAGAAAAGTTTTTTTTATCAAACAAAATACTTTTGTCTTAAATAAAATGAGACCTATTTAAATAGATTAACAAGAGGATTTTTTAAACCAAGTAGTTTTTTAACTATTATGAAAACAGCACCCTGTTATTTTAAAACCCAAACTCATATAGCTCAACACACCAAAAGGACAACACACATGGGCTCAAATTAATATTGGCTACATCATGAACATTTTTAACAGAATTATAAAGCAAAAATTTTTTGTTGAAAAATTGCAATGGGAATAAAAGAGTATAGGTTGTTTGTTTTGAAATAATGAGAGAGGGGGAAGGAGTTGATACCCACTCTTGCACACACATCCACAAGAACACTCACACATGACAACAAGGTCACAAGAAGCATACCACATTTGCAATGCATGACATGATGATGAAATGATATGATGCATGATGCAAGAATGCATGAGACAAAGACATGGCAAAAGAGCAAACTCATTTCATACAACTCATGACACAAGGTCCACATAGGTTACAATGCCATAAAAGGTAGGGGCAACATTTGAGCTATCACACACGGGTTCGCTAGTAGCCCCTGATCGAGGACTCTGAGGCCTTAACCTCGAGCCCCTTCTTCGGACATGCCAATGAGGTCACCCATGTCGGCAGTCCGATCTCTCATCCCGGTCTGGCCATCAAGCCATATGACCGGACATGTGTTCCTTCCGAACACTCCCCACGGGTGGACTACATGGGGGTTAACTCCACGAGTTCTGAACAGCTGGATCCGATCGGGCCCTCAGCGGTCGACGATGCCTTGGAGAAATTCTCGTCGATGAAGATCACCGAGGATCCAACCCCGATCTACGCCTAGCTCGGTTATAGTTCGGGCAACGACGAATTTTTTGACCTACCCACCACCCACTTGATAGCCACCGTCGAAGACTTAATCGACGTGCTCGACTATGCCTCCGAGGAGGAAGAATATATGGATGAAAAGGACCGTGCTCTCACTCCCGTTAACACAGGGAGTTGGGTCGCCACTTCTACATACGACGTCTACATGGTGGATACTTGCTACGCCCAAGGTGTGGTCCTATCCTTATTTTGGCATGAGGGCCTCGAGAGGGATAGAAGCGCATCTCGTTGTGTTGCAAGAATGGATATCATTACAAGTACATGTACAGAAGATATGAGTATATGGAATTGGATAACACTCGCCACAAGCTACATCAATATCACATCAATACAACAACATACTCACACATCATACATAAGAGCAGGGTCCGACTACGGACGAAAACAAACGACAAAATGACATCCATCCTTGCTATCCCAGGCTGCCGCCTGGAACCCATCCTAGATTGATGAAGGAGAAGAAGAAGAACTCCAAATCAAACAAGCATCGCTCTCACGTTCAATCATCGCATTACCTGTACCTGCAACTGTTGTTGTAATAATTTATGAGCCAAAGGGGACTCAGCAATCTCATTTCCAAGGGTATCAAGACTAGCAAAGCTTAATAGGTGAGGTATGGTTAAGTGGTGAGGCTGCAGCAAGCGAATAAGCATTTGTTTGAGTGGCTAACTTACGAGTACATAAATTAAAGTATGGTGGTCTACGAATAACGGACGTGAACTAGTGATGATCACTAACTGAGACTGAACACCTACTTACGTCAAACATAACCCCACCGTGTTCTCTCTCGGATAAGGACTCACGAGAAGAGACAGTCACGGTTACGCACACAGTTAGTGTATTTTATTAGAGTTTACTTCAAGTTTGCTATGACCGCGTGTTAAACAAAGTATCCAAGTTTGCCACATAACCGCGGGCACGGCTTTCCAAAAGAATTAACCCTGCAGGGGTGCTCCAACTCGTCCATCACAAATTAACCACACGCCACGGGAATAACCTCGACCACGGATCTCGTGATCATCCTAGGCAATTCCAACAGAAATTCGACACCTCGAGATAGCCCGAAGAAGATCAGAATTCCTCACGCAAGACATTCGAGAAAGGTAAAACAAGTCCAACAAGACTGCCCGACGTGTTGAGGAACCTGATAAGAGCTGCGTATCTCGTTCTCAGCACACGACCGGATGAAAACTACGTACGGCGACCTGATAGAAATCCCTCGAGTTGCCCCGAGGTGGCCCCGCAAGTGGCTCTGTTTTGGACCAACACTCATGAGGAGCACTGGCCCGGTTTGTTGATTAATCCACGGGGTGATCATGCCGTATGCAAATTTTAGTTGTTATTAAGCAAATAGTACCAATGTTGGGCCTTACCAGACAAGTTTTATCCTAAAACAAAGATCAAGGGGGTCCCCATAACAACCCCGAGCATGTTAGAAGCACTCAATTATGGAACATAACACAGGTTCACAAGTAACTAGGGGCAGCAAGAGTGGAACAAAACATCAAGCAAAAGGTCAAGCCTTCCACCCTTTACCAAGTGTATAAGTGCATTAAATTAAATAGCAATAATATTGTGTTAACAAAAGAATGTCCATGTTGTCACATGGAGGCAATTGCACCTGCAGCTAGAAACGCTATAAGCAGGGCTGAGCAAGCAGTAACATATCCAAACAACGGTTTGCTGAGAGGGTGGAGGGTTCGAAGCTTTTCATGGCCATGTTGGGAGGCTTGACAACCAAGTGGTAGGTAGCGAGACATAATGATAAAAGCGGGACAACTAGCATGGCAATGATAGTAGTGGTATCCAGGGAAATATGTTATCTTGCCTGAGATCCCGCTCGGAAGAAGGACGAGTCCGTGAAAAAGACGAGCCAACATAGTCGAACAAATCCTCACACTCCGAACGCTTTCGGAACTCTATCAAGAAGAAGCAATCCGGAAACAACAATCAACACAAGATACACCACAACATATGCATGACACGATGCACAAACAAATATGATGCATGTCCGGTTTAATTATGCAAGGCATGACAATTCACATCAAACAACTACTACACATTAAAGTGAAGCTCAATATGCAACGAGTTGCATATTGACGAAACTCCACGTTTGAATTATTTAGTTCACTCCCGTTTAGGTACTCATCAATATTAAATGTTTTTAGACATGGCAATAGGTGAAGCATGAACAACTATATCATCTAGGCATTTTAAATGAGGCCGAAAACAATATATAGCATTTCCGAAACAACCCCATATGCAAATTATGAATTTGGTACAGATCTATCCTAACACAATTTTAGATTTACTAAATAGCAAAATAAATGTCACCATGAGATTCTATGCATTTTTTCTAGTCAAGTTACATATGGGAAACATTTGGATCGGAGTCACGGATCAAAAGTTATTAAACAATTCATTCTGCATGGCATTTTTGGGTGGATATGCAATTATTGTTAAAACAAAAAATACCATCAACAATATACACAGGCTGGGCTAGCCACTGCCAATGACAGTGGGGCTGCAAGGGTGGCCATCAGGTTAACGTGGACCAGACAACAAGGCTGTGGGACCAAGGCGTCATGGGAACATCAACTCAATAAACTTCGAAGCAACAAAACAAAAAAAGGCCACCTGGGATTTGAACCCAGAACCTCTTGGTGGAACTAAGGCTAGTCCACCAGCTGAGCTATGTATGCACTTGCGGAAAAACATGAGACTAAAACATATATGAAGTAGGCCAAGGCTATTCCGCTGGAGAGACTCAAATGCAGCAAAATTGTGCAACCGTGGGGAGTCGAATACAAGATCTCCTGGTTAAAAGTATGGGCGTCTAACCACTTCAGCTACTGCATCTAATGATAACCAAAACATCATGGAAAATACAAATAAGTTAAATGCCTGACGGATCTTGAATAGAACAGAGTTTCAGATCGGGGGAAAAGTTGCTCACCGCAAGGAAGAAAGAGGTCAGCGAAGGCTAGCGCTGGGTGGCGGATGCAGCTGGGCCTGGCTAGGCTACATCTCCGGCTATGCTCATCCATCCCTGGGAGCTCCTGGATAGAGAGAGAGCAGAGAGATGGCATGAGAAAGGGCTAGGGAGCAGAAGTAAAAGACAGGGGAGGGAAGAAATGCACGGCCTGGTCCTTGCTGCTGCTGATGCTCGGCGGAGAGGAGCTCCAGCCCATGCGGGTTGAGGGACTTGGCGACGCGACAGAGAGGTGCTGGTTGGGCCGATATGAAAACGAGGTGGATAGGTGGCAACGATGGTTTGGGCAAGGAGATTGGGGAAGATTTTGAGGTGGGAGGCGACCAGGAGGAGTGGCGGCGGCCGAGTTGGTGGGATGGGACAAGGCACCTAAAATCAAGGGGTTGGACTGATAAATAGTTAGGGATTAGGTTAGGGGGTTTTGCCCGTTTTCGGACCCTTGGATCTCGATCCGACGGTCCGCAAGCGGAGGGGGTTAGCTGGGCTGCGGTGGCTATGCAGATGGGCTATGGGGAGATGAGAGGGAGTTTTGCGGCTCGTGACACGAGGTTTAAAACACCGAAAAACGTCCGATAATAAACTGATGATGCACTGCTATGACTGAGTGTTCGGGTATCAAGCGAACTCGGAATGCGACGAAATTTGGCAGGAGGTCTACCTACACTATAATAAGACCGCACGCCAGGTTTCTAACCAATCCAAGAATATTTTTTGCGTGCTTTAAAAATGGTTTTTTTAACGATGTCGTGGGTGCGTGCGTGTGTGGTTGGTCTCGAAACGGGCAACGGCAAGAACGAAGAGAACTGGCGACTACGAACGGATGCAAATTTTCGAAAACGAGTGCCAATGCTATGCAGATGATGCGAATGATGCGATGATGAAAGCAACAACCAAACGAAACACAAACGAGAATGGAAATAAAAGGGGAATCTTCTGGAGCGTCGGTCCCGGGCTATTACAACTCTCCTCCACTACACGAGGTTCTCGTCCCCAGATCTAGAATGAGAAGGGGAAGAGAAAGAGCAAGAGGTAAAACTTAGTTGCTTCTCTGACAAACGAGTGAAACAATGAAAACATGAAGGTTGGAAGAGATGAATAATAACATGGGAACAAGCAAGAATTCACAAGAAATTTTGGCAGCACTTCGGTAGGATAAAGAGGAAAAATTAGATATGATGGAAAGAAATTGAAAGAGATACACCAAACTTTGGTTGGATTAGAATCAAAACTTCGTAAGATAGAAGGATCAGGAAAAGATTTCACAGCACTCCTGTAAAATTAATAAGCAAAGAAAGAACATGATATTGATTAAAAAAGATGCTGGTTGAAAGAGAGCAACATGACAACGCCTCCGAAAGAAAAGAATAGAAACTGGATTGATGGAAGGAAAAGAACGGGTAGGAAAATGACAATTTCCAGCACAATTGAGTTTGAAAGCATAGGTTGAATGGATTTTATGAAGAATCAACAATGAAAGAATAGCTTGTTATGGGCTTATGGAAAACATCTCAAAATTATGAGGTGACAACCTGCCCCAACAGAAACAATTGATTGCTTGAGAGCAACAAGATATGCAAAACTTCTTTCGCCAAGAGGAGGAGGATAAAACTTGATCATTTATGACACCATGGTAGCAACAACCCTTAGGAAATGCTTTAGGTGCAATCCAACCCAAGATAAGTCCGAGAAAACAAGATGGGTTTACTTATCTTATACATGACAATTTTCCTTCGAGACTCCTCATAATCAAGAATTTAATAAAACCATCTCAAAAGATAATGGAGAAGGAATTGAACTTAGACATCCAAGATAAAGAACACTTAAGCACCTCCAACAAGAATCCTGAAGAACACTTGAAAAAGAAAGAAATCTTGATGAACCACCATGAAGAACCTCCAGAAGAACTCTGAAACGAATGGATGATATAAAGAATTGAAGGATGCAAAAGAACAAGATTGAGGCCTTGTTATGAATTAGATGAAGCTTAGCAACAAGATACTTGAGAAAAACTAGGAACTCCGGAAAAGAAAGATGACCACTTGGGATGAGTATTTGATATCATGAACACTACGGAAGAAGGATTGAGATCACTTGGATGAAACAAGAATCAGAATTATGATATGACTATCCTTCATCAAGTTAAATTGATGACAAACAACGGATTTCAGACACCATTTATTCTTTTGGAAAAGTTAGGAAAGATAGATAGAGACCTTGAATAGGTCTTGAACGATACGCCGGAAAGAATTAGAAACTAAAGAGGACACATGAAAATGAAGAGATCAAGATTTGCCTAATAGAAAATGAACAAGGCACCGGAATAATTGAGATACGAACGAAGGAACAACAATTGAGAAGAATTTGAGAACGAAAGGTGAAAGCTGAGAACGAAGAATCTTCTGAAATGATGGCCTTCGGAGGATCGAGAAACGAAAACAATTATGAAAGCACCGGATATATATGGGAGGAATAAATCATGATCAAAACAATTTGAAATGATGGCAACAAGCCTGAAACCATGAATTTTTGGAAGAACGAACAACGATTTAAGAGAAACTCTCCTTCGGTATTCAATGCTGAGAATGATGATGAGAAACAACACCATGAATTACTAAGATACTCCGGAATAATGAATGAGGAACGGTTGAGCCAATGACGAAAATGATTCAAAGAGATCTTGGAAGAGGAATATGACTGATGAAAAACATTCTTACATCATATTGAGAAGAACTTGAGGACATCTCCGGAAAGATTAGAAGAGTCAGGTAGGATCCTAGGAAAAAATCTGTGGCTTATGGGCCCACTGTAAAAAACCACTATTGAGACATTTGCTTACAAAGAGATATTGCACCGGTACAATTAATAACTTGATGAGGTGAGAACCTCGAAATAATTTAAGAGGATATGAATGGAAATGAAAGTCTTCTGAGATATCTTGAGAACTCCTGATAGAATAGAGAGAGATGAATAAGCAAGAGAGGCTTAATAAAGAATTCCAACATGGAAGAGCAATTAGATAATGAAAATGATATGATGAACACCAAGAACTTGAATTAAATCCACTTGAGAAGAAAAACAATGAGAACAAGGGATATGAGGATAGATCTAGAAATTGAAACTCTTGATAATCTCCACAAGAAATCACCGGATAAAAATGAAGAAATGATAGCGAAAGCATTGATGAAGAGAAAGGCACTTCAAAGAGAATTTAATCATTGAAGAAAAAGGGTGGGAGGTTGGGAAAAACAAAGAAAACTTGGAACAGATGAGACAAACTCCGGAATGAAATATGAGGGTTGATCTTGCAAATATTGGAGATGACTGGATTATCTTGAAGAGAAGCACACCGGATAAGAAGAATTTCATGACAACTTCATTGAGCAAAAGAATTAGCAATCCCACAAAATATGAGAACACTACTTCGAAAAGATATGAGATCACCACTTGACATCGAAGCAACTCGAATTACCATCTTCGAAAACAAAACAAAGGATGAGGCTTACGAAACAAGCCAGAAAAAATACATACCCACTATGCACTTGTTGGAAAGATAATCCTAGGTACTTACTTGAATTCCCACCTAAGAACTTCCAAAAACTTTCTGGTTATGAAATCCAGTGTGGGGGATACAAGGAGGAAATATCTCACACAACTAACAAACCTACACCCCAATTGTATCCATCCTTCAACACATAACCAGAGGCTTCTGCAAGTCCATCTAACACAAATCCTCGAAAGCACAACGATACTAACCATGGTGGTACCCCGGACGCCTCCCCAGTACTGGGTGACTCCGACCATATCTCACCATGACAAGTATTGAAGCACTCCCGAACACCCTCCGTCCTGAGATACTAAGGAAGTTGAATGATAACGATGTGCCAAGAATTCCTTGGAGCTCAACTCCCTAGTAGAAATCAAGTTAGAGAGGAGGCACCAAGACAAAACTCCGTCACATCGACATCATATAGTTTCCAAAATACCCGCGTGATCCTAAAAAAATTTGAGCGAGAAGAGGAGTAGTAACAAAATTCCTAAGTCGTAATTCCTCACCAGAGCATAGAATAGGAGTAAAAAGGATCCTACACTCCGATATAACTATACACCAAATAGTTTTTCACTAGACTCGATTCGGCCAAGTTCGATCAATCAAGGGGGGCTCCTAGGCGGTACAGGCTCTGATACCAACTTGCAACACCCAAGATGCGGTCCTATCCTTATTTTGGCATGAGGTCCTCGAGAGGGATAGAAGCACATCTCGTCGTGTTGCAAGAATGGATATCATTAGAAGTACATGTACAGAAGAGATGAGTATATGGAATTGGCTTACACTCGCCACAAGCTACATCAATATCACATCAATACAACAACATACTAAAACATCATACATAAGAGCAGGGTCCGACTACGGACGAAAACGAAAGACAAAATGACATCCATCCTTGCTATCCCAGGCTGCTGCCTGGAACCCATCCTAGATTGATGAAGGAGAAGAAGAAGAACTCCAAATCAAACAAGCATCGCTCTTACATTCAATCATCGCATTACCTGTACCTGCAATTATTGTTGTAATAATTTGTGAGCCATGGGGACTCAGAAATCTCATTTCCAAGGGTATCAAGACTAGCAAACCTTAATAGGTGAGGTATGGTTAAGTGGTGAGGCTGCAGCAAGCGACTAAGCATTTGTTTAAGTGGCTAACTTACGAGTACAGAAATTAAAGTATGATGGTCTACGAATAATGGACGTGAACTAGTGATGATCACTAACTGATCTTGAACACCTACTTACGTCAAACATAACCACACCATGTTCTCTCTCGGATAAGGACTCACGAGAAGAGACAGTCACGGTTACGCACACAGTTAGTGTATTTTATTAGAGTTTAATTCAAGTTTGCTATGATTGGGTGTTAAACAAAGTATCCAAGTTTTCCACATAACCGCGGGGACGGCTTTCCTAAAGATTTAACCCTGCAGGGGTGCTCCAACTCGTCCATCACAAATTAACCACACGCCATGGGAATAACCTTGACCACACATCTCGTGATCATCCTAGGCAATTCCAACAGAAATTCGACACCTCGAGATAGCCCGAAGAAGATCGGATTTCCTCACGCAAGACATTCGAGAAAGGTAAAACAAGTTCAGCAAGATCGCCCGACGTGTCGACGAACCCGATAAGAGCTGTGTATCTCGTACTCAGGACACGACCGGATGAACACTACGTACGGCGACCTGATAGAAATCCCTCGAGTTGCCCCGAGGTGGCCCCGCAAGTGGCTCTGTTTTGGACCAACACTCATGATAAGCACTAGCCCAGGTTGTTGATTTATCCACGAGGTGATCATGCCCTATGCAAATTTTAGTTGTTATTAAGCAAATAGTATCAATGTTGGGCCTTGCCAGACAAGTTTTATACTAAAACTAAGATCAAGGGGGTCCCCATAACAACCTCGAGCATGTTAGGAGCGCTCAATTATGGAACATAACACTGGTTCACATGTAACTAGGGGCGGCAAGAGTGGAACAAAACACCGAGCAAAAGGCCAAGCCTTCCACCCTTTACCAAGTGTATAAGTGCATTAAATTAAATAGCAATAATATTGTGTTAACAAAAGAAAGTCCATGTTGTCACATGGAAGCAATTGCACCTGCAGCTCATGGTGGGAAGGTGGAGGGTTAGAGGTGCTCGGGGACGTAGTAGTAAATATAAAAATATCCTACGTGTCACCAAGATCTATCAATGGAGAAAGCAGCAACGAGTGGGGAGAGATTGCATCTTCATACCTTTCAAGATCACTAAGCGGAAGCGTTACAAGAACGCGGTTGGTGGAGTCGTACTCGCAGCGATTCAGATCGCGGTGGACTCCGATCTCAGCGCCGAACAACGGCGCCTCCGCGTTCAACACACGTGCAGCCCGGTGACGTCTCCTATACCTTGATCCAGCAAGGAGGAAGGAGGTTGGGGAAGAGCTCCGGCAGCACGATGGCGTGGTGACGGTGGAGCTGCGTGGACTCCGGCAAGGCTTCGCCAAGCGCTACGGAGAACAAGGAAGAGGATGGGTAGGGCTGCGCTGAGAGAGAGAGAGAGAAGTCATGTCTCAAATCAGCCCAAAACTTTGGATATATACAGGAGGAGGGAGAGGGAGGGCTGCCTTGGCCCCTCCTCCAAGGAGGAGAGGTTCGGCCGAACCTAGGGAGGATTCCACCTCCCACAAGGGAGGTGGATCTCTTCCTTTTGAATCCTTTTCAGCCTTATCTCTTATCCCTAGCCACATGGGCCCTTCCGGAAGGTCTTGGCAAGCCCAATAAGGGCTGGTACACCTCCTCTAAGGGCCCACGAAATCCTTTGGTCGTCACACCCCTCCGGGGTACTCCGGCACCCTCCCAGCACTCCCGGTAAATTACCGATGAGCCCGAAAACTTTCCGGTGACCAAAACTGGACTTCCTATATATCAATCTTTACCTCTGGACCATTCCAAAGCTCCTCCTGACGTCCGAGATCTCATCTTGGACTCCAAACAACCTTCAGTAACCACGTACAACATTTCCCTATAACCCTAGCGTCATCGAACCTTAAGTGTGTAGACCCTATGGGTTTTGGGAGACACGTAGACATGACGGAGACACCTCTCCGGTCAATAACCAACAGCAAGATCTGGATACCCATGTTGGCTCCCATATGCTCCCCGATGATCTCATTGGATGAACCACGATGTCGGGGATTCAATCAATCCCGTATGCAATTCCCTTTGTCTATCAGTATGATACTTGCCCGAGATTCGATCGTCGGTATCCCTATACATTGTTCAATCTCGTTACCGGCAAGTCTCTTTACTCGTCCCGTAACACATCATCCCGTAGCTAAATCCTTAGTCACATTGAGCTCATTATGATGATGTCTTACCGAGTGGGCCCAGATATACCTCTCCGTCATACAGAGTGACAAATCCCAGTCTCGATTCGTGCCAACCCAACAGACACTTTCGGAGATACCCGTAGTGTACCTTTATAGACACCTAGTTACGTTGTGACGTTTGGCACACCCAAAGCATTCCTACGGTATCCGGGAGTTGCACAATCTCATGGTCTAAGCAAAATACTTGAGTTTGAAAAGCTTTAGCAAACGAACTACACGATCTTGTGCTATGCTTAGGATTGGGTCTTGTCCATCACATCATTCTCCTAATGATGTGATCCCGTTATCAATGACATCCAATGTCCATGGTCAAAAAACCATGACCATCTATTGATCAACGAGTTAGCCAACTAGAGGCTCACTAGGGACATATTGTGGTCTATTTATTCACACATGCATTACGGTTTCTGGGTAACACAATTGTAGCATGAAAAATAGACAATTATCATGAACACGGAATACAATAATAACCATTTTACTATTGCCTCTAGGTCATATTTCCAACAGTCTCCCACTTGCACTAGAGTCAATAATCTAGTTACATTGTGATGAATCGAACACCCATAGCATTCTGGTGTTGATCATGTTTTGTCGTGAGAGAGGTTTAGTCAAGGATCTGCGACATTCAGATTAGTATGTACTTTACAAATATCTATATCTGCCTCCTGAATGTAATCACGGATGGAGTTGAAGCGGCGCTTGATGTGTCTTGTCTTCTTGTGAAACCTGGGCTCCATTGCAAGGGCAATAGCTCCAGTGTTGTCACAGAATAGAGTCATCGGGCCCGACGCATTGGGAATCACTACTAGGTCGGTGATGAACTCCTTCATCCAGACTCGTTCCTTTGCTGCTTCCAAAGCAGCTATGTACTCCGCTTCACATGTAGATGCCTCGACGATGCTTTGCTTGCTGCTGCACCAGCTGACTGCCCCTCCATTCAAAACATACATGTATCCGGTTTGCGACTTGGAGTCGTCCGGATCTATGTTGAAGCTAGCATCGACGTAACCCTTTACGACGAGCTCTTCGACACCTCCATATAAGAGAAACATGTCCTTTGTCCTTTTCAGGTACTTTAGGATATTCTTGACCGCTGTCCAGTGTTTTGCTCCGGGATCACTATGGTACCTCCCTACCATACTTATGGCAAGGTTCACATCAGGTCTGGTACTAGCATGGCATACATAATAGAGCCTATTGCTGAAGCATAGGGGATAACACTCATCTCTTCTCTATCCTTTGCCGTGGTTGGGCATTGAGTCGTACTCAATCTAACACCCTGAAGCACAGGCAAGAACCCCTCCTTGGACTGATCCATATTGAACTTCTTCAATATCTTTTCAAGGTATGTGCTTTGTGAAAGACCTATGAGGCGTCTCGATCTATCTCTATAGATCTTAATACCTAATATGTAAGCAGCTTTTCCAAGGTCCTTCATTGAAAAAAACTTATTCAAGTAGGCCTTTACACTTTCCAAGAGTTCTATATCATTTCCCATTATCAGTATGTCATCCACATATAATATGAGAAATGCTACAGAGCTCCCACTCACTTTCTTGTAAATACAGGGTTCTCCATAAACCTGTACAAACCCAAACGATTTAATCACCTCATTAGAGAGAATGTTCCAACTCCGAGATGCTTGCACCAGCCCATAGATGGAGCGCTAGAGCTTGCATACTTTGTTAGCATCTTTAGGATCGACAAAACCTTCTGGCTGCATCATATATAGTTCTTCCTTCAGGAAGCCATTAAGGAATGCCGTTTTGACGTCCATTTGCCATATCTCATAATCATAAAATGCGGCAATTGCTAACATGATTCGGACAGACTTTAGCATCGCTATGGGTGAGAAAGTCTCATCGTAGTCAACTCCTTGAACTTGTCGATAACCCTTAGCGACAAGCCGAGCCTTATAGACGGTCACATTACCATCTGCGTCAGTCTTCTTCTTAAAGATCCATTTATTTTCAATGGCTCGCTTATCATCAGGCAAGTCCACCAAAGTCCATACTTTGTTCTCATACATGGATCCTATCTCGAATTTCATGGCCTCAAGCCATTTGTTGGAATCCAGGCCCGCCATCGCTTCTTCATAGTTCGAAGGTTCACCATTGTCCAACAACATGATCTCTAGGACAGGATTGTCGTACCACTCTGGTGTGGAACGTGTCCTAGTGGACCTTAGACGTTCAATAGTAACTTGATCTGAAGTTTCATGATCATCATCGTTAACTTCCTGTCCATCCGGTGTAGGCTCCACAGAAACAACTTCCTGTGCTGCGCTACCCTCCAGTTTGAGTGGAGGTACAATTACGTCATCAAGTTCTATTTTCCTCCCACTTACTTCTTTCGAGAGAAACACTTTCTCAAGAAAGGATCCATTCTTGGCAACAAAGGCTTTGCCTTCGGATCTGAGGGAGAAGGTATACCCAATAGTCTCTTTGGGATATCCTATGAAGACGCACTTTTCCGCTTTGGGTTCGAGCTTCTCAGGTTGAAGTTTGTTCATGTAAGCATCGCATCCCCAAACTTTTAGAAACGACTGCTTAGGTTCTTTCCAAACCATAGTTCATACGGTGTCGTCTCAACGGACTTTGACGGTGCCCTATTTAAAGTGAATGCGATAGTCTCTAATGCATATCCCCAAAATGATAGCGGTAAGTCGGTAAGCAACATCATAGATCGCACCATATCCAATAGAGTCCGATTAGGACGTTCAGACACACCATTTCACTGAGGTGTGCCAGGCGGCGTGAGTTGTGAAACAATTCCACATTTCCTTAGGTGCGTGCCAAACTCATGACTCAAATATTCTCCGCCACTATCAGATCGTAGGCACTTTATTTTCCTATCACGTTGATTCTCTACCTCACTCTGAAATTCCATAACCTTTCAAAGGTTTCAGACTTATGTTTCATTAAGTAGACATACCCATATCTGCTCAAGTCATCAGTGAGGGTGAGAACATCACGGTAGCCACCGCGAGCCTCGACGCCCATTGGACCGCATACATCGGTATGTATTATTTCCAACAAGTTAGTTGCTCGATCCATTGTTCCGGAGAACAGAGTCTTGGTCATCTTGCCCATGAGACATGGTTCGCACATGTCAAATGATTCGAAATCAAGAGACTCCAAAAGTCCATCAGCATGGAGCTTCTTCATGCGTTTGACACCAATATGACCAAGGTGGCAGTGCCACATGTAAGTGGGACCATTGTTATCAACCTTACACTTTTTGGTACTCACACTATGGACATGTGTAACATCACGTTTGGGATTCATCAAAAATAAACCATTGACCAGCGGGGCATGACCATAAAACATTTCTCTCATATAAATAGAACAACCATTATTCTCAGATTTAAATGAGTAGCCATCTCGCATCAAGCGAGATCCAGATACAATGTTCATGCTCAAAGCTGGCACTAAATAAAAATTATTGAGGTTTAAAACTAATCCCGAAGGTAGATGGAGAGGTAGCGTGCCGACGGTGATCACATCGACCTTGGAACCATTCCCGACGCGTATCGTCACCTCGTCCTTTGCGAGCCTCCGCTTATTCCGCAGCTCCTGCTTGGAGTTACAAATGTGAGCAACTGCACCGATATCAAATACCCAGGAGCTACTAGGAGCGCTTGTTAGGTACACATCAATAACAAGTATATCACATATACCTTTAACGTTGTCGGCCTTCTTATCCGCTATGTACTCGGGGCAGTTCCGCTTCCAGTGACTGGTACCCTTACAATAAAAGCACTTAGTCTCGCGCTTGGGTCCATGCTTGTTCTTCTTCCCGACAACTTGCTTACCGGGCGCGGCAACAGCTTTGCCGTCCTTCTTGAAGTTCTTCTTACACTTGCCTTTCTTGAAACTAGTGGTCTTATTCACCATCAACACTTGATGTTGCTTTTTGATCTCGACCTCTGCTGATTTCAACATCGAGTACAACTCGGGAATGGGCTTCTCATCCCTGCATGTTGTAGTTCATCACAAAGCTCTTGTACCCAGGTGGAGGCGACTGGAGGATTCTGTCAATGACCGAGTCATCCAGGAGATTTACTCCCAGCTGAGTCAAGCGGTTGTGTAACCCAGATATTTTGAGTATGTGCTCACTGACAGAACTATTCTCCTCCATCTTACAGTTGAAGAACTTGTCGGAGACGTCATATCTCTCGACCTGGACATGAGCTTGGAAAAGCAGTTTCAGCTCTTGGAACATCTCATATGCTCCGTGTTCCTCAAAACTCTTTTGGGCCCCGGTTCTGAACTATAAAGCATGCCGCACTGAACAAGGGAGTAATCATCGCAGCATGACTGCCAAGCGTTCGAAATGTCTTGGTCTGCTGGGAAAACGGGTGGGTCACCTTGCGGTGCATCAAGGACATACAATCTATTGGAAGCTATGAGGATGATCCTCAAGCTATGGACCCAATCCGCATAGTTTCTTCCATCATCTTTCAGCTTGGTTGTCTCTAGGAACGCGTTGAAGTTGAGGGTGACATTAGCGTTGGCCATTGGATCTACAATATAGATTGTAAAGACAATTTTAGACTAAGTTCATGATAATCAAGTTCACATAATCAAATTATTTAATGAAATCCCACTCAGATAGACATCTCTCTAGTCATCCATGTGAGACATGATCCATGTCAACTAGCCCGTGTCCGATCATCACGTGAGACGAACTAGTCATCCATGGTGAACATCTCCATGTTGATCGTATCTTCTATATGACTCATGTTCGACCTTTCGGTCTTCCGTGTTCCGAGGCCATGTCTGTACATGCTAGGCTCGTCAAGTCAACCTAAGTGTATCGTGTGTGTAAATCTGGCTTACACCCGTTGTATGTGAACGTTAGAACCTATCACACCCGATCATCACGTGGCGCTTCGGAACAACGATCCTTAGCAACGATGCACAGTTAGGGTGAACACTTTTCTTGAAATTTTATTGAGAGATCATCTTATTTACTACCGTCGTTCTAAGCAAATAAGATGTAAACATGATAAACATCACATGCAATCAATAGAGTGACATGATATGGCCAATATCATCTTGCTCCTTTGATCTCCATCTTCAGGGCACCATGATTATCACTGTCACCGGCACGACACCATGATCTCCATCATCATGATCTCAATCATCGTGTCTTCATGAAGTTGTCTCGCCAACTACTACTTCTACTACTATGGCTAACGTTTAGCAATAAAGTAAAGTAATTACATGGCGTTTATGATTGACACACAGGTCATACAATAAAATAAGACAACTCCTATGGCTCCTGCCGGTTGTCATACTCATTGACATGCAAGTCGTGAATCCTATTACAAGAACATGATCAATCTCATACATCACAATGCATCGCATCACATTCTTTGGCCATATCACATCACAAGGCATATGCTGCAAAAACAAGTTAGAAGTCCTCTAATTTGTAGTTGCAAGTTTTTACGTGGCTGCTATAGGTTTCTAGCAAGAATGTTTCTTACCTATGCTAAAACCACAACGTGATATGCCAATTGCTATTTACCCTTCATAAGGACCCTTTTCATCGAATCCAATCCGACTAAGGTGGGAGAGACAGACACCCGCTAGCCACCTTATGCAACAAGTGCATGTCAGGCGGTGGAACCAGTCTCACGTAAGCGTACGTGTAAAGTCGGTCCAGGCCGCTTCATCCCACAATACCGCCGAATCAATATAAGACTAGGAGTGGTAAGCAATAAAACAAGATCGACGCCCACAACTGCATTGTGTTCTACTCGTGCATAGATTCTACGCATAGACCTAGCTCATGATGCCACTTTTGGGAGACGTAGTAGTGAATCAAAAAATTTCCTACGTGTCACCAAGATCTATCTATGGAGAAACCAGCAACGAGTGGGGAGATATTGCATCTTCATACCTTTGAAGATCGCTAAGCGGAAGCGTTACAAGAACGAGGTTGGTGGAGTCGTACTCGCAGCGATTCAGATCGTGGTGGACTCCGATCTTAGCGCCGAACAACGGCGTCTCCGCGTTCAACACACATGCAGCCCGGTGACGTCTCCTACGCCTTGATCCAGCAAGGAGGAAGGAGAGGTTGGGGAAGATCTCCGGCAGCATGATGGCGTGGTAACGGTGGAGCTGCGTGGACTCCGGCAGGGCTTCGCCAAGCACTACGGAGAACGAGGAAGAGGAAGGGTAGGGCTGCGCCGAGAGAGAGAGAGAGAAGTTGTGTCTCAAATAAGCCCAAAACCTTGGATGTATATAGGAGGAGGGAGAGGGAGGGCTTCCATGGCCCCTCCTCCAAGGACGAGAGGTTTGGCCGAACATAGGGAGGAGTCCACCTCCCACAAGGGAGGTGGATCTCTTCCTTTTGAATCCTTTTCAGCCTTCTCTCTTATCCCTAGCCACATGGGCCCTTCCGGAAGGTCTTGGCCAGACAAATAAGGGCTGGTACACCTCCTCTAAGGGCCCACAAAGTCCTTTGGTCGTCACACCCCTCCCGGGGTCCTCCGGCACCCTCCCGGATCTCCTCGTGACGTCCGATGAGCCCGAAAACATTTCGATGACCAAAACTGGACTTCCTATATATCAATCTTTACCTCCGGACCATTCCGAATCTCCTCGTGACGTCCGAGATCTCATCCGGGACTCCAAACAACCTTCAGTAACCACGCACAACATTTCCCTATAACCCTAGCGTCATCGAACCTTAAGTGTGTAGACCCTATGTGTTCGGGAGACACGTAGACATGACCGAGACACCTCTCCGGTCAATAACCAACAGAGAGATCTGGATACCCATGTTGGCACCCACATGCTCCATGATGATCTCATCGGATGAACCATGATGTCGGGGATTCAATCAATCCCGTATGCAATTCCCTTTGTCTATCGGTATGATACTTGCCCGAGATTCGATCGTCGGTATCCCTATACCTTGTTCAATCTCGTTACCGGCAAGTCTCTTTACTCATTCCATAACACATCATCCTGTGGCTAACTCCTTAGTCACATTGAGCTCACTATGATGATGTCTTACCGAGTGGGCCCAGAGATACCTCTCCGTCATACAGAGTGACAAATCCCAGTCTCGATTCGTGCCAACCCAACAGACACTTTCGAAGATACCCATAGTGTACCTTTATAGCCACCCAGTTATGTTGTGACGTTTGGCACACCCAAAGCATTCCTACGGTATCCGGGAGTTGCACAATCTCATGGTCTAAGGAAACGATACTTGACATTGAAAATCTTTAGCAAACGAACTACACGATCTTGTGCTATGCTTAGGATTGGGTCTTGTCCATCACATAATTCTCCTAATGATGTGATCCCGTTATCAATGACATCCAATGTCCATGGTCATGAAACCGTGACCATCTATTGATCAATGCTAGCCAACTAGAGGCTCACTAGGGACAGATTGTGGTTTATTTATTCACACATGCATTACGATTTCTGGTTAACACAATTTTAGCATGAACAATAGACAATTATCATGAACAAGTAAATACTATAATAACCATTTTATTATTGCCTCTAGGGCATATTTCCAACAAGAGGCTTTTAATGGCAATGTTGGGAGGCTTGACAACCAAGTGGTAGGTAGCGAGACATAACGATAAAAGCGGGACAACTAAATTGGCAATGATAGTAGTGGTATCCAGGGAAATGTTTCATTTTGCCGAAGATCCCGTTCAGAAGAACAACGAGTCCATGAAGAAGACGAGCCAACGTAGTCAAATGAATCCTCACACTCCGAACGCTTTCGGATCTCTATCGAGAAGAAGCAATCCGGAAACAACAATCAACACAAGATACACCACAACATATGAATGACACGATGCGCAAAAAAATATGATGCATGTCCAGTTTAATTATGCAAGTCATGACAATTCACATCAAACAACTACTACACACTAAAGTGAAGCTCAATATGCAACGAGTTGCATATTGACGAAACTCCACGTTCGAATTATTTAGTTCACTCCCGTTTAGGTACTCATCAATATTAAATGTTGTTAGACATGGCAAGAGGTGGAGCATGAGCAACTATATCATCTAGGCATTTTAAATGAGGCCGGAAACAATATATAGCATTTCCGAAACAACCCAATATGCAAATTATGAATTTGGTACAGATCTGTCCTAACACAATTTAGAGTTATTAAATAGCAAAATAAATGTCACCATGAGATGCTACGCATTTTTTCTAGTCAAGTTACATCTGCAAAACATTTTCATCGGAGTCACGGGTCAAAAGTTATTAAACAATTCCTTTTACCTAGCACTTTTGGGTGGATATGCAATTATTGTTAAAATAAAACTACCAACAACAATATACACAGGCTGGGCTAGCCACTGCCAACGACAAAGGGGCCACAAGGGTGGTCATAAGGTCAACCTGGACCAGACAACAAGGCTGTGGGACCAAGGCGTCATAGGAACAACAACTCACTAAACTTCGAAGCAACAAAACAAAAAAAAGGCCACCTGGGATTTGAACCCAGAACCTCTCGGTGGAACTAAGGCTAGTCCACCAACTGAGCTATGTGTGAACTTGCGGAAAAAACATGAGACTAAAACATATATAAAGTAGGCCAAGGCTATTCCGCTGGAGAGACAAAAATGCAGCAAAATTGTGCAACCGTGGGGAGTCGAACACAGGATTTGAACACAGGATTTGAACACAGCAAAATTCCACTGGATTTGAACACAGGACCTCCTGGTTAAAAGTATGGGCGTCAAACCACTTCAGCTACTACATCTAATGATAACCAAAACATCATGGAAAATATAAATAAGTTGAATGCCTGACGGATCTTGAACAGAACAGAGTTTCAGATCCGGGGAAAAGTTGCTCACCGCAAGGAAGAAAGAGGTCGGCGGAGGCTAGCGCTGGAGTGGCGGACGCGGCTGGGCTTGGCTAGGCTGCAGCTCCGGCTATGCTCATCCATCCTTGGGAGCTCCTTGATAGAGAGACAGCAGAGAGATGATGTGACAAAGAGCTAGGGAGTAGAAGGGAAAGACAGGGAAGGGCAGAAAGGCACAACGTGGACCTTGTTGCTGCTGATGTTCGGCGGAGAGGAGCTCCAGCCCATGCGGGTTGAGGGACTTGGCAATGCGATGGAGAGGAGATCTAGCCCATGCGGGTTGAGGGACTTGGCTACGTGATGGAGAGGTGCTGGTTGGGCCGGGATGAAAACGAGGTGGATAGGTGGCGACTATGGTTTGGGCAGGGAGATCAGGGAACATTTCAAGGTGGGAGACGACCAGGAGGAGTGGCGGCAGCCGAGTTGGTGGGATGGGACAAGGCACCTAAAATCTAGGGGTTGGACTGATAAATAGTTAGGGATTAGGTAAGGGGGGATTTGCCCGTTTTCGTACCTCGGATCTCGATCCGACGATCCGGAAGCGGAGGGGGTTAGCTCGGCTGCGGTGGCTGTGCAGATGGGCTATGGGGAGATGAGAGGGAGGTTTGCGGCCCGTGACACGAGGTTTAAAACACCAAAAAACGTCCGATAATAAACCGATGACGCACTGCTATGACTGACCGTTCAGGTATCAAACGAACTCGAAACGCGACGAAATTTGACAGTTGGTCTACCTACACTATAATAAGACCGCATGCCAGGTTTTGACCCAATCCAAGAATATATTTTTTGCGCGCTTTAAAAACGGTTTTTTAACGATGACGTGGGCGCATGCGTGTGTGGTTGGTCTCGAAACGGGCAACGACAAGAATGGAGAGAACTGGCGACTACGAATGGATGCAAGTTTTCGAAAACGAGTGATGATGATATCCAGATGATGCAAACGATGCGATGATGAATGCAACAACCAAACGAAACACACACGAGAATGGAAATAAAAGGGGAATCTTCTGGAGCGTCGGTCACGGGCTGTTACAATACTCCTTCCGCCAACGGTGACAATATGCCTCACAACGATGGTGACAAATCGGGTGATGCACCATCAAGGCGCTGGAAATCGCATAAACGTTCCAAAAGCAAAAGGTGAAGAAGAGATATTATCAGCAATGGGGTCCAATTGAGGGTCCAGAAGAGCCTGAGGACCAAAACGAGTATGGGCGTCAAACCACTTCAGCTACTACATCTAATGATAACCAAAACATCATGGAAAATATAAATAAGTTGAATGCTTGACGGATCTTGAATAGAACAGAGTTTCAGATCTGGGGAAAAGTTGCTCACCGCAAGGAAGAAAGAGGTCGGCGGAGGCTAGCGCTGGAGTGGCGGACGCGGCTGGGCTTGGCTAGGCTGCAGCTCCGGCTATGCTCATCCATCCCTGGGAGCTCCTTGATAGAGAGAGAGCAGAGAGATGGTGTGACAAAGAGCAAGGGAGTAGAAGGGAAAGACAGGGAAGGGCAGAAAGGCACAACGTGGTCCTTGTTGCTGCTGATGTTCGGCGGAGAGGAGCTCCAGCCCATGCGGGTTGAGGGACTTGGCAACGCGAGGAGAGGAGCTCCAGCCCATGCGGGTTGAGGGACTTGCCTACGTGACGGAGAGGTGCTGGTTGGGCCGGGATGAAAACGAGGTGGATAGGTGGCGACTATGGTTTGGGCAGGGAGATCAGGGAAGATTTTGAGGTGGGAGACGACCAGGAGGAGTGGCGGCAGCCGAGTTGGTGGGATGGGACAAGGCACCTAAAATCTAGGGGTTGGACTGATAAATAGTTAGGGATTAGGTAAGGGGGGATTTGCCCGTTTTCGTACCCTCGGATCTCGATCTGACGGTCCGGAAGCGGAGGGGGTTAGCTGGGCTGCGGTGGCTATGCAGATGGGCTATGGGGAGATGGGAGGGAGGTTTGCAGCCCGTGACACAAGGTTTAAAACACCAAAAAACGTCCGATAATAAACCGATGACGCACTGCGATGACTGACTGTTCAGGTATCAAACGAACTCGAATCGCGATGAAATTTGACAGTTCGTCTACCTACACAATAATAAGACCGCACGCCAGGTTTTGACCCAATCCAAGAAAATATTTTTTGCGCGCTTTAAAAACGGTTTTTTTAACGATGACGTGGGCGCATGCGTGTGTGGTTGGTCTCGAAACGGGCAACGGCAAGAACGGAGAGAATTGGCGACTACGAATGGATGCAAGTTTTCGAAAATGAGTGACGATGATATCCAGATGATGCAAACGATGCGATGATGAATGCAACAACCAAACAAAACACACACGAGAATGGAAATAAAAGGGGAATCTTCTGGAGCGTCGGTCACGGGCTGTTACAATACTCCTGCCGCCAACGGTGACAATATGCCTCAACGATGGTGACAAATCGGGTGATGCACCATCAAGGCGCTGGAAATCGCATAAACGGTCCAAAAGCAAAAGGTGAAGAAGAGCTATTATCAGCAATGGGGTCCAATTGAGGGTCCAGAAGAGCCTGAGGACCAAAACGATTACCTTCCCCCCGTCTAGGAGGAAGATATATTGGAAGCCGATGAATTGGACATCCCTGATAACCTCGAGGATCAGGAAGAAATCAGGCAACGACTCATAGCAATGGCTCGCAGCCTAAAGGCCAAAGAACGGAAACTCGAAGCCGAACATGCCGACCTCAATAATCGATGGATGAAAGTCCTCTCAGCCGAGGAAGTATATGGCACTGGTTTGTCAAACCATCCCAAAAGCTACCCTCGGAGAAGGTTCTTGCCGCAGTTCGACGATGAACTTACTGATACTCCATCTCCAAACCGTACTCCGTATGACAAGCCGGACTGCCCCCCTCATGGTCGAGACAGGACGACTGACGATGCTGGTTACACACCGGCATTGCCCCGAAGACGAGGCAAGGAGCCATTAGAGCCCAATGACAGGTTCGACCTGCGAGATGACCTGGATCACATAGCAGGCCGCACTAGATCCATCTATGGATCAAGAGAGTACGTACCCGATAGATGCGCTAATACAGACCAAAACAACTGAGTCTGGGAAAGAAACCGGCCCCATACAGATGGCGAATACAAGCGGGGCATAGCTCGGGTCAGAGGCACCGCTCACCCACTATGCTTCATAGATGAGGTAATGCGGCATCAGTTCCCCGAAGGGTTCAAACCCATGAATATAGAACAGTATGAGGGGACCATTGACCCAACTGTATGGATCGAGGAATTCCTCCTCCATATCCACATGGCGTGAGGAGACGATCTCCATGCCATCAAATACCTCCCTCTTAAGCTTAAGGGGCCAGCTCGGCACTGGTTAAACAGCCTCCCCAAAAACTCCATTGGATGCTGGGAAGACCTGGAAGATGCTTTCCGCTCTAACTTCCAGAGGACCTATGTCCGCCCGCTGGACTCTTATGATCTTAGCAACGTCGTCCAGAAGCCTGGCTAGTCCGCTCGACAGTTCTGGAATCGGTTCTTGACTAAGAAGAACCAATTCGTCGATTGTCCGGATGCTGAGGCCATAGCCTCCTTCCGGCACAATATTCGGGACGAATGGTTGGCCCGCCAGCTAGGCCAGGACAAGCCTCAAACTATGTCCGCCCTTACCTCCCTCATGACTCGCTTTTGTGCGAGCAAAGATAACTGGTTGGCAAGATGTAGCCACAATTTTGAAGATCCCGTGGCATCTAAAGACCAGGATGGCAACTTAAAGCCAAAGTGCAATAAGAATAAGCACCGGCACAATAATAGTGATGCCGATGACATGACTGTTAATGCCGGATTCCACAACTCCCGACCTGGGTAGCGGAATAAGCACCCTAAAGGCAATCATGACGGACCCACTCAGCTCGAGAAGATCATGGAAAGGCCTTGCCAAATCCATGGGACCTCGAAAAGCCCGCCAACCACACACACACCGCAACTGCTGGGTGTTTAAACAGGACAACAAGATACAACCCGAAGTCCAAGGCAAAAGCTCGCGCAGTGAGGACGAAGATGAGCCTCGGGATCCAATTGGTGGCGGATGGAAGAAGTTCCCTCCCGAAGTAAAAATGGTGAACATGATATACGCCACCCACATACCAACGAAGGATAGGAAGCGCGCCCTTTGGGAAGTCTACGCGGTGGAACCCGTAGCCCCGAAGTACAACCCATGGTCGGCATACCCGATCACTTTTGATCAGCGTGATCATTCGACCAGTATCCGTCATGGGGGGTCAGCCGCCCTCATCCTAGACCCCATTATAGATAGGTATCACCCCACAAAGGTCCTAATGGACGGATGAAGTAGCCTTAACCTGATTTACTCAGATACGATGAAAAAGATGGGAATTGATTCGTCAAGGATCAAACCCAGCAACACTACCTTCAAAGGAGTGATCCCAGGCATTGAGGCCCGATGCACGGGCTCGGAAAATCTAGAGGTCGTGTTTGGCTCACGTGATAACTTTCGTAGCGAAGACTTGATCTTCGACATCGTGCCCTTCCGCAGCCGCTATCACGCGCTGCTTGGATGGACATCGTTCGCTCGTTTTAACGTGGTCCCACACTACACATACCTCAAGATCAAGATGATGGGCCCCAAGGGGGTCATTACTGTCAACGGCAACACTGAGCGCTCCCTTAGAACTGAGGAACATGCACTGGCCCTAGCGGCCGAATTCAGCTATAAAGAAGATCGACAAGTTCCATCATCCGCCATAAAGGCACGTAAGGATGGTAAGCAAGTTCGGCTTCAGACTGAAAACTCATATCCTTCCTTTCCCCCTCTATAGGGATTCGCCCCCCACTGCACAATTTCAAGACCAGCAAGGTATGTGACGCGGAGGCACAACTTCGCACTTAAGATTCCATGGGAAGCGGTGGGGAAATAAAGGTGGGTGTTCGGTTGCCCCGACCTACTACCACCAATACATCTTTGGACAAGATGCAGACGCTCCTAAAAGAGCCTTCCTACAGCGTAAATCTCACCAATAATGCTGCAGCCTCTCAAGATTTTGTTAGCAAGATCCGCCCGCACTAACACCCCTCAAGGTGCATACAAGAGCAGGAGTCAACTAGCAAGGGCACATATCGAGGACGTCAGCTCACCAATTGAAGACCCCTGGTACAGCAACTCCTGTATGATTTTATTTCTTATTTTCTTTCGCATACCTGTAAAAAGTTGCTTCGGCAATCCGAGTTATAAGAGTAGTTGAGAAAATGGAAAATTGATGGCGCAAGTACGCATCATCTGTCCTGTTTTCAGTGCATACTTTTTCTCCTTTCTCCCTCTTCTCGTGAACCGGTTCGATATGACTGGAGATAACCGGCTAATAGACCGGGGGTTCGATTTCAAGCACAAATTGACTTAACTATCATGTGTTCGGCGTCTTGGCGTTTTCTTTATATGCATCGGTTCTAAACTATGTCTTTGGTCACTAAGTTGGGTTGCCCGTCTCCTATGCTTGCCCCTTTAAGTTCCGCTCGTTCGACTAAAAGGGCAAAGGGAGCACCCATGCGATTGTGTTTCTGGATAGTCTGGTCAAGCACCTCAGGGGTGAAAGCCGAAAATGTACTGTCATAGTATGCGTGATCCGATCTGTGAAATCCAAGCTAGAAGTATTATACTTCAATCCTCGCAACCGGTTATTCCATGTTATACGAGGAACTTGCCCTTTGTGCAAACATTATGATGTCGGCTTCGTCCACGGTTCGCCCGAACATCACCACACTCCGGTGGCTAATCGTACACTTCCCGTAGTCCTTTTCGCGCCACTTTGGTTAAGTGAAAGAAATAATGCACCATAGTCTGATTGCCTAGTCTACCACACTACACTGCCTTTGGGTTCCGATGTTATGGCTAAGGGACACAGTGCATTGGCATAGACACCCCATGTAGTATCTACGTGGGGCCTAAAGCCGACGACTCGCATCTTTCAGTATTAAACAACCACATAGGAGTTATAAAGGAATGCAAAACCATGTAAGAGCAGATACTAATATCATTAAAAAGTTATCACGAGTCTTTGCACACGTTATAAGCTCATTCAAATAATTCTTCACCTGAACACTATGATGCTATCACCTGAGCACTCTCCATCACTCCATCGAAGTATAGCTCGGGGAGTCGGTGCTCCTTCTCGGGTGGTGGCAGGTCGGTTGCGACCTTCATCCGATTTAGCCCCGGCCAGTGCACTTTGGCCTTGGCAAGGGCCATCTAGACTCCTTCGATGCAGGAGGAGCACTTGACAGTGTCGAGGCGGGGCATGGCAGATATCAGTCTCGGCACTAGGCCGAAGTAGCTGCCTGGTACTGGCTTGCCGGGCCATAAGAAGATGCAGAGATCCTTCATGGCCGGCTCCACCATTTTGTGCAGCTCCATCAGCTGTTTCACCTGCTCCACCAAAAGAGGAGAATGCTCGGGGCTCCGAACTATGCCCAGAACATCCGAGCTTCATCTTCCTCTCCCCGCGAGGCGAACATCTGATTGTTGTCCGCCACGCTCTTCTGGAGATCAGCGGATGCGCCTGAGGATTGCCACACCCGGGTCAGCAATTCGAATCTGCTATCCCTGAATATGCACTTTAGGGAGTACGGCTTACCATCTGCTATTTCCTTGGCTTGGCGCACTTGCTCCTCGTAGAACCGTCTGTCCATCCGCTCCTTCTGGAGATTGGATTTCATGGTGGACAGTTCGGCCGAGATCGCCTTATTCTTTTGCTCCAAGGCCTCACACTTTTTTCTAGCGTCCTTGAGCTCATCCTGTATCTCCGCCACACGAGCCTGATGCTTATCGCTAGTGGCTCGTAGGGCGGAGAGTGCGGTGGCCACTTCTTTGGCCGCCGCCTTCTCAATGGCTGCTTCATCGTTGGCACGTGGAAGCTCGGCCTTGAGCTTTTCCATCTCTTTTGACGAAGCTGCAAAACGATAAAACTTTATATAAAAGGAATCTGAATTGATAGTATTCGGGCGAAAGTATTCAGATTTAATTCGGACTTACCAGTGCCTCGTCGAACCTCTTGTTGAGGGCTGCCACCTCATACTCAGAGCGCTTGAGCTTCTGATGTAGCTCGTCCAGCTCGGCACCATTTTTGGCTGCCGCGGATGACGAAGCCTACATTACACACACAATTCATACATCACATCGGCACTCACTTCCCGAATTATAGACAATCCGATCATATATCAATTTATTCTAGCATGCTGAACACTTAAAGTGCTTCTAGTGTGTTGTCGGATTCAGATGTGACCCCTAGGTGAGCTTGTTCACCTAACCTAGGGCTCGGGGGCTTCCACGTATGCAATACGAATAAATAAAATCCTGGCATAAACATTGGGTGACTTACTTGAAAACCTGCAAGGAGACCTTTGAAGGCCTCCTTCAGTACATTGTCAACAGACTGGATGCTTTGAAGTACCACACCCATAAGGGTGTGGTGATCTCGGGGATGGAGGCACTCGATAGAGCCTCCTCCATGGCCGACCACCTGTTGGTCGGCGGTGCCGGGGATGATCGGATTTCCTGATCACTCACCGGGGACTGAACTGGTGCCTCCGGAGGCATAGTGTGCTCTGGAGATGTTCTCGGAGGGGACTGATCACCTACTCGGCCGGCCTCCTCTATGTCCGGGCGGGGCGTTGTCCCCCGGTCTTCGGTGGTCGAAGCGTTAGCCTCGGCCATGGTGCGATCTCCCTTGCCCTCTGTGTCCGCTTCCATTGGAGTAGGATGGGACGACACCTCCATAGTGTCTTTCGTGGCGCCTGGAGTGATGGGGTGCAAGGCGTCCCCGCTCTCTGCCAGTTCAGCGGGCGGGGTCTCCCCATCTGATACCACCTCGATGGGGATAACGTGTGGGGGGCTACAGGACCAATAACCTGCGTATTAGCAAACTCTGAATCTACTAGTGATAGGTAGGAGGGTCTTCGGATCCTAACCTGCATGGGGGGCTTGACCCTTAGGCTCCTTCATGGAACCTCCTCGGGGTCTTCGAACGCGGAGCTCAAGTCCGAGTTGTCGTTGGACAGAACCACCCACGTCTGCCGCACCCTCTTCGGGGTAGGAGAAGCTACCTGCCCCGAGGCGTCTGAAGATGTCACTTTCTTCTTGGTGCAGCTGGAGTTGCCTCCCCCTCACTCTCGACCTCCTCGTCCTCTTCTTCCTCCTCTTCGGCCATCTCCTGATCTGAGGAGGGGGGGGGTGTCTTCGATGCAGCATCAGGCTGGTCCCTGATGTGAAATCCATCCTGGCCTAGTTTCTTCTTCTTCTCTTTCTTCATGGGAGCCTCGTAATGCTTCTCCACGAGCATCTTGGCTAACAGACCGGTCCTCTCGTCCTCGGGCTGAGGAGCCGGACTGTTGATGTTGATGTCTTTCTTTTGCCATCTCTGCTAGAATAGATCAGATAAGCGGATATAGGGATTTTTTTTAATAAAGCCAACCAAGCTGGGGAATATCGTACTTAGGAATCATGCTTGGCGGCGTGCAGACCCTTGTCCTGCTCGTCGGATGGCCATCTCTTCATCGACTAGAAGAGCGCCTTCCACAACTTCTCCCGCGTAGTGCGGAAGATATTCTGGACTATGGGCTCGGCTTCTAGTTCTTGAGCCCATAGGGGAGTGTCCCGATGCTGGTAGGGGAGGATGCGTCTTCTGAGCATCACTTGGACCATATCGGCTAGCTTGATGCCCCCCTCGACCAGGGAGTGGAGGCGCTTCTACAGATCGGTCACCTCTTTACCCGATCCCCAGACCAGCCCCTTTTCGGGCCACGAAGCCATTTTGGTGGGGGGACCGGATCTGAATGCAGCGGCAGGGATTTGGCCCTCTTCTCGTGGTTCGGTGACATAGAACCACTCATTTTAGCATCCCTTGATGGTGTCGATGAACGTGCCTAATAGCCACCGACGTGGGTGAGCTTGCCAATGACTGCCCTGCCGCACTCCGCATGCTTGCCGCCGACGCACTTGGGCTTGATGTTGAAGACCTGCAGCCAAATCCCAAAGTGTGTCTTGATGCGTAGGAAGGCCTCGCAGACGAGGATGAACACCGAAATGTGCATGATGGAGTTCGATGGGAGGTCATGGAAGTCGAGGCCATAGAAGAACATTAGCCCCCTGATGAAGGGTGGAGTGGGAAGCTCAACCCCCTGATGAAGTTGGGGATGAACACCACCCTCTCGCCTGGCCTGGGGTGGGGATCACTTGGTCCTCCTTCGCTGCGCGACGAGGGGTGTTGTCGGGGAGGTAATCTCCAAAAAGTTTCACGGTGTTTGGGCTTTGTTTGGTACTAATTGTCTATGAAGTAAAAAACAAGCAAAAACAACAACTGGCACTTTGGCACTATGTCAATAGGTTAGTCCCAATAAATTATATAAAGTTGCTATAAAATGATTGTAAAACATCCAAGATTGATAATATAACAGCATGGAACAAGAAAAAACTATAGATACATTGGAGACGTATCAGTGATTAACAACATGATGAGCATCCGGTTGCATATTAATCTTGTGATGAAATAGGGCGGGGCTTATAGGTCATCAAGAGTATATCCAATAGCAGCCATGTGCTTCTTCAATGTTTTGAGTAACCTATTTTCTTCATGCTCTGAAAGGTTAGCACTAATAATAATAGGATATATCTTTTTTTCATCAAGATAAGCATATTTCGAAGTATCGGGTATTGTCTTTAACTCCAACATGGGATCTCCTTTTGGTGGAGGAGGATCCCCTAAGATATCAACAAGCAAGTTGTGTTTGAGAATAGGTGTTTGTCTAATAAATATATCATATATCTCATTTCTTTCATTCGTGCGCATATCATTCATATGGTCTAGCAATTATTATTGTAAAGGATCCATAGGAGGCACAACAATAGGAGCAAGAGCAACAATTGCATCTTTACTAAATAACTCCTTCTCATGTGGTTGTCTACCAAATTTAGAGAAATTAAATTCATGAGACTCGTTACCAAAGTTTACTTTAACTTTTGTAACACAATTAATTTCAGCATTAACAATGTTCAAGAAAGGTCTGCCAAATATAATGGGACAAAAGTTATCTTGTTCAGAGCCAAGTATTAAGAAATCAGTGGGATACTTGACTTTTCCACACCAGACTTCAACATATCTAATAATCCCAAGAGGCGAGATAGTATACTGGTTTGTAAGATTAATAGCGAGAAAAATATCTTCTGTTGGGGATATAATCCCACGGTGAGACTCGCCCTGAGGGCTCTAGGTCACACCAGGCGGCTCGTACACCAGCCCAAGAGTGAGTCGTCAAGACTTAAGGCCCAAGACGCTTGGCGGCTTGATAGGATGGGCCGGAACATGGCCCGGACAGAGAAGACCCGGGCGAGTAAGCTGCCCGGAGACAACTTGGTCTGGAAAGGTAAGATAAGGTAGAGGTAGACTCGGACATGTAATGAGAGTCGGTTACAACTTGTATGACCCGTGGTCTTGACCTCCGATATAAAGGCGAGACCCGGGGCGACTAAGGGATTAGGCTATCAAGAACTAGGTCAAGCAATAGCTCCCTTGTAATCGATACATCAAGCAATACAAGCACAAGCAGGACGTAGGCTGTTACCTCAACTTGAGGGGCCGAACCTGGGTAAACTCGTGTCCCTCGTCCCAACCAACCCCTTTGAGTCCATCATGTTAGCAACAGCCTCGAATCCAAGTCTGTTCACCAGGACATCTGCCATGATAAAACCACGACAGTTGGCGCCCACCGTGGGGCTTGCGCTCGGTGGTGTTGAGTTCTCAAAGGACTCACTCCCAGGGCTTGAGGGATACGTGGTCGGAAGGATGAGAAAGAGTCGCCGCGGCCGGCCCTACATCGATGATGCCGGCTGGGGGCTTAGTGCCGACTCCGTGGAATATGGATTCCGGATTCCTTTCGGCTAGATTCACGTCTTCATCAAAAGGATCGACGGATCTACACCCGGGCCGGACGTCTGAACCGACATCGTCGAGCCGGCTCGGCACGCGCAACCCGCCCGTGATGTGCAGCCCGCCCATGTTAACCTGGGCCGGAAGCACGTCTTCGTAGGCTTCACTCAAGTTATGGATATGGAAGCTTCTGTGTCACAGGAAACTCTTGTCTATTCAGAAGACGAGTCTTTGAGCGGAGAGACAGAGTCGATTTACCAGCTTCACAACGGCGGGCTCGGGGGCTATGATGAGCTTTACCTTGAGTCGGGTTGTTTTGAGTCGGATGCTCTTGGGACGCCAGTTCATGCAGCCGTGTTCATGGCGGGGCCGGCCCCGGGTACGAGCAGTACAGCTGCGGGAGCAGCAACCTCGGGGGCTGACCCGCCGGCGGCGGCTCAAGTTCTTCTGGATCTGATGAACGAGCTTGCGGCCCTGATGGCCACTGAAGTTACACCAAATACCCAAGACACTCGGAACTTAGAGATTGTGAGACTCAAGGACCGGATGGCGAAGGAGCAACAGAGGATAGCTGAGCTAAAGGTTCGGATGGGGGAAGAGGCAGAACGTATTAAGATGGATGATTTCTGCCTTGGGCTGGAGCAGCAGTCGGCGGCTGCGGTGCATCGGATGATGCATCAGTCCCGCTTACCAGAACGTTATGAGGCTAGGAATCTCTTCAACACGCCAGAAACGGGACGGGCAGCAGATGCACCTGGAAGCCGGCAGGCGGCTCGACCGACATCATACCCGGCCCGATGAAACCAGGCCTCACCAGTGGTCTTTCCAACACCCGCGGGTCATTATTCTAACCCGGATGAAAACATGTTGGCCACGGCCACCCGGCTTGAAACCATCCCTATTCCGGATGAAGCGCCTTTTGCGGAAGAGGTACGGAACACCATTGGATACCTTCAGACAGCGATGGCCCAACAGGAGAAGTATGCTTATAGCCGGAGTCGTGTTCATTCAACCCCCCTCCCTAGCCATAGCTTTAGCCGGCGGTATGAATCACCGGCAGTCTCTAGCAGCAACTGGCACAGAGGGGCTCCAGCGGGTGATAAGCCGGCTCTAGATGCACAAGCGGTCATGAACCGGGTGAAAAGCCAGCAAGAGGTGACAACTTTGGCCACGGTGGCTCACCAAGAGACCGCACCCTCTGTATCAGTGGGAGTGGGAGTGACCACCAGGGCCGTGGGAGTACCATGCTTAACGCCGGCTCTACGGAGTGAGAGGTTGCCAAAGGATTTCAAAGGACCTCACAAGGTCCCGAACTACACTGCTGACCTACCTTCGGAGGCCTAGATCGAAAGTTATCAGCTTGCCATGGAGATGTTGGACGTCAGTGAGGTGGTGTGTGCAAAGTACTTCATCATGATGCTTGAAGGTCTGGCTCACCGTGGCTAAAGGGTTTGCCACCCAATACCATTAGTTCATGGGCTGAGCTGAGGGCAAAGTTCATCAAAAACTTTCAAGAGACTTGGAAACACCCTGTGACCGTTGTGGATCTTGATCATTGCATTCAGCAGGAGAATGAGTCGGCTCACCATTGGGTCCGGTGGGTGTCGACCGTCATCCACTCCTCTGAACGGATCACGGCGGCTCAAGGAGTGCCGATCTTAGAAAAGAACTGTCACTTCATCCCGCTGAAGCAGAAGCTTGGCCGGCTCAAGCGTACGTGTCAGGACATGGGAGAACTCATGACGGCTCTCACAAAATATGCCGACTCTGATAACACGAAGGATTCAGGCTCTGATGAGGAGAAGGCCGGCCAAGGTAAGAGGAGCAATCAGGGCAAGGGTGTGGCAAACAATGGTAACCAGAGTAAGCGGAAGAACCCGATGGCGGGTCAGAGCTAGTAGCCAATGCAAGCACGAGCTAGAATCATCCTAAGGGCAATGGGAAGTTCACGCAGCCTTTTAACAAAAATAGGGCTCCCTTCAATTTGGAGGATGCGCTTAAGAAACCCTGTCCGGAGCATAGCCAGCCCGATAAAGCTTCAGCGCACACATGGAGTGATTGCCACATGATGCAGAAGTTCAGGAATTACAACATGCAATAGCATGACAACCATGGTGGTGGCCCGCCGGGTGGCTCAGGACCAGGCGGGTTAGGAACTGGATTTGGATCCGGTGGCTCAGGGTCTGGTTGCCACGGTCAGGGCAATCAGGGAGGACATCCTCCGCACCCGGGTAATAACAATCAGCATCAACATAACCAGTCTAGATATCAGAGTAATCCAAAGCAGCTCATTTCAGGCCAGTATCAGGTTTTCACGACCAATCTTAACAAGCAAGATCAGAAGTTGTGCAAGCGGGCGATTAATGCAGTTGCGCCGGCTCTTCCGCAGTACTTGAAGTGGTCCGAATATGACATAACATGGAGCCGAGAGGATCACCCGCCGCGCGTTGATAACCCGAGGTGGCTAGCCTTGGTGTTTGCCCCCCAAGTGGGAGGATATATGGTGAATAAGGTACTTATGGATGGAGGCAGCAGTATCAACATCCTCTATTATGATAACTTCCGGCGGATGAAGCTGCTTGACAAGGATCTTAAGCCCTCATCCACCATTTTTCATGGAGTGGTGGGAGGCAAGTTGGCTTATCCGGTGGGCAGGATTTCTTTGGAAGTCGCTTTTGGTGATGAATATAACTACAGGGTGGAGTCCTTGTGGTTCGAAGTGGTCAAGATCAAGAGACCTTACCATGCGTTGTTTGGGCGGACGACTTATGCTAAGTTTATGGCTAGGCCCTGTTATGTTTACTTGCAGCTCAAGATGTCTGGGTTGAACGGCACGATCACTGTTCATGGCGATCGGAAAACGGCTATTGAGTGCGAGGAAGAAGATGCGGCTTATGCGGAATCCAGTTGTGCTGAGGCGAGGCTCAAGTTCTATAAGGAGAACGTTGACCTGGAGGATATGACCCTGCTGAAAAAGCCCACGACGGAGTTTGATCCGCCCCTCAAATTCTTGGCGGATGATACCAAGGCAATAGATTTCACTCTGGGCGACTCATCCAAACAGTTCGTCATTGGGGCGAACATGGATCCCAAATAGGAAAGCGCGCTCATCGAATTCATCCGTGAGAATCGGGACATCTTTGCATGGAAACCTTCTGACATGCTGGGTGTACCGAGAAAGTTCGCTGAGCACAACCTTAATGTGGATCCTAAGTTTAAACCTGTAAAGCAGTTTCTACGAAGGTTCAATGAGGAGAGACGCAAGGCCATTGGAGAAGAAGTTGTTGGAAATATGCCCTAGAGGCAATAATAAATTAGTTATTATCATATTTCCTTGTTCATGATAATCGTTTATTATCCATGCTATAATTGTATTGATCGGAGACTTAAATGCATGTGTGGATACATAGACAAAACCATGTCCCTAGTATGCCTCTAATGGACTAGCTCGTTGATCAAAGGATGGTTAAGGTTTCCTAGACATGGACATGAGATGTCATTTGATAACGGGATCACATCATTAGGAGAATGATGTGATGGATAAGACCCAAACTACAAACATAGCATATGATCGTGTCAGTTTATTGCTACTGTTTTCTGCATGTCAAGTATATGTTCCTATGACCATGAGATCATGCAACTCACGGATATCGGAGGAGTGCCTTGTGTGTATCAAACATCGCAACATAACTGGGTGACTATAAAGGTGCTCTACAGGTATCTCCAATGGTGTCTGTTGAGTTGGCATGGATCGAGACTGGGATTTGTTACTCCGTGTAACGGAGAGGTATCTCGGGGCCCACTCGGTAATGCAACATCACAATAAGCCTTGCAAGCAATGTGACTAATTTTTAGTTGCGGGATCTTGTATTACGGAACGATTAAAGAGACTTGCCGGTAACGAGGTTGAACTAGGTATGGAGATACCGACGATCGAATCTCGGGCAAGTAACATACCGAAGAACAAAGGGAACGATATACGGGATTAACTGAATCCTTGACATAGAGGTTCGACCGATAAAGATCTTCGTAGAATATGTAGGAACCAATGTGGACGTCCAGGTCCCGCCATTGGTTATTGACCGTAGAGGTGTCTCGGTCATGTCTACATAGTTGTCGAATCCGCAGGGTCTGCACACTTAAGGTTCGGTGACGTTTCGATAGTGTAGATTTATGTATGGTGGTGACCGAAGGTTGTTCGGAGTCCCGTATGAGATCCCAGACGTCACGAGGAGCTCCGGAATGGTCCGGAGGTAAAGATTCATATATAGGAAGTCCCAGTTTGGTTTCCGGAAAAGTTTCGGGCTCATCGGTAGTGTACCGGGAGTATCGGTATTGTACCGGGAGTGCCGGTAGTGTACCGGAGGACCTCCGGGAGGGGTATTTCGACCCCAAGAGGTCCATGGGCTGTGGGATAATAATAACCAGCCCTTAGTGGGCTGGGAAAACAGCCACAAAGGCCCATGGCGCAGGAGAGAAAATCCTAAAGCAAAAAGTGGAAAATCAGCCAATAGGAGGCAATCCTACTCCAACTAGGATTGGAGGTGAAGTAGGATTGCTCCCACCTCCTATTTCGGCCGACCCAAAGGCCTTGGATGCCTCTCCTCTCCTCTCCTCCTATATATACTAGTGGATTGGGTGGTGTTTGGACAGAATTTCCGGCCACGTGCTACCCGTTTCACCGGTGCACAGTTTCTCCTCTAGATCGGTTTTCCGCAGCGCTTAGGCGAAGCCCTGCCGGAATCACTCCACCACCATCACCGGAGCGCCGTCACGCTGCCGATGAACTCTCTCTCCTCTCCACCTCCTCTCGCTGGATCGAGACGGTGGAGATCGTCATCAAGCTGCACGTGTGCTGAACGCGGAGGTGCCGTCCGTTCGGCGCTAGATCGGAAGGACTGTGATCGAGATCGCGAGACAGTTCGTGATGAGATCGCGGAACGGATCGTGATGAGTTCGCGGGACAAATCGTGATCAAGATAGTGAGACGGATCGTGATGAGTTCACGGGACGGATCATGATTGGATCGCGGGACGGATCGTGATGAGATCGCGGGACGCTCGGCCCTTTGGATCGCGAAGATGTTCGACTACACCAACCGCGTTTCTTAACGCTTCCCACTTAGCGATCTACAAGGGTATGTAGATCCACTCTCCCTCTCGTAGATGCTCATCGCCATGGATAGGTTTGCATGTGCGTAGGAAATTTTTTGTTTCCCATGCGACGTTCCCCAACAGAAGTTGCCCGGCTCTTAGCGGCGGGTTTCATTGTCGAGGTCTTTCACCCGGAGTGGCTTGCGAACCCAGTGCGTATGTGCGTGGACTATACAGACCTTAACAAGGCTTGTCCGGCTGATCCTTTTGCTCTCCCTCGTATTGATCATATCATTGATGCTACGACGGGTTGTGAAAACCTATGCTTCCTGAAGCTTATTCATGGTATCATCAGATCAAGATGGCAGTTAAGGACCAAGAGAAGATGGCTTTCATTACGCGTTTTTGAGCCTTCGGTTATGTGTCTATGCCTTTTGGATTCAAGAGTGCCCAGGCGACTTATCAGTGTTGCATGCAGAATTGCCTTCACAGTCAGATCGCGTGCAATGTTCACACTTACGTGGATGATATTGTGATCAAATCAAGGAAGAAGGAGTCCCTTTTGGACGACTTAAGGGAAACCTTTGACAATCACCGGGTTTATAAGATGATGCTTAACCCGGCAAAGTGTGTTTTTGGCGTTCCGGTTGGAAAGCTCTAGGGATTTCTGGTTTCTGAGCGTGGAATTGAGGCTAACCCGGATACGATCAAAGCTATCAACTCCCTGGAAGAGCCGGCTTGTATTAACGATGTCCAACGCCTGGCAGGGCAGATCGCCGTGCTGAGCTGATTCATAAGCCGCCTTGGTGAGAAATCTATCCCCCTATATCAGATGATGAAAAAGACAGATAAGTTTGTCTGGAGTACGACGGCGGGTGAAGCGTTTGAGGCGCTCAAGAAGCAGCTCACTGAGCCGCCGGTATTAGCTGCTCCAGCTAAGAAAGAACCTTTGCTCCTGTATGTGGTCGCTAACAATGTGGCTATCAGCGCTGCAATTGTGGTCGAGCGCAAGGAAGCAGGGAAGGAATATCTGGTTCAGAGGCCGGTTTATTATATCAGTGAGGTCCTGACAGAGTCTAAGCAGAGATATCCACATTGACAGAAGCTTGTGTATGGGGTGTTCATGGCCGTTCGCAAGTTAAAACGCTACTTCTTAGGGCACCAGATCAATGTGGTCAACTCTACTCCATTAGGGGACATAATTAAAAACAGAGAAGCGGCTGGAAGGATTGCTAAGTGGGCATTGGAGCTGGGACCTCTCAATCTGAAATACATACCCCGTATGGCTGTCAAGTCTCAAGCCCTTGTGGATTTCATAAACGATTGGACGGAGTGTCAAGCGCCCGAAGAAAAGCTGGATAACACATACTAGACTATACACTTTGATGGATCCAAGCAGTTGGAAGGGTCAGGGGAAGGAGTTGTTTTAACATCTCCCAAAGGTGATAAGTTCTGTTATGTGCTCCGGCTGATGTTCCCTTGCACCAATAATGCGGCTGAATATGAAGCCCCGCTTCATGGCCTCAAAGTAGCTAAGGACATTAATTTAAGTCGGGTAAGGTGTTTGGGTGACTCAGATCTTGTGGTTCGGCAAGTTTCAAGCACTTGGGATTCCAAGGACCCACGGATGGCGGCTTATCGTCAGGCGGTGGATGTCATTGCTGGTCACTTTAAAGGTTATCAGGTAGATCACATTGATGGCCGCAGGAATGAGGCGGCTAATGCCTTGTCAAGGTTAGGCTCTCAGCGAAAGCCGGTGCCGCCTAATATCTTTCTGGACGCCTTACATCAACCGACTGTCAACTTACCTTTAGAGGAAGATTTGGCTATTCCTAACCCAGAGGGGCACTTAGTGGCGGCTTTACATGCTATTCTGGATTGGACTGTGCCTTACCTGGCGTATTTGACTCGGGGCGAGTTACCTGAGGATGAAAACCTGGCCAGGCAAATCACCCGGCGGTCTAAATCCATGACAATATTTAATGGTGAGTTGCACAAGTGCAGCGTTACCGGGGTATTTCAACGTTGTGTCTCACCAGAGGAAGGTCAGGAAATCTTAAATGAAATTCACGTTGGAGATTGTGGACGTCACGCCGGCTCAAAATCTCTAGTGGCCGAGGCGTTCCGGCACGGTTTTATCTGGTTGACGGCTCACAAGGATGCATAAGATCTGGTCCACAAGTGTGACGGATGTCAAAAATTCGGCCGGCGTGTTCATGTTCCGGCTCAAGAATTGTGCATGATACCAATTACTTGGCCATTTGCAGTCTGGGGCTTGATATGGTCGGGCCTTTCAAGAGATCCAAGGATAAGAAAATGCACCTCTTGGTGGCAGTTGATAAGTTCACCAAGTGGGTAGAGGCTGAGCCGGTCAGCAAGTGTACGTGGCTATGGCGGTTCAGTTTATTAGAAAGCTGATCTACCGTTTTGGTTACCCTCACAACATCATCACGTACATTGGCACAAACTTGTCCAAGGGGGCTATGAAGAAATTCTATGACTTGGAGCACATCCGGCTTGATGTTTCGGCGGTTGCTCATCCACAGTCCAACGGTCAGGCGGAGCATGTAAATCAAGAAATCTTGAGAGGTATCAAGCCACGGCTTATGGTTCCTTTACAACAGACGCCGGGTTGTTGGGTGGAAGAATTGCCGTCCGTCTTATGGAGCATCAGAACCACCCCAATAGATCCATAGGGTACACACCTTTCTTCATGGTTTACGGTGCAGAGGTCGTGTTACCAAGTGACATTCGGCATAACTCGCCACGAGTGGCGGCTTACATTGATATGGACAATGATACGGTGCGTCAAGACGCGTTGGATGCTCTGGAGGAGGAACGAGAGTTGGTGGCTGCCCGTTCGGCGATCTATCAGCTAGACCTGCGCCGCTATCATAGCCGTAGAGTCAAGACCCGGATGTTTCAAGAGGGCGACTTAGTGCTGCGGTTGATTCAAGACCAGACAAATATGCATAAGTTATCTCCTCCATGGGAAGGAACTTTCGTGGTCAGCCGAAATCTCAACAACGGATCTTATTATCTCATTGACATCCGGGATGACTCACATACTTTGGGTCAGGAGAGCCGCCGGTCGTGGAACATAGCGCACCTGCGGCCTTATTACACCTGAGTTGTTGAGACTCGCCATTGTATACTATCCTTGTACATATCATATTTATATTTGAATAAAGTAGCATCCCTGCAAGCTGGGGCCTCTACCATTTCGCATATCTTCATCCATGCAAGGAAAATCCAAAACTTTGGTTGTCGAAGGGGGCTTCCCACCTCCGGGTGTAGCTTATCTATCCCTAACAACCGGCTTTCATGCTAAACATGTTGACAAGTCAACATTGGCTGTCGAAGGGGGCTTCCTACCTTCGGGTATATCTTATCTAACCCTAACAACCGGCTCTTATGCCAAAAAGTTGACAAGTCAACTTTGGTTGTCGAAGGGGGCTTCCCACCTCCGGGTGTAGCTTATCTATCCCTAACAACCGGCTTTCACGCCAAAAATGTTGATAAGTCAACATTGGCTACCTAAGGGGGCTTCCTACCTTCGGGTATAGCTTATCTAACCCTAACAGCCGGCTCTTATGCCAAAAAAGTTGACAAGTCAACTTTGGTTGTCGAAGGGGGCTTCCCACCTCCGGGTGTAGCTTATCTATCCCTAACAACCGGCTTTCACGCCAAAAATGCTGACAAGTCAACATTGGCTGTCGAAGGGGGCTTCCTACCTTCGGGTATAGCTTATCTAACCTTAACAGCCAGCTCTTATGCCAAAAAAGTTGACAAGTCAACTTTGGTTGTCGAAGGGGGCTTCCCACCTTCGGGTGTAGCTTATCTATCCCTAACAACCGGCTTTCACGCCAAAAATGTTGATAAGTCAACATAGTCGTATAGGGGGCTTCCTGCCCTACGGGTGTAGCTTATCAAACCCTATCGGTCGGCTCTTAGCCAAGCAATTGACTCCATCAGCATGTTAAGAAGACCCAACATCTTCGGGTTGTGCTTTTAAGACGCCCTCCTAATGGCATAAGGATGCATCTATTCATGCAGGAAATTAAGCTGCAGAGAGCCGGTAAGGCATACAATGAGAAGAACAAGGAAGATGGCATATATATGTTACGCCGAACTTTTTCATATATGCACGATGGCACAATTCAAAGAAAGGCAAAAATCACTACTAGACTATTACAGACGCTCTCTATGGAGCCCAAAAATATCATCAAGTCTTTTACACCGCTCATGGCGGGTCATAAAGAGCCGGCTATCAACAGATGTCTACAGTGCGATTAGCTGGCTCGCGGGTCACCCTGCTCCGGCTCTTCGTCTGCCTTGATCTGTAGATTTTCCAAGTCCTAGTTGCAGTTGGTTAAAGCCACAAAGGTTCCTTCTTCAAAGAAGGGGGACGGGTCAAGTTCAGAGGCGAAAAGATTCTTACTGCGGGCGGGTGTCAAATCATTGCACTCAAAGAGCGGGCCACAGATCCTTTTCTGATCTGTGTTGTAAGCCGCCTGGTAAGTCGCTAGATTGACCTCTTCTGCTAAGACGGAGGCTAGGACTTTGGAATCCTTCACACACCGGGCATAGTCGGCGTCTGTAAATTTGGAGTCATCGTCCTTCTTAGAGGGAAACCCGTCCATCATATCAGCCGGAGTTACCTCTGGAGCGAAAGCCAATGCCCGGCTTATGGCCGCGATTGCCCCCCTTGCGGGCGGCTGATCTCTTTAGCTCCACAATCTGTTTGGCAGCGTCGACAAAAGCTCTAAGACCCCTTTGAGAGTTGAAGGGATATTCTCCTTGTACTGCATAGCCTTGATTGTGCATACAACGCCGTAGTAGAGTTGTTCTGTCAACGTGTATATGGCCTTCAGGGGAAGCAAGCTGTCAGAGGCAAGTTGGCGGCTCCTAGGACCTGCATGAGATGGAGGCCTCATTATGAGTCGCCAACACAAGTACAATATACATATTGAGTCAAGCTATTAAAAACTTACCAAAGAGGGCGCCTGTCATCTTCGTGATGTGGCGCTTCAAGGACTGCAGTTCATCAAACACAATCATGAGTCGCTGATCAGCGTCATCCGCCCGTTTAGTTAACGTGGCTTTTTCAGCTTTGGCAGATTCCTTGAAGGTGGTGAAGTCGGCCTTGATTTTGGTCAGCTCTTCAGAAAGGAGCCGGCATTTTTCGTCAGCTTCACTACGGGCGGCTTGCTGAGCGGCTAAGTTGGTTTTTAAGCCGACCACTTCTGACCCGGCTTCGATTAAAGCTTCCTGCGGCATATCAAAATATGGAATAAACCGGCAGGGGGAGAAATATCAAAAACTCAGCAAGTCTCAAACAGATTGCAAGCAATATGTATGACACTTGGGGGCTAATGTTTATTTGGTCTCCTAGATCAAAGGCAATTCCGGATCATCTTTATTCAGTTATCCCGGAATTTGGGGGGGCAACATACCGGTTTTTTCAGGAGGTTCAGCATGAAAGTCCCGACTCAACTTCGACAAGATTGAGCCGGCCCTTGGGGGCTAGATTTGGCTCTATTACTCATTCTCAATAAAGTCCCGACTCAACTTTGGAAAAGATTGAGCCGGCCCTTGGGGGCTAGATTTGGCTCTATTACTCATTCTCAATAAAGTCCCGACTCAACTTTGGAAAAGATTGAGCCGACCCTTGGGGGCTATAATTGGATCTGTTACCTACCTTCTAGGAAACTCCGGTTCAAGATTATAAATTATTGAGCCGGCCCTTGGGGCTAACGGCAAAGTTTGAGATCACATTTAAGTAAGTTGAGGCCTACATGTTGGATGTTTCTATTTCTATTAAGATGGAAGAGCCAGATTATTATCAGCCAATATTAACCCGGCCCTTGGGGGCTACGTAAGGGTATCAGGATGAAAAAGGAATACATCATATTTTTTCTTCATTAAGTTAACGAGTTTGAATTCCAGATCCCGGCTTGTGGACAACCGGTTCATGTAGCCAGCATGAAGTTCATCATCTGTCATTTTCTCTAAGGCGGGGAGCTCAAACTCCAACCTCCTAGAAGCTTCAGCCATTTCACTATGCTTGGTCAGCACGTGAGGTGAAGGAGAGTGCAAGCCGGTGCCGGTAATCACGACGTCCGAGGCAGTGGTATCATCAGCAGCCTTGGTAGGGTTCGGCAGCTTGGAAAGGTCCGTTTTCGGGCTCTCGGGAATAATGTCATCAGCAGTCGGCTCTGCAGAAGTCGTTGGAGGGTCCGTAGCCGGCATAGGTGCATCCGGCTTGGCAAACTCCGGTTCTTGAGCGGTACGGCTAGGGGAGGACTTGTTGGTTTTCCTTCGCTTGGCTTGAGCCCTGGAAAAGCATAAAATTAGAGCCTGAAGTTTACAACTGCCAAAGAGTTGAACGCAAGGTTTGAAAAACACATACATCGGGTTAATCTTTGGAGGCGGCAGACCGATGGCAGTAGAGTCACCAGATGAAGGCGAAGACCCCTGAAAGACAGTTCAGATAATGTAAGGTACTTTTGGAATTACAAAAGAAGAGCTAGTAAAATCAAACAGAGAAGGAATATATACATCTGTGGGGCGCTTCTTCTGAGCCGGGGAGTTCGGTAAACCAGACATGAGATCAGTAGAGCTGGCGCTTCGGGGCTGGCATCGGTCGGCTTGCTGTTGCTCTTTCAAAATAAATTGAGGATCCGAATGAGCAAGAGGATGAGAAAGGGGAACATTTCGAATGACCCGCTGTATCTTCCGGGGCACAAAATATTCTGAGTCAGACGAAATATAAGTTACCTCAGGAGCGTTGGCGTGGCTCGTCTCTACCTTGTCCTATGAGTGGCTGTTGTTAGTAAAATGAATAAAAAGGCAGCAAAAAGTGGTCAAATTATACCTCTGACCCATCTGATTCCGGCGGTTCAAACCATTCTTCTTGAGGAGTGGTCTTCTTCGTCTTCTTGGCCAGGGCCTTCTTCTTTTCCTTCTTGAGAGGAGGGACGTATTTCTTCTTCCAGAAGTCAGAGTCAGCCTGAAAAGTTAAGCCGGCAGGTAGTAAGGAATCTCCAAAGTCATAACTAAATAAACATGAGAGACTATGGAGAGTCGCCTTACTTCTGGGGCCGGGTTAGTAGCACAGAAAGGCGCCAGCCCAATGGCGCTGCAAGCTCCTTACGTCTCGTGGTCAAGACTCCGGATGGCAGTTGTAATATCATCTTCGGTTAATGTCGACCGGCTGAAGCAGAGGGAGTCATGGTACTGGCCCAGATATTTGCACATGAGGCGATTTCTTCAGCTCAGGGGCATGATCCTCCAAGAGATCCAGCAGCGGATCAAATCTAATCCTATCAGTCCGTTGGCCATGAGGGCCTTAATTTTGGCATGAGACGGCTCGAGCCTAGCCCATTAGGCAGTTGACAGCTGGCAGGAAGCTCGAAGGTCGTCTTGAGCCGGGATGGGCGATAACCCTACAGCGGAAGTTCATCTTCTGGGAGGTATCTTTACAATAAAACCAGGTCTTATTCCAATCCTTTGGATGACTCGGCATCTGAACAACCGGAAAGGTTAAGTCCCGGCGCCCCTGAATTGAAATCCCGCCGAGCTCTAAGCTTGGGCCGGCCTTCACTTCGATCTGGCGATTTGCATAGAAGAACTCTCGGAAGAGACCAACAGACGGATCGGCTTGCAGATAAACTTCGTTGAGCACTTGGAAATTATAGGTGTTGGAGACAGAATTAGGGACGAGGTCTTGAGGGTGCAACTTGTAAAAATGAAGAACATCCCGAAAGAATTTTGAGCCGGGGTTACAAACCCACGCTCGATGTCATCTGAAAACACCACTACTTCGCCCTCCCAAGGAATGGGCTTCAGTTCATCGCCCAGAACCCGCCAATGGATGACGTCCTTGGCGGGAAGGATGCCTGCGTGCACAAAATCCACCAGGAACTCCTCAGTGATGCAATAGCCGACCCAATTACAGGAGTTGGATGTGCGAGACATGGCGGCAGTTTAAAACTACGCAGAGTAACCATAAACGGTGAGTCAGGTAACGGCAGATATCTACGGGCGGCTAAAAGCTTAAGATCTTAAGGTTGAGCCACCAAGATCCGGCTGGTGAGAGCCGGAACTGCATGGCGGGTCAAGGTTATGAAAAGACAAGGCAAAATTTGGCTAAGTCTGGTAAACAGGTTTCGCAAGGTATCATTAAAATTGCGGATCTACAAAACAAAGGAAATGTTTCTATTTCAAGCCTAGAGACGAACTGACAAAAAATGTTGAAAGTTTAAAAACGGCAGGCGGAGCGGTTGCAAATCTACGCACTATTCTTGTCAATCTCCTACACAACCCCGCATCGGGGACAAGATACCGACAAGTGTTTATGGGCTAGGCATGGCTGGCATTGACGGAAGCTCGGGTTCTACGCGGCGGAGGGGCACCATGAAACCCTACTGGAATGGCTATGGATCTAAGGGAAGAAGGACTCACGGGAAACGGTGTGGCGAACGCAGAGAGAGCTCTGGATTGAAACAGGTTGATGCAGCGGCCTTATCGACGACGATGAGGGGACGGCGCCGGAGTGAGATGCGCTGAAGCGGAGGCATCGGAAGGAAGGAAACGAAGAGCGAGCGGGAGAAGGCAAATGATGCCCCTCGTGGTCCTATTTAATAGAAAAGGGCGGAAACATGCGCGAAAATCCAGGCGTCGGATGTCATTTGACCGAGGCAGACGCCTTGATTCTTGGACTATCCATTTAATAAGGGAAGATTTGTTGCGTGCGTCAAAGGATCTTTTTGACAGATTTGATGTGACGTCATGGCAGGTCATTATTTTCTGGGCGACTCGCCGAGGAGTAAGAAGAAGGCTGAAGCGAGCAATCTCAAATCAACCTGGGGCCTAATGTTGGGGATATAACCCCATGGTGAGACCCGCCCTGAGGGATCCAGGTCACACCAGACGGCTCGTACACCAGCCCAAGAGTGAGTCGTCAATACTTAAGGCCCAAGACGCTTGGCGGCTTGACAGGATGGGCCGGAACATGGCCCGAACGGAGAAGACCCGGGCGAGTAAGCCGCCTAGAGACAACTTGGACAGGAAAGGTAAGATAAGGTAGAGGTAGACTCGTACATATAATGAGAGTCAGATACAACTTGTATGACCCGTGGTCTTGACCTCCAATATAAAGGCAAGACCCGGGGCGGCTTAGGGATCAGGCTATCGAGAACTAGGTCAAGCAATAGCTCCCTTGTAATCGATACATCAAGCAATACAAGCACAAGCAGGACGTAGGCTGTTACGTCAACTTGAGGGGTCGAACCTGGGTAAACTCGTGTCCTTCGTCCCAACCAACCCGTTTGACTCCATCACGTTAGCAATGGCCTTGAATCCAAGTCCGTTCACCCAGACATCTGCCGTGATAAAACCATGACATCTTGAATTTCAGAGATTGCTATATCATTCATAATTTCTTTGTGTTTAGCAAAAGATATAGCACTACTACTAGAACCCATGTCACATAAACCATGATAGCAATGATCTCTAATCTTAATAGAAACAACAGGGATGCCAACAACTGGTTTGTTTTTATCAAGCTTGTCCTGCTCATTTCTAACAGGCTTTGCAATTATAGTCGCTTCACTACAGAATCAAATAACATGACCATCAATATTATCAACCAAGAGATCTTTAACTACAACAATATCAGGCTCCTCATTTATTTGTTCAGAAGGATTAGGTGTTCTAATATAACTTTTATTAACCATAGGTTTAGCTTTAGCATGTTCCCTGATCTTAACAGGAAAGGTACGTAGGTTTCACAATGTAAACAGTAGGTACAACTCAATCAACATGATAAAAGATTTCTTCCTCTTTAACTTTAATGGGTTCCTCTAATAATTTTTCAATAGGTGGATGATATTTAAACCACTTATCCTTAGGGAGATCAACATGAGTAGCAAATGATTCACAGAAAGTGGCTAATATCTCAGAGTCAAGCCCATATTTATTGCTAAACTTACGAAAAGTATCAGTTTCCATAAAAGATTTAACAGAATCAAACTTAAGCTTTATACCTCACTTTTTACCTTTGTCGAATTCCCAGTCTTTAGAGTTGCATTTAAATCTTTCTAGAAGATCCCAATTTAATTTAATAGTCTTCTTCATATAAGAACCAGTAGAAGAAGAATCGAGTTGTACTTGATCATTATGAGAAAGCCGAGCATAAAATTTTTGTATAATCATTTTGTTGGGGAACGTCGCATGGGAAAAAAAATTCCTACGCACACGCAAACCTATCCATGGTGATGAGCATCTACGAGAGGGAGAGTGGATCTACGTACCCTTGTAGATCGCTAAGCGGGAAGCGTTAAGAAACGCGGTTGGTGTAGTCGAACTTCTTCGCGATCCAAATCGCCGAGCATCCCGCGATCCAATCACGAACCGTCCCGCGAACACATCATGATCCGTCCCGCGAACTCATCACAATCCGTCTCACAATCTTGATCACGATCTGTCCCGCGAACTCATCACGATCCATTTCGTGATCACATCACGAACCGTCTCGCGATCTCGATCACGGTCCTTCCGATCTAGCGCCGAACGGACGGCACCTCCGCGTTCAGCACACGTGCAACTTGATGACGATCTCCACCGTCTCGATCCAGCGAGAGGAGGTGGAGAGGAGAGAGAGTTCACCGGCAGCGTGACGGTGCTCCGGTGATGGTGGTGGAGCAATTTCGGGAGGGCTTCACCTAAGCGCTGCAGAAAACCGATCTAGAGGAGAAACTATGCACCGGTGTAACGGGTAGCACGTGGCCGGAAATTCTGTCCAAAAACCACCCAATCCACTAGTATATATAGGAGGAGAGGAGAGGAGAGTCAGACAAGGCCTTTGGGTCGGCCGAAATAGGAGGTGGGAAGCAATCCTACTTCACCTCCAATCCTAGTTGGAGTAGAATTGCCTCCTATTGGCTGATTTTCCACTTTTTCCTTTAGGACTTTCTCTCCTGCGCCATGGGCCTTTGTGGCTGTTTTCCCAGCCCACTATGGGCTGGTTATTATTATCCCACAGCCCATGGACCTCTTGGGGTAGAAATACCCCTCCCGGAGTCCTCCCGGTACACTACCGGCACTCCCGGTACACTACCGATGAGCCCGAAACTTTTCCGGAAACCAAAATGGGACTTCCTATATATGAATCTTTACCTCCAGACCATTCCGGAGCTCCTTTTGACGTCCTAGATCTCATCCGGGACTCCGAAAAAACTTCGGTCACCACCATACATAACTCTACACTATCGAAACATCACCAAACCTTAAGTGTGCAGACCCTGCGGGTTCGAGAACTATGTAGACATGACCGAGACACCTCTACGGTCAATAACCAATGGAGGGACCTGGACGTCCACATTGGTTCCTACATATTCTACGAAGATCTTCATTGGTCGAACCTCTATGTCAAGGATTCAGTTAATCCCGTATAACGTTCCCTTTGTTCTTCGGTATGTTAGTTGCCCGAGATTCGATCGTCGGTATCTCCATACCTAGTTCAACCTCGTTACTGGCAAGTCTCTTTACTCGTTTTGTAATACAAGATCCCGTGACTAACACTTAGCCACATTGCTTGCAAGGCTTGTTGTGATGTTGTATTACCGAGTGGGCCCTGAGATACCTCTCCGTCACACGGAGTAACAAATCCCAGTCTCGATCCATGCCAACTCAACAGACACCATCGGAGATACCTGTAGAGCACCTTTATAGTCACCCAGTTACGTTGCGACGTTTGATACACACAAGGCACTCCTCCGATATCTGTGAGTTGCATGATCTAATGGTCATAGGAACACATACTTGACATGCGGAAAACAGTAGCAATAAACTGACACGATCATATGCTACGTTTGCAGTTTGGGTCTTGTCCATCACATCATTCTCCTAATGATGTGATCCCGTTATCAAATGACATCTCATGTCCATGGCTAGGAAACCTTAACCATCTTTTGATCAGCGAACTAGTCTATTAGAGGCATACTAGGGACATGGTTTTGTCTATGTATCCACACATGCATCTAAGTCTCCGATCAATACAATTATAGCATGGATAATAAACAATTATCATGAACAAGGAAATATGATAATAACTAATTTATTATTGCCTCTAGGGCATATTTCCAACAGTCTCCCACTTGCACTAGAGTCAATAATCTAGTTCACATCACCATGTGATTTGCATTGTTATGAATCTAACACCCAATGAGTTCTGGGGCTCGATCATGCTTTGCATGTGAGAGAGGTCTTATAGTCAACGGGTCTGCGATATTCAGATCCGTGTGTACTTTGCAATTCTCTATGTCAAACCGTAAACACTGCTACCACACTCTACTTGGTACTATTTCCAAATGGCTGCTCCACTATATGTATCCAGATTGCTACTACTAGTCATCCGGATAGGTGTTAAAGCTTGCATCAACGTAACTCTTTACGACGAACTCTATATCACCTCCATAATCAAGAAACATTTCCTTAGTCCTCTGGTTACTAAGGATAATTCGGACCGCTGTCTAGTGATCCACTCTTGGACCACTCTTGTACCCCCTGACGGACTCATGGCAAGGCACACATAGGTGCGGTACACAGCATGGCATAATATAGAGCCTATGGCTAAGGCATAGGGGACGACGTTCGTCCTTTCTCTTTCTTCTGCCGTTGTCGAGCTTTGAGTCTCACTCAACTTTCACACCTTACAAATCAGGCGAGAACTCTTTCTCTGACTGATCCATTTTGAACTCTTTCAAAATCTTGTCAAGGCATGCACTCATTGAAAGTCTCATCGAGCATCTTGATCTATCTCCATAGATTTTGATGCTCAACAATTAGGTAGCTTCATCCAGGTCTTCCTTTGAAAATCACTTTCCAAATGACCGTTTTATGCTTTCCAGAAACTCTACATTATTTCTGATCAACAATATGTCATCCACATATACTTATCGGAAATTCTATAGTGCTCCCACTCACTTTATTGCAAATACAAGTTTCTCGTAAACTTTGTATAAACATCAAAACTTTGATCACCTCGTCAAAGCGTATATTCCAACTCCAAGATGCTTGCTTCAGTCCATGGAAGGATCATCGAAGCTTGCACACCTTTTAGCATCCTTAGGCCTGACAAAACCTTCTGGTTGTATGACATACAACCTTTCCTCAAGTAAACCGTTAAGGAAACGATGTTTTGACATCCATCTACCAGATTTCATAATTGAAAACACAACAACTGCTAACATAATTCCAACAGACTTTAGCACCACTACGAGTGAGAAAGTCTCATCGTAGTCAACTCCTTGAACTTGTCACAAACATCTTTGCAACAAGTCGAGCTTTACAAATAGTGACATTCACCATCAGTGTGTGTCTTCATTTTAAAGATCCATTTGTACTCAACGTCCTGCCGTCCAACGAGCAAGTCTACCAAAGTCTACACTTGTTTTTCATACATGGATCCTATCTCGGATTTCATGGCCTCCAACCATTTGTCGGAATCCGGGCCCATCATCGCTTATCCATAGATCGTAGGTTCATCATTGTCCAACAACATGACCTCCAAGACAGGGTTGCCGTACCGCTCAGGAGCAGTACACATCCTTGTCGACCTACGAAGTTTGATAGTAACTTGATCCTGAAGCTTCATGATCATCATCATTAACTTCCTCTTCAACTAACGTAGGCTTCACAGAAACATCTTTCTGCGTTGTGCTACTCTTTGGTTAAACAAAGGTTTAACAACCTCATCAAGTTCTATCTTCCTCCCACTCAATTCTTTCGGGAGAAACATTTCCTCGAGAAAGGAGCCGTTTAAGCAACAAACACTTTGCACTTGGATCTGAGATAGAAGGTTCACCCAACTGATCTTAGGGTATTATATGAAGATGCATTTGGCCGCCTTGGGTTCGACCTCATTAGGTGAAAACATTTTCCACACAAGTGTCGCAGCCCCAAGTATTAAGAAATGACAGCTTAGGTTTCTATCAAACCATAATTCACATGGTGTCATCTCAACGGATTTAGATGGTGCCCTATTTAAAGTGGATGTAGTTGTCTCTAATGCATAACCCCAAAATTATAGTAGTAAAACGACAAGAGACATCATAGCACGCACCATGTCCAATAGAGCATAACTAGGATGTTCGGACACACCATCACACTATGGTGTTCCAGGTGGCGTTTAGTTGTGAAACAACTTTCACATTGTCTTAAGTTGTATGCCAAACTCGTGACTCATATATTCACCTCCACGATCATATCGCAGTCATTTTTATCTTCTTGTCACGATGATCTTTAAACCTCACTCTGAATTTGCTTGAACCTTTCAAACGATTCAGACTTGTGTTTCATTAAGTAAATATACACTATATCTACTCAAATCATCAGTGAAGGTAAGAAAATAACGATATCCACTGCACGCTACAAGACTCACAAGATTGCATACATTAACATGTATCATTTCCAATGAATCACTTTCCCGCTCCATCCAACGGGGTCCTTTAGTCATCTTGCCCAAGAGGCATGGTTCGCATCTCTCAACCGATTCGAAATCGAATGAGTCCAAATATCCATCACCATGGAGTTTCTTCATGCGCTTTATACCAATATGACATTTTGCGGCAGTGCCACAAGTATGTGGTACTATCATTATTTAACTTTGTATCTTTTGACATCAATGTTATGAACATGTGTATTACTACGATCAAGATTTCAACAAACCAGTCTCACTGGGTGCATGAACATTGAAGGTATTATTCATGTAAACAGAATAACTATTATTCTCTGACTTAAATGAATAACCGTATTGCAACAAACATGATCTAATCATGTTCATGCTCAACGCAAAACACCAAATAACATTTATTTAGGTTCGTCACTAATCCTGAAGGTAGAGAGGGCGTGCGATGTTAATCACATCAACCTTGGAAACATTTCCAACACACATCGTCACCTCACCCTTAGCTAGTTCTCCGTTTATTTTGTAGCTTTTATTTCGAGTTACTAACATTTAGCAACCGAACCGGTATCCAATATCCAGGTGCTACTAGGAGTACTAGCAAGGTACACATCAATAACTCGTATATCAAATATACTTCTGTCGATGTTGCCAGCCTTCTTATCTACCAAGTATCTAGGGTTGTTCCGCTTCAGCGACCTCTCACCTCATAATAGAAGCACTTAGTCTCGGGTTTGAGTTCAACTTTGGGTTGCTTCACTGGAGCAGCAACTGACTTGCTATCCATGAAGTTTCCCTCCATGCTCTTTCCCTTTTCAAAACTAGTGGTTTGATTAACCATCAACACTTGACGCTCCTTCTTGATTTCTACCTTCGCGGTGTCAAACATCGCGAACAGCTCAGGGATCAATACTTCTATCCCTGGTGTATTATAGTTCATCACTAAGTTCTAGTAGCTTTAGTGACAGTGACTTGGAGAACTATATCAATCACTATCTTATCTGGAAGATCAACTCCCACTTGATTCAAGCGATTGTAGTACCCAGACAATCTGAGTACATGCTCAACGATTGGGCTATTCTCCTTCATCTTACAGGCAAAGAATCTTGTTGGAGATCTCATATCTCGCAACACAGGCACGAGCCTAAGATCACAATCTCTGCTCCTAGAACATCTCATATGTTCCGTGACGTTCAAAACGTTTCGGAGCCTCAATTCTAAGCCGTAATGCATGATGCACTAAACTATCAAGTAGTCATTGAAACGTGCCTGTTAGATGTTCACAACATCTATAGACGACGCTAGAGGGGGTGGCGCACCGAGCGGTGCATTAAGGACATAAGCCTTTTGTGCAGCAATGAGGACAATCCTTAGATCACGGACCCAGTCCGCAATATTGCTACCAACATCTTTCAACTCTATTTCTCTAGGAACATATAAAAATTTAATGGAGCTACAGCACGAGCTAGTAATCTACAACATAATTTGCAAAGACACTTTGACTATGTTCATGATAATGAGTTCAATTAATCATATTACTTAAGAACTCCCACTCAAATTGACATCCCTCCGATCATTCGAGTGATACATGATCCAAATTCATCAACTCAAGTCCGATCATCACGTGAGTTGAGGTGGCTGCAATGGTGAACATCATTATGTTGATCATATCTACTATATGACTCATGTTCGACCTTTCGGTCTCTCGTGTTCTGAGGCCATGTCTGTACATGCTAGGCTCGTCAAGTTTAACCCGAGTGTTCTGCGCGTGCAAATCTGGCTTGCACCCGCTGTATGTGAACGTAGAGTCTATCACACCCGATCATCACGTGGTGTCTCAACACGATGAACTTTCACAACGGTGCACACTCGGGGAGAACACAGTTCATCTTGAAATTCAAGTGAGGGATCACCTTATAATGCTACTGCCGTACTAAGCAAAACAAGGTGCATAAAAGGATTAACATCTCATGCAATTCATAAGTGACATGATATGGCGATGAACTTGTGTTTAAGATCTCCATCTTCGAAACACCGGCATGATCTCCATCGTCACCGGCACAACACCATGATCTCCATCATCTTGATCTCCATCAATGTGTTGCCGTTGGGGTTGTGGCGCCAGCCCTGCTTCTACTTCTATTGCTACCGCTTAGCGATAAAGTAAAGCATTACATAGCGCTTAATGATTGACACGCAGGTCATACAATAATTAAAGACAACCCTATGGCTCCTGCCGGTTGCCGTACTCAACGACATGCAAGTCGTGAAATTCTATACATCACATGATCATCTCATACATCACATATATCTCATCATGTCATTGGCCATATCACATCACAACATACCCTGCAAAAACAAGTTAGACGTCCTCTAATTGTTGTTACCTATTTTACGTCGCTGCTATGGGTATCTAGCAAGAACGATTGTCATCTACGCAAAAACCACAATGGTAATACATTAGTTGCTTTTCAACCTTCTCAAGGACCGCCTTTGTCGAATCCGATCCAACTAAAGTGAGAGAAACTGTCACCCGCAAGCCATCTTGGAAAAAAGTTGCGTCGAGGGAACCGGTCTCTCGTCAGCGTACGAGTAATGTTGGTCCGGGCCGCTTCATCTCACAATCCCGCTGAACCAAAATACGACCAAGGGAGGAAGAAATCTAAGCATCAACGCCCACAAACCTTTTGTGTTCTACTCGAGATCTCATCGAACCATCAACCTAGCTCATGATGCCACTGTTGGGGAACGTCGCATGGGAAACAAAAAATTTCCAACGCACAAGCAAACCTATCCATGGTGATGAGCATCTACGAGAGGGAGAGTGGATCTACGTACCCTTGTAGATCGCTAAGCGGGAAGAGTTAAGAAACGCGGTTGGTGTAGTCGAACTTCTTCGCGATCCAAATCGCCGAGCGTCCCGCGATCCAATCACGAACCGTCCCACGAACACATCATGATCCATCCCGCGAACTCATCACGATCCGTCTCACGATCTTGATCACGATCTGTCCCGCGAACTCATCACGATCCGTTCCATGATCAAATCATGAACCATCTCGCGATCTCGATCACGGTCCTTCCGATCTAGCGCCGAACGGACGGCACCTCCGCGTTCAACACACGTGCAGCTTGATGACGATCTCCACCATCTCGATCCAGCGAGAGGAGGTGGAGAGGAGAGAGCGTTCACCGGCAATGTGACGGCGCTCCGGTGATGGTGGTGGAGCAATTCCGGCAGGGCTTCGCCTAAGCGCTGCAGACAACCGATCTAGAGGAGAAACTATGCACCGATGTAACGGGTAGCACGTGGCCGGAAATTCTGTCCAAAAACCACCCAATCCACTAGTATATATAGGAGGATAGGATAGGAGAGGCAGCCAAGGCCTTTGGGTCGGCTGAAATAGGAGGTGGGAAGCAATCCTACTTCACCTCCAATCCTAGTTGGAGTAGGATTGCCTCCTATTGGCTGATTTTCCACTTTTTGCTATAGAACTTTCTCTCCTGCGCCATGGGCCTTTGTGGCTGTTTTCCCAGCCCACTAAGGGCTGGTTATTATTATCCCATAGCCCATGGACCTCTTGGGATCGAAATACCCCTCCCGGAGGCCTCCTGGTACACTACCGGCACTCCCGGTACACTACCCGCACTCCCGGTACACTACCGATGAGCCCGAAACATTTCCGGAAACCAAACTGGGACTCCCTATATATGAATCTTTACCTCCGGACCATTCCGGAGCTCCTTGTGACGTCCGGGATCTCATCCGGGACTCCAAACAAACTTCGGTCACCACCATACATAACTCTACACTACCGAAACGTCACCAAACCTTAAGTGTGCAGACCCTGCGGGTTCGAGAACTATGTAGACATGAACGAGACACCTCTACGGTCAATAACCAATGGCGGGACTGGACATCCACATTGGTTCCTACATATTCTACGAAGATCTTCATCGGTCGAACCTCTATGTCAAGGATTAAGTTAATCCCGTATAACGTCCCCTTTGTTCTTCGGTATGTTACTTGCCCGAGATTCGATCGTCGGTATCTCCATACCTAGTTCAACCTCGTTACTGGCAAGTCTCTTTACTCGTTCCGTAATACAAGATCCCGTGACTAACACTTAGCCACATTGCTTGCAAGGCTTGTTGTGATGTTGTATTACCGAGTGGGCCCTAAGATATCTCTCCGTCACACGGAGTAACAAATCCCAGTCTCGATCCATGCCAACTCAACAGACACCATCGGAGATACCTGTAGAGCACCTTTATAGTCACCCAGTTACGTTGTGACGTTTGATACACACAAGGCACTCCTCCGATATCTGTGAGTTGCATGATCTCATGGTCATAGGAACACATATGTGACATGCGGAAAACAGTAGCAATAAACTGACACGATCATATGCTACGTTTGCAGTTTGGGTCTTTTCCATCACATCATTCTCCTAATGATGTGACCCCGTTATCAAATGACATCTCATGTCCATGGCTAGGAAACCTTAACATTCTTTTGATCAGCGAGCTAGTCTATTAGAGGCATACTAGGGACATGGTTTTGTCTATGTATCCACACATGCATCTAGGTCTCCGATCAATACAATTATAGCATGGATAATAAACAATTATCATGAACAAGGAAATATGATAATAACTAATTTATTATTGCCTCTAGGGCATATTTCCAACACATTTCACCCCAGAGCTCAGGATTGGGGCAGGTGTGCATACTAGATTTAAGACTCCCTCAAACTTGAGCGATGCTTTCTCCTTCATGATACCAACAATTATAAATAAAGTTCCGATCACGATGGAATAGATGTAGAGGATAAAACTTCTAATGAAATCCCTGCTTCAAGCGATTCTAGTCCCATGATCCAATATCATCCAATAGCATTTAGCACATCAATGCTTTTCCCTTCAAAGATAAAGGGAAAATTTTCTTCTTAACTTTGTCTCCAGGCAAACCTTCAAGGATAAATAATCCGCAAACTTCATCGACATATATGAAGTGGAATCAGGATGGGTTGTACCATCATAAGGATTAGCTATCAGTTTCTCTAACATACCCAAAGAAATCGGATACGTCTCCAACGTATCGATAATATATGAATTATTCATGCCATATTCACCTATTTTTACAATACTTTTATATGGTTTTGATGCACTTTATATGATTTATTTAGAACTAACCCGGACTGACGTTGTTTTCGGCAGAACTACCGTGGTGTTGTTTTTGTGCAGAAAATGAAAGTTCTCGGAATTGCCCGAAACTTTTTAACGATTTTTTGGAACAAAATAGTCACTAGAAGCTTCATGGGAGTTCCAAAAGAGTCACGAGGTGGCAACCCTCCACCAGGGCGCGCCAGGCCCGCAAACCGTGCCCTGGTGGAGGATGCTCACCTCGTGGCCCATCTTCGCGTGAAACCAATGCCAAAAATTCCTATAAATACGGAAACCATAATAAATAACCCAAGACTCCTTGTTCCACCTCCGCGAGGCCTCTGTATCAATGAAAATCAATCTGGAGAGAAAATAGCACCCTACCGAAAAGGGAAGATCATCTCCGGTGTCCATCTTCATCATCCCAACGGAGTCCATGATGAGGAGGGAGTAGTCCACCCTCGGTGTTGACGGTTTGTAAAGTATATATGTGTTCAATCTCTCTCTCTCTCCCTCTGTCGTGTTCTTGAGATGGCACGATCTTTATGTATCACAGGGTTTGTTAATATAGTTCGATCACATGGTGTTTTCCCCTCTCTATCTTGTTGTGATGAATTGAGTTTTCCCTCTGAGATTTCGTTATGTTGGATTGAATATTGGATTTGATAACACTTGATATATGTTTTGCATCAGGATACCCGTAGTGATATTGGGGTATTCAAGAGATTCACTTGATGTATGTCTTGGTACTTAACTTGCAGATTTCCAAGGTGACATTGGGGTAATCTATGCATAGGGGTTGATACATGTTCTTGTCCTAGCTTCTCTGGTAGAAATCTTGGGGCACTCTTTGAGGTTCTTTGTGTTGGATTGAGTATTATAAATCTGAAATTATTTGATGTGTATCGTGTAATTAACTCATGGATACTTGTGGTGACATTGGAGTATCTAGGTGACATTAGAGTTGGTTGATGCATATCATATGGTGTTATTCTAGTACGAACTCTTAGATAGATCGATCGGAAAGGATAACTTGGTTATTTTAGTACGAACTCTTGGATAGATCAATCGGAAAGGATAACTTTAAGGTGGTTTCGTACCCTACAAACAATTTCTTCTTATGCTCTCCGCTAGATAAGAACTTTGGAGAGATTATTCGTTGGACGTTGAGGGATGGTTATGTGATCCAATTATATTAGCATTGTTGAGAGATTGCACTAGCGAAAGTATGGACCGTAGGCCTTGTTTTCAAGCATTGCAATACCATTTGTGCTCACTCTTGTCACTTGCTACATTGCTATTTTTATATTTCCAGATTACAAAAATCAATATCTACTATCATTACTACACTTGTATCACCATCTCTTCGCTGAACTAGTGCACCTAAACAATTTGTCATTGTATTGGGTGTGTTGGGGACACAAGAGATTTTTGTATTTGATTGCAGGGTTGTTTGACAGATACCATCTTCATCCTACACCTCCCACGGATTGATAAACCTTAGGTCATCCACTTGAGGGGAAATTGCTAATGTCCTACAAAACTCTGCGTTTGGAGGACCAACACGAGATTACAAGAATAAAGTTGTGTAGTAGACATTGGGATAGTGTGGATACTTGTCTATTTGATTTTGTGCAAAAATAGAAAGTTCTTCGTCCAGTATAAGAATTATTTGATTTTACCAGAGCATAAAAAAATTCTGTAAGTTTTACAGAACATTTCTATGCAAATTCTATGCTTTGTAATAATTGTTCTGAATTTTAGAGTCAGGGAAGTATGGTGATCATTCAGATCTTCAAAGACTGTTCTCTTTTTGACAGATTCTGTTTTGCATGCATAGTTTGCTTGTTTCAATTGTTTCCATAGATTATATTGTTGGAAATATGCCCTAGAGGCAATATAAATTGTTTATTATCATATTTCCTTGTTCATGATAAACTTCTATTATACATGCTAGAATTGTATTGATCGGAAACTCAAATACATGTGTGGATACATAGACAACCCCATGTCCCTAGTGAGCCTCTACTAGACTAGCTCGTTGATCAACTATGGTCAGGGTTTCCTGACCATAGACATGAGTTGTCATTTCATAACAGGATCACATCATTAGGAGAATGATGTGATGGACAAGACCCAACCGAAAGCATAGCAGTTGATCGTATCAGTTTATTGCTACTGCTTTATCCATGTAAAGTATCTAGCCCGACGACCATGAGATCATGCAACTCTATGACACCGGAGGAATGCCTTGTGTGTATCAAACGTCACAACGTAACTGGGTGACTATAAAGGTGCTCTACAGGTATCTTCGAGGGTGTCTATTGGGTTGGCGTGGATCAAGACTGGTATCTCTAGGCCCACTCGATAATACAACATCACAAGAAGCTTGGAAGCAATGTAACTAAGGGGTTAGTCACGGGATATTGTATTATGGAATGAGTAAAGAGACTTGCCAATAATGAGATTGAAGTAGGTATGGAGATACCAACGATCGAATCCCGGGCAAGTAACATACCGATGGACAAAGGGAAGTACATACGGGATTGTCTGAATCCTTGACATCGTGGTTCGACCGATAAAGATCTTCGTAGAATATGTATGAACCAATATGGGCATCTAGGTCCCGCTATTGGTTATTGACCGTAGAGTTGTCTCGGTCATGTCTACATAGTTCTTGAACCTGCAGGGTCTACACACTTAAAGTTCGGTGCCGATTTGGTATTGTTGAGTTATGTATGTTGGTGACCGAAGGTTGTTCGGAGTCCCGGATGAGATCCCTGACATCACGAGGAACTCCGGAATGGTCCGGAGGTAAATATTTATACATGGGAAGTCATATTTTGGCTACCGTAAAAGTTTCGGTTTTTTTTGTATTGTACCAGGAAGCTTCTAGGAGGTTCTGGAAACTTCCGGAGGAGTCCAGAAGTCCACAAAGGGTTCCACCATGTCCCAAGGGTGTTCATGGGCTGAGGTGAGGCGTGCTAACTTTATGGGGCTAGGCAAACAAGTCCCTCAAGGCCCATGTGGCTTGGAGAGGTGGAAAGTCTACCTGGTTTTGGAAAGGGAGGGAGTTGGACTAGGAGCCCAACTCCTGCCCCTTGGATGTGCCCTAGGGCTTGGAGGGGATGATCTCCATGCTCTCCGCCTATATATAGAGGGGAGGGGGCTCCCCAAGAGCACACACGAAGCCCTTGGCACCCCTCTCTCTCCCTAGATTGTTTTCTCCTCCGTTCGCGGTTTCGGTAGCGCTAGGCGTAGCCCTGCCGGGATATCACCACCACCATCACCGCCATGTCGTCGCGTTGTTGGAGAAATCATCTACCTCTCCGCCCTTGTTTGCTGGATCAAGGAGGCGGAGATCGTCATCGAACTGTACATGTGCTGAAGGCGGAGGTGCCTTTCGTTCGGCACTAGATCGTGATTGGATCGTCATCGTACGGGATATCACCACCACCATCACCGCCACGCCATCGCGTTGTTGGAGAACTCATCTACCTCTCCGCCCTTGTTTGCTGGATCAAGGAGGCGGAGATCGTCATCGAACTGTACGTGTGCTGAAGGCGGAGGTGCCGTTCGTTCGGCACTAGATCGTGATTGGATCGCGTGACGGCTTGCGATTTGGACCGCGAAGACGTTCGACTACATCAACCATGTTTCTTAACATTTCCCTCTTAGCGATCTACAAGGGTATGTGGATTTGTTCTCTCCTCTCGTAGATGCTCATCACCATGGATGGAACTTGTATGTGCATAGGAAATTTTTTGTTTCCCATGCAACGTTCCCCAACAGTGGTATCATAGTCAGGTTTATGCATAGATGAGATCACGAGTATAACACAAAGGAGTTTGTGGGCATTGATATTCATATTGCTTCCTGCCTTGGTATTTTCTTGAGCCAGCGGTATTGTGGGATGAAGCGGCTCGGACCAACCTTACTCGTCTACGTACGAGAGACCGGTTCCATCAACTGGCATGTGACTTTGTTGCATAAAGATGGCTGACGGGTGTCAATCACTCCCACCTTAGTTGGATCGGATTTGACTAAGGCGATCCTTGAGAAGGTTGAATAGCAATTTGTGTATCACCGTTGTGGTTTTGCGTAGGTAAGAATCGTTCTTGCTAGATACCCATAGCAGCCACATAAAACATGCAACAACACTTAGAGGACGTTTAACTTGTTTTTGCGGGGTATATTTTGATATGATATGGCCAAAGACATGATGAGATATATTTGATGTATGAGATGATCATGTTTTTGTAATAGTTGATATCGACTTGCATGTCGATGCATACAGCAACCAGCAAGAGCCATAGGGCTGTCTATAATTATTGCATGACCGTGCACCGTTGCGAAAGTTCGTCGTTTCGAAGCACCACGTGATGATCGGGTGTGATAGACTCTATGTTCACATACAACGGGTGCTAGCCAGTGTTGCACATGTGGAACACTTGGGTTAATCTTGTCGAGCCTGGCATGTACATACATGGCCTCAGAACACAAGAGACCAAAAGGCCGAACATGAGTCATATAGTAGATATGACCAACATCGAGATGTTCACCATTGAAACCACCTCATCTCACATGATGATCGGACTTAGGTTCGTGAATTTGGATCATGTAGAACTCGGATGACTGGTGGGATGTCAATTTGAGTGGGAGTTCTCAAGTAATATGATTAATTGAACTCATTTTCATGAACATAGTCTAAAGTTGTCTTTGCAAAATTATGTTGTAGATCAATAGCTCGCGATGTAGTTCAAGTGAATTTTCTGCCATTTTCTTGGGTTTTAGATCCAGAATTCCAGTTTCAAGTGATTTCCCTTTTTGTGATGTACCTTTCACATTGAGAGAGAAAAGGCATAAGAATTATATCATAATGAGGAAAAATGGACAAGAGTAACATAAATATCAATAAGAATTCATGATGCATAATGGACGTATAACCCCTCTCAAGCGACCACCTAGTTCCGATGGTCTCTAGACTTAGTCCTTTTTCGAGGACATCTTTCATGAAAAAACCACGATAGTTGGCGCTCTCTTTGGGGACAGCGCATGGTGGTGTTAGTTCTTCGAGGGAGCTCTCCCATTGATCAAGGGATACGCGATTGGCCAGATGACAAAGAGTCGTCATGGCAAGCTCTACATCGACGATTCAGGTTGTGGTCCCGAGGCCGGCTCAATCGAGTACAATGTTGGGTCCCCTTTGGTAAGATACATATATTCATCAACAAAATTGGCAATCCAGGACCCGAGATGGACATCTGCACTGACAGCGTCGAGCCGGCTCAGCGAACCCGACCTGGCTGGGCTCAAGCCGACCGAAATCAAGTCGTCGTCGGCTTCACTCAGGGAGTCGACCTTGCGGAGAAATCTAGGAATATTGGGGATAGCCTCGTCTACTCCTATGGAGAGTCCTCGGTTGAGACACCGAGTTGATCCTCCTGGTCTTTGATGGTAGGCTTGGGGGCTAGTCCGACAATAAGACCGTTCAAGAGTTCCTTGAATCGCGTCGGCTAGCCACTGTTTTCGTGGAAGCAACAATGTTGGCCCTCGACTCCATGGTGGCTGGCACGGTAACCAGGACTCGCACTTCGGCACCGGCTTTAGGCGCGACAGGCTCGGGAAAAACTCCAGCTCAATCTATGACTGACTTGATGGCCGCCATTATGACACTTCTAGAAACACTAGTAATCATGGAGAATCAGGCAGAACGCAAGACGTAGATGACCAAGCTTCGCGTGCAGTTGGCTAAGGTCCAGGATGATATCAATTCTGAGAATATTCACATGATGGAGGTGCAGGATCACATCAACAATGAGGTCGAACGCTTGAAGGCAGAATCATGTTATATGCGTTTTCGTCAGAATTCTCCAGAGGCAGTTCATCAGAGGAGACATTCAACCCGCCTGCCCCTTGATTACGAGCCTACATGCCTGTTCAACACACCACAAGACACGCTGGGGGCTTAGACCAGTATGCCCGTGATGACCCACAAGTATAGGGGATCCATCGTAGCCCTTTCGATAAGTAAGAGTGTTGAAGCCAACAAAAAGCAGAAGGAAATGATAAGCGGTTTTCAGCAAGGTAATTTCTGCAGGCACTGAAATTGTAAGTATCAAGTAGTTTGATAGCAAGGTAATTTGTAACGAGCAAGTATCGGTAACAATAGGTAAGGTGCATCAAGGTAGCCCAATCCTTTTGTGGCAAAGGACAGGCCAAAACTATCTCTTATGATAAGCAAAGTGTTCTTGAGGGTACACGGGAATTTCATCTATTCACTTTCATCATGTTGGTTTGATTCATGTTTGCTACTTTGCTACTTTGATATGTGGGTGGATCAGTGCTAAGGTGTTGTTCTTACTTGAACTAACAACCTACTTATGATTAATCCCCTCGCAAGCATCCGCAACTACGATAAATGTATTAAGACAAAGTCTAACCATAGCATTAAACATGTGGACCCAAATCAGCCCCTTATGAAGTAGCGCATAAACTAGGGTTTAAGCTTCTGTCACTCTAGCAACCCATATCTAATAACTACTCCACAATGCATTCCCTTAGGCCCAAGGATGGTGAAGTGTCATGTAGTCGATGTTTGCATGACACCACTAAGGGAATCACAACATACATATCATCAAAATATCGAACACATATCAAATTCACATGATTACTTGCAATATGACTTCTCTCGTGACCTCAAGAACAAAGGTAACTACTCACAAATAATATGCACGCTCAAGATCAGAGGTGTATTGAATCGCATAATGTATCTGAACATATAATCTTCCACCAAATAAACCATATAGGAATCAACTACACAAGGTAATCAACACTACTAGACACCCATAGGTACCAATCTGAGGTTCTGGTTCAAAGATTGAACACAAGAGATGAACTAGGGTTTGAGAGGAGATAGTGTTATTGAAAATGGCCTCCCCAAGATGAGAGGGTTGTTGGTGATGACAGTGGCTTCAACTTCCCCCTCCGGGAGGGAAGTTCCCCTGGTGGAATCGCTCTGCCGGAGGGCAAAAGTGCTCCCGTCCAAGTTCCGCCTTGAGACAGTGGCGCCTCCTCCCGAAAGACCTCCTCCTGTATTTTTAGTTTTTTTGCGAATTTATACTAGAATATAGGCTCCGGAGGTTGGCCAGGGTGAGCACCACCCACCAGGCCGCATCTGGGGGGCCTGACACGCCCTGGTGGGTGTTCCTCACCTAGTGGCCCCCTCCGGTAGTTTTCTCATCCAATATTCCTCATTCATTCCATAAAAATTCTCCATAAAATTTCAGCTTCATTGGGGATGTGCAGAATAGGTATATCTAACATCCTTTTTTTAGGTCCTGAATTCCAGCTGCCGGTATTCTCCCTCTTTGTGTAAACCTTGCAAATTATGAGTGAAAAGGCATTAGAATTACTCCCCAAATCATTATTATGCATAAAAAATGTAAATAAGAGTAGGAAAACATGATGCAAAATAGACATATCAGCCCGAGGCACTGATTATACCCCAATTAACCTGGGAAGTGCCATGAGCTGGGCAGTCACGGTTAGCTCGGCCTCGTCAACAACATGAGCCGTCCACCTGTCCCGACTCAATTACCAATTCGTCATTTCCAGATGCCGGTGTTTCATTTTTTCAATCTGGGGGGACAATATGTTGGCAGCGACTCACAACCTTATTGTGCTTCCGATCACGGGAAATACACCGATTAAGATTGAGGCCAGAAACACCATCGAGATGTTGAAGACTGAGGTTACCCGACATGCGAACTACTCCTATAGTCATGACCAGGTTCACTCTATCCCACATTAGAGTCGTAGTAGAAGTCAACACATGGAATCCCCCACAGTCTCCAGCAGTGAACACAAGTAGCATGCTGATACGTCTCCAATGTATCTATACTTTTTGATTGTTCCATGCTATTATATTATCATTCTTGGATGTTTTATAATCATTTTATAGCAACTTTATATCATTTTTTGGGACTAACCTATTTACATCGTGCCAGTGCCAGTTATTGTTTCTTGTTGTTTTTACTTCGAACAATATCAGTACCAAACAGAGTCCAATTGGCACAAAACAATTTGGAGTTTTTTTTGGACCAGAAGACAACTTGGGAGCCAAGGAAGCACCAGGGGGGAGGCCCGTGGGGCCCACAAGACACCAAGGCACGCACGAGGGCCCTTGTGCCCTGATGGGTTGTGAGGCCCACGGGGGTCTCCTCCATTGTCACTTAGCTCTATAAATCCTCAGAAATTCTAGAAACCCTAGAGGAGTCAACGAAACACAATTCCAGCCGCCGCAAGTTCCAGAACCACAAGATCCAATCTAACACCACCATAGAGGGGCTCATCAACCTCATGGGTGCCTCTTCGATGATGCGTGAGTAGTCCACCATCTACCTACAGATCCGTAGGCAATAGCTATATGGCTTCCTCTCTCTCTCTTTTGAGTCTCAATACAATGGTCTCTTGGAGATCTATTTGATGTAATGACTTTTTGTGGTGTATTTGTTGGGATCCGATGAAGTTTGAGTTCATGATCAGTTTCTATCCATGCATATTATTTGAGTCTTCTTTGATCTCTTATATGCATGATTATTTATAGCCTCGTATTTCTTCTTCGAATCTTTGGTTTACTTAGGCCAACTAGATCGACTTTTCTTCCCATGGGAAGAGGTGCTTTTGTGATTGGTTCGATCTTGCAGTGTCCTCTCCCAGTGACAGAAGGGGCGGAGAGGCATGGATGTATTGTTGCTATTAAGTATAACAAGATGGGATCTATTCCTAAATGAATAGATCTTGTCTACATCATGTCATCGTTTTTATTGCATTACTCTGTTTCTCCACGAACTTAATACACTAGATGCATGCTGGATAGCGGTCGATGTGTGGAGTAATAGTAGTACATGCTGAATCGTTTTGGTCTACTAATCTTGGACGTGATGCCTATATATTGATCATTGCCTTGGATTTCGTCATGATTATTTGATCTTCTATCAATTGCCCAATAGTAATTTGTTTACCCACCATCTGCTATTTTCTTGAGAGAATCCACCCGGGTCAATCCTTTTGACATATTTCTTTCCGATCTATCTTTCTCCGCATTTGCTTTCAGACCTATAATTCCAAAAACCCAAAAATACCTTGCTGCACTTTTTATTTGTATCTTTGTTTTTGCGTTCTTGTGCGATCTATCTATCCAATCTCATACAAACCAGTCTATCTTTTACCATGGAGAGATTGAAAACCTCTCTTACGCGTCGGGTTGCAAGTATTTGTTCTTTGTGTGTAGGTACCGTTTACATAGTGTTGCTTGGTTGTCCTACTAGTTCGATAACCTTGGTTTCATAACTTAGGGAAATACTTATTGTAGATGTTCTGCATCATCCCTTCCTCTTTGGGGAAATACCAATGCAGTCTGAAGCCACATCAAAGGAATTTCTCATGCCGTTGCCGGTGAGACATCATCAACATCTATCAGGTTCCTAATCACCAATCTCATCTCCTTGCAATTTACATTATTTTCCATTTGCCTCTCGTTTTGAACTCCCCCACTTCACAAAAATGTGTTGTTTCATTCGCCCTCTTTTTCGTTTGCCTCTTTCTCGTCAGATCACTTGCTTGCTTGCAATCTTATTTGCATAGTCACAATGAATCAAGAAAATACCAAATTGTGTGATTTTTTCAATACCAATATTCATTCAAAATTTTGGTTTTCTTCTATGACTCGCAATAGTATCGATTCTTGGGGTAAGTGCAAGGATTCTTTTATTACTAAGTATTTTCCGGCCGCGAAAATTATTCCGCTTAGAACTCAAAACATGAATTTTAAGCAACCTGAGCATGAACATGTTGCACAATCTTGGGAAATAATGAAATTGATTCTAAGAAATTGTCCTAATCATGGTTTAAATCTTTGGATGATCATACAATCTTTTAGATTCTGTCGCGGGTGGTACTTTTATGGAAATTACTTTGGGTGAAGCTACTAAATTGCTAGATAATATTATGAAAAATTATTCACAATGGCATAATCAAAGAGCACCTACTAGTAAAAATTTTAATTCGGTTTAAGAAATTAGTACTTTGAGTGAAAAAGTTGATGCTCTTATGAAGTTGGGTGCTAGTGTTTCCACAATTCCAAAATCTCTATGTGATGTGACCAATATTGAAGAATGTTCTCTTAATTTGCACTTGGCGGACTAAACTATTAAAAATCCTTTGGGAAGAGTTAATGATGTTCTTATTCTTGAAAATAGGAACTATGTCCCCATAGATTTTATTGTTCTTAATATTGATTGCAATCCGTCTTGTCCCATTATACTTGGTAGACCGTTTTTACGCACTATAAGCGTCGTGATTGATATGAAAGAAGGCCATATTAAATTTCAATTTCCACTAATAAAGGGCATGGAACACTCCCTAAAACAATAATTAAGACACCATATGAATCAATCATGAGAACATCCTATGAAGCAAAAACGAAAGATGACAATACTTGAATCTATTATGCCTAGCTAGGGGCATAAAACGATAGCGCTTGTTGGGAGGCAACCCAATGAATAAAATTTATTTTTAACTTTTTATTTCTTTCTTGAGTGTTTACACAATTATGCTACTGTTATTATTGTGTTTTTATGTTTCAATTAGTTTCTGTGCCAAGTAAAGCCTTTAGGATCATGTTGGGTGATAGTTGATTTGATCTTGTTGAAAAACAAAAAAAAATTGCGTCCACTAGCATAATTTTCAAAAATCACAGAAGTGAAAAAAATTCTGAATATTTTACACAAGCTTGAGATACAAAGTTTTTATGTTGTCCTATTTTGTCAGAATTTTTTGTATTGCAGAAGTATGGTTAGGGTACAAATTACTATAGGTTGTTCTGTTTTTGATAGATTCTGTTTTCATTGCATTTGTGTGCTTATTTTTAAGAAGCTATGGTTTGTATAGGAGTGTATAAGCCATGGTAAAGTTAGAATACAGTATATATAATGCAATAATAAAATATGAATGGGTTTTCACCAGTACTTCGAGTGGTAGTTTGCTTTATTATACTAACGGATCTCACGAAGGTTTTGGTAAGTTTTGTGTGATTGAAGTTTTCAAGTTTTGGGTGAGATCATGATGGATGAAGGAATAAGGAGTGAAAAGAGCATAAGCTTGGGGATGCTATGGCACCCCAAGATAATATCCAAGGAGAAATAAGCAACTAAGCTTGGGGATGCCCTGAGTGTCATCCCCTCTTTCTTCTAACAACCATCGATATTTTACTTGGAGCTATATTTTTATTCGTCACATATCATGAGTTTTGCTTGGAGTGTCTTGTATTATATGTGTCTTTTCTTGATTTGCTTTTTAGTTTGTCACAAGTATCTTTGCTGGACACACCTATTTGAGAGAGCTAAAATTATGCTATGATTTGTTAGAATTGCTCTATATGCTTCACTTAAATTATTTGAGCTATGGAATTGCTCTAGTTCTTCACCTATATATTTTTTAGCATGGTGTGCTTTAAATTTTTGAAGAAATATTCTCATGCTTCACTTATATTAATTTGACTGTTAGTAAATTTTGAAGTAATTATCTCATGCTTCACTTATATTATTTTGAGAGATGAAATTTTTATGCTCATGTTCTTCACTTAAATTTATTTGAGCTTGTCAAAAGCAATGGCAATATATGAAACTAGTCCGAAAGGGATAGATATTCAAGAGGGATATAATAAAAACTTCCATGAAGATCATTGGACAAATTAAACATGATTCCTTGTAATAGTTTTGAGACATGATGATAGTAATATGTGAGTCATGTTGGTGAGTAATTATGCCGTAGTAAGAATATTGGTGTTAAGGTTTGTGATTACCTATGCAAGCACGAAATACAATAGTTATGCAATGAAATTACATCCTACTTATGGTGCATTCATTGGTGTTAGTTATGCTTAACGCCCGTTTATGAGAATTTTTGTTTCTTGGTTGGTTGCTTCTCAATCTATTTGCTAGCCTCCAGTTGTACCAAGTAGAAATATTACTTGTGCATCCAAAATCCTTAAACCCACATTTGCCATACGAATCCACCATACCTACCGATATGCGGTATTTTCATGCCATTCCAAGCAAATTTTTATGAGCCATCTCTAATTTTCAAAACGAATTTCCTTTTTGTGTGCTCATACCGCTCATGAAGCGGCCAGGTGTGGCCGATATTTCCATGCTAGATGTGTTATTCTCAAGATGAGTGTTTATTCACTTGCTTTTGCACGAGAGTACAGTGGTAATAGGAATGCCTAGTCCAGAAATGAAAAGGAAATTTACTTTATGTTGTGAAATAATAAATTCCTTGGAAAGTGTTGGTATGGAAGGTACCCGTAGATACGTCTGGCCATGGATTTGGAAAGAATGGTGCAAATGGAATAAAGTGTATTTTCTATTTGGGAACCGCCTATGATATATCTAGCATGGAAAGTATTGAAAATTCTCGGTCATTTTTGTTAACAGGAAAGGCATGCCACCCAAAATATTGTTCTCTCTCAATTTAAGCTTTGAGCTCTGGCACCTCTACAAATCCCAACTTCCCTCTGCAAAGGGACTATCTATTTACTTTACGTAATTTTTAATTTATTTGAGTCTCCATCTTATTTTACAAATCACCAACTAGGGGGCACTATGCTCATACTTGTGCATTGGGTGTAGCTAATATTCGAGTGTGTTTCATGAATGGATCAATGATTGAACATGATGGGCTAGGGATAACTTTCTTTACTGTTGATATTTTGAAAGACATGGTTGCTTGTTGGTATGCTTGAGTATTAAACTCTTCATGTCAAAACTATGCTTGTTGGTATGCTCATACTTGGTATGCTTTGAACCATCTAAAAGTCCAAATTTCCATGCTAAAAAACAAAACAATATGTGATGAACATGTCAGGCGGCGTTCCACATCAAAAATCTGGTTTTATCATTTACCTAATTGAGGATGATCCGGAATTAAGCTTGGGGACACCGATACGTATCCAACGTATCTATAATTTTTGATTGCTCCATGTTGTTATATTATCATTCTTGGATGTTTTATAATCATTTTATAGCAACTTTATATCATTTTCTGGGACTAACCTATTGACATAGTGTCGAGTGCCAGTTGATGTTTTTTGCTTTTTTTACATCGCAGAATATCAGTTCCAAACGGAGTCCAATTGCCACGAAACTTTTAGGAGATTTTTTGACCAAAAGGCAACTTAGGAGCCAAGGAAGCACCTAGGGGGAGGCCCCTGGGGCCCACAAGACACCAGGGTGCGCAAGAGGCCCCAAGCGTGCCCTGATGGGTTGTGAGGCCCACAGGTGTATACTCCATGGACTCTCAGCTCTATAAATCCTCAGATATTCCAGAAACCCTAGAGGAGTCGACGAAACACAATTCCAACCGCTGCAAGTTCCAGAACCACAAGATCCAATCTAATACCATCACGGAGGGGCTCATCATCCTCATGGGTGCCTCTCCGATGATGCGTGAGTAGTCCACCATAGACCTACGGGTCCGTAGGCAATAGATAGATGGCTTCCTCTCTCTATTTTGATTCTCAATACAATGGTCTGTTGGAGATCTATCTGATGTAATGACTTTTTGCAGTGTGTTTGTTGGGATCCGATGAAGTTTGAGTTCATGATCAGTTTCTATTCATGAATATTATTTGAGTCGTCTTTGTATCTTATATGTGTGATTATTTATAGTCTCGTATTTCTTATTGGGATCTTTGGTTTAGTTAAGCCAAAAAGATCAATTTTTCTTGCCATGGTAAGAGGAGTTTTGTGATGGGTTGAATCTTGCGGTGTCCTCTCCCGGTGATAGAAGGGGTAGGGAGGCACGCAAGTGTCGTTGCTATTAAGGATAACAAGATGGTGTCTATTCCTACATGAATAGATCTTGTCTACATCATTTCATCGTTCTTATTGCATTACTCCGTTTCTCCAAGAACTTAATACACTAGATGCATGCTGGATAGCGCTCGATGTGTGGAGTAATAATAGTAGATGCAGAATCATTTCGGTCTATTAATCTTGGATGTGATGCCTATATATTGATCATTGCCTTGGATATCGTCATGATTATTTGATCTTCTATCAATTACCCAACAGTAATTTGTTTACCCAATGTGTGCTATTTTCTTGAGAGAAGCCACTAGTGAAATCTACGGCCCCTAGGTCTATCCTTTTAATACATTGCTTTCCGATCTATCTTTTTTTGTATTTGCTTTCAAATCTAATATTCCAAAAACCCAAAAATACCTTGTTGCACTTTTTATTTATATCTTTTATTTTGTGTTCTTGTGCGATCCATTTATCCAGTCTCATATAAAGCAATCTATCTTTTACCATGGAGAGATTGACAACCTCGCTTACGCATCGGGTTGCAAGTATTTGTTCTTTGTGTGTAGATACTATTTACATAGTGTTGCTTGGTTCTCCTACTAGTTCGATAACCTTGGTTTCATAACCAAGGGAAATACTTACCATAGCTGTGCTGCATCATCCCTTCCTCTTTGGGGAAATATTGACGCAGTCTCAAGCCACGTCACTGATACGTCTCCAACGTATCTAATTTTCCTTACACTTTTGCTCTTGTTTTGGAGTCTAATTTGCATGATTTGAATGAAACTAACACGGAGTGACACTATTTTCAGCACAACTATCATGGTGTTGTTTTGTTTAGAAATAAAAGTCCACGGGACAGTGCGAAATTTTTGGAGATATAGTTTGGAATATTTGAGGAATTATGGTGCTAGAAGCCACCTGAGATGGGGCCCAGGGTGCCCACCCTCCACCATGGTGCGCCAGGTCCCCCTAGTGCGGCCTGGTGGAGGGTGGGAACCTTGTGGATCCCCCACCCTAATTCCAGCGCTATAAATTCACAATTCTCCGGAAAAAAATCAAGGAGAAAGTTTTACCTCGTTTCATGATACGGAGTAGTCGCCACCTCCGTTCTCCATCGGGAGGCCAGATCTGGAGTCCGTTTGGGGATCTGGAGAGGGTAATCTTCGGTCTTCATCATCATCAACCCTTCTCCATCGCCAATTCCATGATACTCCCCACCGGGAGTGAGTAATTGCTTCGTAGACTTGCTAGTCAGGGAGGAGTTGGATGATATTCATCATGTAATCGAGTTAGTTTTGTTAGGGCTTGATCCCTAGTATGCACTATGTTCTAAGATCGATGTTATTATGACTTTACCATGCTTAATGCTTGTCACTAGGGCCCGAGTGCCATCATTTTAGATCTGAACCATTTATGTTATCGTCATTATATCTATGTTCTTGATCCGATCTTGCCTAGTCATATGCACCTATTACGTATTATGATCCGTCAACCCCATAGTGACAATATTTAGTATACTTCATGGTGATGACCGTAGTTTGAGGAGTTCATATATTCACTAAGTTTTAATGCTTTGTTCTGGTTCTCTACTAAAAGGAGGCCTTAATATCCCTTAGTTTCCTTGTGGACCCAGCTGCTACGGGAGGGTAGGACAAAAGATGTCGTGTAAGTTCTTTTCCATGAGCACGTATGACTATATACGGAATATATGCCTACAATACATTGACAAACTGGAGCTAGTTCTGTGTTGCCCTAGGTTATGACTGTTATATGATGAATATCATCCAACTTATACTCCGATCCAGTGCCTCCGAGTTTCCACTTATTGTTCTTGCTAAGTTACTATTACTGTTGTTACTGTTGCACTTGCTACAAAACTATTGTTGCTACTGTTACCGCTATTGTTTCTATTTCCACTGCTACCAAACTATCATATTACTGTGCTACTGATCACTTTTCTGCAGATATTTATCTCTAGGTGTGGTTGGATTAACAACTCAATTGCTAATACTCTCAAATATTCTTTGGCTGTCCTTGTGTACAATCTACAAATTTGGGTTGAATACTCTACCCTAGAAAACTGTTGCCGTCCCCTATACTTGTGGATACTTGTGGGTTATCAGTCACATGCTTAAAATTCCCTAGCCCAGCCATCAGTATCGGACGCAAGCAATCATCGATGCAGCTTGGGCCATGCGAGAGGCAGAAGTGGCAGTTGCAGCGACGGGTCAAGTGCCTCCCGCCACACCTGAGCTAGCTTCCTCCGGGGCGAGTCTAAGCACTAGAACTATCGGAATGCCATGTCTAGCACGGACTTTATGCAATGAGCATATGCCCAAAGATTTCAAAGGCCCTCGCAAGGTTCCAAATTACACGGCTGATCTCAAGATGTCTGCATGGATAGAAAGCTATGAAATAGCCATGGACATGCTGGATGTCAGTGATGTAGTCTGCCTAAGTACCTAACACTAATGTTGGAGGGGCCGGCTCGCACATGGTTGAAAAAACTACCTCCCAATTCAATTAATATCTAGGTAGAATTGACGGATATCTTCATCAAAAACTTTCAAGGAACCTACAAACCCCCGATGACGATTGTTGATCTAGAACATTGGATCCAACGCACAGATGAGTCTGCCCATCACTAGACTCACTGTGTCATGGAGATCATTCACTCCGCTAACAGTATAACAGCTGCCCAGACTGTCTTAATTTTCGAGAAGAACTATCACTTCCAGCCTCTTGTTCAAAAGCTTAGGTGCCTCAAGTGAAAGGTGCAATATATGGAAGACCTCGGTGATGTCCTTACTTGGTATGCTGAGTTGGACAACATAAAAGACACTAATTCATACGATGACAAGTCTGCATGGGCGAGAAAATCGATGGTAGCAAGGCTCACCAGTAGAACACCTCAGGGCATAACGAAAATCATGGTAGTTGAGGAAATGGTGGAAAGCATAAGCATCCAGAGGGAGGATCAGACTTTGTCGCTAATAGTAATATTGGCTTCAAGGGTCAGTGACGGAACAATAATTCTGGCAGATCCTACAATGGGAACAAACCTCGTAACTATAAAGAAGCACTTAAAGGTCCTTGTCCCAAACATAGTTTCCCAGACCAGCCGGCCAACCACTCATGGGAGAATTGCTTCATCATGTAGGAGTTTCGCAACCAAGCTTATCAGAATCGCCACGAGGCGGTGGCGGTGGACATCCGGGCCAACCCAGCGCCGATGAGTTTGGGGCCAGCTTCCCAGGAGCCGGCTCATCCGATGGCTTCGCAAATCCCAGCTTCCATGGATCAGGTGGCTTAGGGGATGATTTCGGGAGTTCTGGTAACATTGGCGGTGGAAATCAACGTTCTGGGCAAGGATATCAGCTAATCCGTCTGATTTTCAGAGAGACCCTAAACAATTTAACAACGCGCAATATCACGTGTTCAGAACTCGCACTTGTAAGTGTGATAGCAAGCTTCAACACCGAGCCGTCAGTATGGTCGAACCGGTTGTCCCCACATACTTAAACTGGTTAGAACAACCAGTAACATGGAGTAGAGATGATCATCCTCCCTAGGTTAATAATATGGGTGGTCTCGCTCTAGTGGTGTCACCTCAAGTTGGTGGATATAATCTCACAAAAGTACTCATGGACGGGGGAAGCATCATTAACATCTTATACTAGGACATATTCAGACGGATGAATATGTTGAAGAAACACCTGCATCTCTCTTCTACAGTGTTTCACGGGATAGTTCCTGGGAAGTTACCTTATCAAATCAGGCGAGTCAAGATGGAAGTTGCTTTTGGCACGGAGTTCAATTACAGGTGTGAATCTCTGACCTTTGAGGTGGTCAAAATCAAGAGCCCTTATCATGTCTGCTTCGGATGACTGGCTTATGCCTGCTTCATGGCACGACCTTGTTATGTCTATCTCAAGCTCAAGATGCATGGGCCAAATGGGACCATCATAGTTGATGACAGACAAAAAAATTCTCAAGAATGTGAGGAGGGAGATGCAGCTTATGCCGAGTCAGCTTGCGCAACGAAGGAGCTAAAATTCTACACAACCAATGTTGACCCAGCGGACATGACCTCCTTGAAAAAGCCCACTATGGAGTCTGACCCCCTCCTCAAATTCAAGTCGGACGAAGATACAAAGTAGATTGATTTTACTCCAGGAGATTCGTCCCAATTGTTCACTATTGGGACAGGCATGGATCCCAAATACGAAAGCCTGTTCATCGAGTTCATCTGTGAGAATTGGGACATTTTTGCATGAAAACCTTCTGACATGCCTGGTGTATCGAGAGAACTCGCTGAGCACCAACTCAATGTGGATCCAAAGAAGAAAAACCTGTCTGACAGTACCTCTGTCGTTTTAACGAGGAGAGACGAAAGGCTATTAGCAAAGAAGTGGCCCGACTCTTAGTTGTCGGATCATTGTTGAAGTTTTCCATCCTGAATGGTTAGCAAAACCCAGTGCTTGTTTTGAACAAAAGTGGCACTTGGCATATGTGTGTTGATTACACAAATCTTATTAACGTTTGTCCTATGGACCTGTTTACTCTTCCTCGCATTAAACAGATCATCGGCTCCACCGTTGGTTGTGAGAGCTTGTGCTTCCAAGAAGCTTACTCCGGTTATCATCAAATCAAGATTGTCGTTGAGGCTCAGGAAAAGACGGCCTTTATCACACCTTTTTGGGCTTTCTGCTATATCTCTATTTGAAAGGAGGGATGTGTTTTCATATTTCATTGTTTCAATTTGGAAGCTGGCAAAATAGGCTTGGCACCTCCTTGTGAATACCGACTCAATATGTTCTATGACTCTGAGGGCAAAGCACTACCTTGATGGAGATTTTTTGAATACTAAGTTAAAAAATGGATCCTCTTTTACATGACAAAGTATTATGGCGAGCGTTAATTCTCTTCAATATGCTTATATCTAGCGAGTGGGAAATGGTCAGAATATCAATATTGGGGAGATGCCTGGATTCCAAATTGTGCCAATCGAAAAGTAACTACTCTGAGGGGGGCAGCTGTTATCTAAAGTGGCGGGTGTGATTGATCCTGTTTCAAACAATTGGGATGAAGATCTGATTAGACAAACTCTATGGCCTATCTATGTATGCAATCCCACTTTCACAACATGATATGTTTTCGGTTCAGTCTGCCTATTTTGTGGAATGGGATCACCAACATGGAAGTAAACTGTGACATACTAATGGGATGGGATGAACCACAATTAATCCTATTTGGTGTAAGATATGGAAATTAGCTTGTGTGTCAAAGGTTAATTTTTTAATTTGCATAAGCCACACGGTACACTCTCGTGTCATGGTACGCTGGCTAAAAGAGATATGAAAATTTCACTACTTGTCCTACTCGCCCTTCGGGTCTAGAAGACATGAAGCACTTGCTATTTATCTGCGATAGAGCATGTGAGGTTTGGAAAAGGCCGGGGGTGTATGATATTATTCATAAGGCATGTGGAGTTGATCAGGGCTAGTGAGGCTGTGCTGGAATATTTACGTCCTCTAACATAACAGGACTTATGTATTATGGGTAATTGGAATGTTCATGGAATGGTTGCCATATCAGTATAGTATTTGATGTCTACTATGGAAATTCATTCATGTAGACTTGGTTTTGCCTCCAAGCACAGAGTTTTGTAGGACAAAAACATATTTCCCTCAAGTGGATGACCTAAGATTTATCAATCCATCGGAGGTTTAGGATGAAGATGATATCTCTCAAAGAACTCTGTAATCAAATACAAGAAATCTCTTGTGTCTCCAACACACCCAATATAATGGTATATTATAGGTGCACTAGTTTGGCAAAGAGATGGTGGTACAAGTATAGTATGGATAGTGTCTACTCCTAATGGGGGAGTTTGTAGCCGGCGTTCACCGGTTTATTTTTGTCTCCTCTCCCACCTTCGTTTTTACCGTCTCCCCTCCCACCACCCCTTCCCACCTTGGCCTATCGGTTTATTTTTCTCTCGACTTTTTTATCACAAACCAGCACTTTCCTGAGTATAACAAATCACAGATCTAATTTTCTTAAGTTATCCAAATCAATCAACCCCTCTCATTAGTGCAATTTCTTTTAGGAAACAAATAACAGATTTTCAGGAAACAAATAACAGATTTTAATCTAACTTTCCTAACTTATCCAAATCAATCGATCTCTCTCATTAGTGCAATTTGTTTTAGGAAACTCACAACAAATTTTCAGGAAACAAATAAAGGATTTTAAGGAAATTAACATCTAAATCATGACAAAAAAATATATACTCTAATCTAATCTCTACTCCTAAAGGGGGACTTGGAAGTCTCCGTTCCATGGTTTTTTTCTACCTCACCACCCACCTTCGTTTGATTTTTTTGTCTTTTCTCCCACCATCATTTGTTTTTTTCGTCTCTCCCGCTCGCACATAACAAAAAATCAGCCTCTCCTTGATTTTTTTCCTAAATTTGATCGTCAAGACACCTCAGTTGTCATAGCGGAGCCATTCGCCGCCACCGAGATCCGAGAGTAGTTGCCACCACCAGGTCGCCTCCGAGCTCCACAATCGCGGACGTCAAGGTCTGAGAGGAGCCCCCGTCGCACCATCTTCCTCCTACGCCAACCTCCTACGCGCCCTTCTCGTGGGAGGATGTCATCATCACCTTGCGGAACCCCACGGCAGGGCAAGGCATGGTCACTATGCGGGCAACGAGGAGCAGCGTCGACGCTTGCATCGCCTGTTAGCGAGAGACTAAGGGAGTGACGACGATGTCTTCATGCAAGAAAAAGGAATTTGTCGCCGCATGGGCCGCAATGAGCACAGACATGGAGTTGCTGAAGCGGGCTTGGCTAAACGATAAGGCCGCGCTAGAGATCCTCCACTTCAACTCATCCCTCGTCTCTTGTACCCTATGGCCGTTGGTTGTCTCATCCTTCTTCACAACACTGAATGTTTCTAATTCTTCATGACCTGTGTGGTGAAACCAAGAGGAGACGTTCTATGACTTCATGGATAACGACATTGATGACCCGTTGGACTCGTTGCACTAGATGGAGCTATGCACACTCTTCCTACTCTGCTCCTACCTACGCCTCTATGTGCAAAAGGTTAGACTGAATTCAGTCTTTGTAGTCTGTACCACACAGTGGTTCAGTTACTAATTGAAACGTTGCATTAGGAAATTACTTGACCTCATCATGATGTTGTCTATAGATTGAGAAGTACATGGTGCAATCTCCAATTCTGACGACCTCTTGAGCTGGATGACGCAGTAGGAGCATCGATTTGCCAAGAGGTATCTCTCTAATTGACTAGACCGTCTGTTGGTTGTTTGTGCTTGTTTCTTTTCTATGGCACTCCCTTGTTGGGTTTGATCTGTTGGAAGCTACAATGAGATCATGGAGACGCATTTCCAGTAGTCGGTGCTGTCAAAGCTTCCCTACGGTTATGACTCGGTAATGAGGCAATACTCATCGAGCACGGAGGATGACATGGGTATTCCACTTGATATTGAAATTAACATCACTTCTTTGTCACGGGCATTGCCTCCACCGCGCGGTTGGCCTAGCTCATGCGCCCCTGCCGGGCTCGACTTCCCACCGTACCTTGATGTCTACTACGCAACTTTATTCTTGTAGACTCTGTTGGGCCTCCAAGCACAGAGTTTTCTAGGAAAATGGCAATTTTCCCTCAAGTGGATGACCTAAGGTTTATCAATCCGTGGGAGGCGTAGGATGAAGATGGTCTCTCTCGAACAACCCTACAACCAAGTAACAAAGAGTCTCTTGTGTCCCCAACACAACCAATACAATGGAAAATTGTATAGGTGCACTAGTTCGGCGAAGAGATGGCAATACAAGTGCAATATGGATGGTAGATATATGTTTTTGTAATCTAGAAATATAAAAATAGCAAGGTAGCTAGTAACAAAAATGAGGAAAAATGGTATTGCAATGCTTGAAAACAAGGCGTAGGGTTTATACTTTAACTAGTGCACGTTCTCTCAACAATACTAACATAGTTGAATCATATGTAAATCCCTCACGCGCGACAAAGAGTTCAATCCAAAGTCACAAATAGCGAATAACAAACGAAGAAATTATTGTAGGGTATGAAACCACCTCAAAGTTATCTTTTTCGATCAATCTTATGAGCTATCCCTATAAGTGTCATGAACAGCCCTAGAGTTCGTACTAAAATAACACCTTAAGACACACATCAACCAAAACCCTAATATCACCTAGATACTCCAATGTCACCACAAGTACCCATGAGCTTGATTACACGATATGCATCACACAATTTCAGATTCATCATGTTCAATCCAAAATAGAGAACTTCAAAGAGTGCCCCAAAGTTTCTACCGGAGATTCAAGACGAAAAATGTGCCAACCCCTATGCATAGATTCCCAAGGTCACGAAACCCGCAAGTTGATCACCAAAACATACATCAAGTGGATCAATAGAACATCCCATTGTCACCACGGATATTCCATCGCAAGACATACATCAAGTGTTCTCAAATCCTTAAAGACTCAATCCGATAAGAAAACTTCAACCGGAAAACTCAATTCATCACAAGAAGATAGACAGGGGAAAACTCCATATGATTCATCTATGTCAATAAAGCCCGCGGTACATCAAGATCGTGACATCTCAAGAATACCCTCAGCCCGGAGCATGAACTACTCCCTCCTCGCCATGGAGACTGCCGGGATAATGAAGATGGCCTCCGGTGATGGTTTCCCCCTCCGGCTGTGTGCCGGAATAGGCTCCCAATTGGTTTTTCGTGGCTCTGGAGGCTTGCGGCTGCTAAACTCTTGATCTAGGTTTCTTTTCGGAGGTTTGGGTATTAATAGGAGTATTTGGCATTGGTCCCATGTCCAGAAGGTTCCCGAGGAGGTCACAAGCCTGCCAAGCGCGACCAGGGGGCGGCCGCTCCCTCGTGACTTGTGACTCCCTCGGAACTCTTCTCTGGTATATTTTCTCTCCAGTATTTTCTATATTTTCCAAAAATATTCTCCGTAAATTTTCAGCTCATTCCGAGAACTTTTATTTCTACACAAAAACGACACCATGGTAGTTCTACTGAAAACAACGTCAGTCCGGGTTAGTTCTTATAAAATTAGACCAAAATCATATAGAATTATTGTAAACATGGCATAATACTTCATAAATTATAGATACGTTGGAGAGGTATCAGCATCCCCAAGCTTAATTCCTGCTCGTCCTCGAGTAGGTAAATGATAAAAGAGCTAATTTATGAAGTGTGAATGCTAGCATAGTGCATAAATTTGATCAATGATAGTTCCAAACACTTTTTCTAGCATCATTATATATCATAAATAGTAGCTCATCTCATAAAACTTCTCATGATGAAGTAACAAACTATTCACATGTTAAAGTATGGACCATAAAGTTTCTTGAAAACTAACAAACTATGTTTTCTGTCACCAAATAATTGCAATTCATCTTATTTTCAGGAAGGGTCTATGTAAGAGCTTTGATTTAACAAATTACACATACTCAACTATCATATAGTCTTCCATGATTGCTAACGCTCAAACCATATTTTTAGAGCAAATGGCATCCGTCGAACACAGAGAAAGATAGGGGATTAAAGTTTCGCCTTCCAACTTATTTATCATATAGATAATTGTCAATAATAATAATTCATGATCAAATATATTTGAATGGACATATATGCTTGGATCTTTCCCTGCCACATGATGCTTGCCAAGAGAAAAAGGCGAAATATAGGAAGTGGTGAAGATCACCATGACTCTTGCATAAAGGTAAGTACTAGAAAGTAAAAGATAGGCCCTTCGCAGAGGGAAGCATTGATTTGCAGAGGTGCCAGAGCTCGAACTTTTAAAACAGATATGAATAATAATTTTGAGAGGCATGCTTTCCTTGCCAACATAAAAACCGAGAGATCTCGGTATCTTCCATGCTAGATACATTATAGGCGATTCCCAAATAGAATGGTAAAGTTTTTGCTCCCCTCCGCCAATCAATCACATTGCACGGTGAGCCGAATCCACGGGTGCCGTCCATTCAAACAACAATCATGGGGGAGTTTTGTTTCATTATATTTTGATTTGATTTTTGAGCATGGAACTAGGCATCCCGAATACCAGCCACATTCTCGTGAATGATAGTGAATCAACACATATCGTGAGAACAACCCACCTAGCATGGAAGATACTAACATCCACTAGTCACTATATTAGCGATTCGGGCATACAAAATAGAATATTATTTGAAGGTTTAGAGTCCGGCACATACAAATTTACTTGGAACGGCAGGTAAATAACGCATATAGGTAGGTATGGTGGACTCATATGGAACAACTTTGGGTCTAAGGGTGTTTGGATGCACAAGTAGTATTTCTACTTGGTGAGGAAGTTTTGGCTAGTATGAGGTGGAAGCAAGCATCACATGTTGAAGGATCCATAACAATATAACTTGTATACAAATATACCCAAGCACAACTCACTAAATTGTCTTCCTTGTCCAACTTCAACTAATTTTCTCAAGTTTGAAAATAATTAATGGGTATTCACAATCATAGAAGATGTCTAATATAGTATATTTATATGTGAAATCTCTCTTCCTTCAATATTCTTTCATGAATTGTTCAAGTGGCCAATGCGGTGTTTGCTAACTTTCAATAAATTTTACAACCTATACTTCTTATAAGTGAAGTCATTACTCCCCATGGGATAATAAGCATATAAAACATATATAATTTCATATTTATGATATTCAATTCATTCAACCATTTACTCATAGGATATAAGTTAATCACGAGAGTAAATGACAAAACTACTCCAAAACATATAAGTGAAGATCAATGAGTAGTCAAACAATTAATTATCTATGTGAGGACTTTCTCTCTATCTCTCAATAAATATTTTCAGATCTTAGTATTTTATTTAAACATCAAGCAAAATAAAAATATCACTCCAAGAATAGCACACATCATGTGAATGAATAAAAATTTAGGATCAACATAGGCTAACCGATAGTTGACGAAGAGAGGTGGGATGCGTAGCATCCCCAAGCTTAGATGCTTGAGAATTATTGAAATATTTACATGGGGTGCCTTGTGAATCCCCAAGATTGAGCTTTTGTATCTTGTTCAATCCTTCAATATCATGGTTTCACCTATTCTCAAAAACTTCATCCACACAAAACTCGAAAAGAACTCGTGAGATAGGTTAGTACACATAATAATAAATCAACTCTTTATGTACTGATAAGACAAGTTGCACAATAATTTTCAAGCATTAGGTACTGTATACTATCATTTCCACAATTTATACCTACCAATATAGGCTATGGAAACTATAGGATAAGTAGATGACAAAACTATGACAGCAATCTATCTAAACAGAATAGTCTGTAGGAATTTATTAAACCAGCGTACTTATCTAACCATAAAAATTATGAAAATTTACTAAATGCTATAAAATTATATTACAACATTGTGTAAAATTTTCAGAAACTTTCCACGCTCCAGTAAAATATGAAAATTCAAGCACTACAGCAGAAGTTTCTGTTTTTACACAGCACACATCAAACAAGCAATTCAAGCATCCTAAAGGCAATTCTTGGAACTTTTTATTGAAAAATATATATTATAAATAACACCTAACATATAAAAACAAAATAAAATTATGCTCCAAGCAAAACTCATATTATGTGACGAATAGAAGTATAGCTCCAAGTAAGATATACCGATAGTGTTGAAGACGAAAGAGGGGATGCCTCCCGGGCATCCCCAAGCTTAGGAGCTTGATTTTTCCTTGGATATTGCCTTGGGAGTGCCTTGGTAATACCCAAGATTAGATTCTTGTCACTTCTTATTCTCCTCATATCGGTATCTCACCCAAAACTTGAAAATTTTAATCACACAAAACTTAACGGAACTTCGTGAGAAGGGTTAGTGTAGTAAAGATAAATCATTCACTTAGGTACTGTCAAGAAAAAATTCATAATTATTACTACATGATACCTACTGTATTCCTTCATTCGCACAATTTATATTACTCAATATAAGCTATAGGAACACTTGAAACAAGCAAACTATGCATGCAAAACAGAATCTCTCAAAAACAGAACAGTCTGTAAAGATCTGAATGATAACCAAAATTCCCTGACTCTAAAAATTCTTAAAAATTATTACATATCACATAAGTTTCATATAAATGTTGTGTAAAAATTTCAATTTTTTTTGACTCTCCAGTAAAATAATACAATTCATATAATGGACGCAAAACTTTCTATTTTTGCACAGAATCAAACAAGCAAGTATCCACACTATGCCGAAGGCTTTACTTGGAACTATATTGAAATAAAAGACACAAAACATGATTACTACAGTATATTAATCATGTGAAAACATAAAAACATAAGGTAAAAGTTTTGGGTTGTCTCCCAGCAAACGCTTTTCTTTAATGCCTTTTAGCTAGGCATGATGAATTCAATGATGCTCGTATAGAATAATAATTGAAACATGCAAAAGAGTATCATGAATCTCATGAAAAGCACATTGAAGTCTAACCCACTTCCTATGCATAGGGATTTTGTGAGCAAACAATTTATGGGAGCAAGAATCAACTAGCGTAGGAAGGCAAAACAAGCATAACTTCAAAACTTTTAACACATAGAGAGGAAACTTGATATTATTGCAATTACTACAAGAATATGTTCCTCCCTCATAATAATTTTTAGTGGCATCATGAAGGAATTCCACAATGTAACTATCACATACAACATTCTTTTCATGATCTACAAGCATAGAAAATTTATCACTCTCCACATAAGAAAACTTCTTCTCATTCATAGTAGTGGGAGCAAACTCGACAAAATAACTATCATGTGACACTTGATTGACATAACCACATTGAATATTAAAATCATGATGACAAGTTTCATGGTTACTATCACTCTTTATAGCATACAAGTCATCATCATAATCATCATATATAGGAGGCATTCCATAATCATAATAAATTTGCTGATCAAAACTTGGGGGAATAAAAATATCTTCTTCATCAAACATAGCATACCCAAGCTTGTGGCTTTGCATATCATTAGCATCATGAATATTCAGAGAATACATAATAACAATATTTCTATCATGCTCATCACTCAAATATTTAGTGCCAAACATTTTAATAACTTCTTCTTCTAACACTTGAGCCCAATTTTCCTTTTCATCATTTTCACAAAAGACATTAAAAAAGATGAAGCATATGAGGCAACCTGAATTCCATTTTTTGTAGTTTTATTTTATAAAACCAAACTAGTGAAAAACAAGAAACTAAAAGATTTGATTGCAAGATCTAAAGATATACCTTCAAGCACTCACCTCCCCGACAACGGTGCCAGAAAAGAGCTTGAAGTCTACTACGCAACTTTATTGTTGTAGACTTTGTTGGGCCTCCAAGCGCACAGTTTTGTAGGACAATGGAAATTTTCTCTCAAGTGGATGACCTCAGGTTTATCAATCCGTGGGAGGCGTAGGATGAAGATGGTCTCTCTCGAACAACCCTGCAAGCAAATAACAAAGAGTCTCTTGTGTCCCCAACACACTCAATACAATGGTAAATTGTATAGGTGCACTAATTTGGCGAAGAGATGGTGGTACAAGTGCAATATGGATGGATATAGGTTTTTGTAATCTGAAAATATAAAAACAGCAAGGTAGCTAGTAACAAAAGTGAGCAAAAACGGTATTGCAATGCTTGAAAACAAGGCCTAGGGTTCATACATTCACTAGTGCACGTTCTCTCAACAATACTAACATTGTTGAATCATATATAAATCCCTCACGCGCGACAAAGAGTTCACTCCAAAGTCACAAATAGCGGAGAACAAACGAGAAATTATTGTAGGGTACGAAACCACCTCAAAGTTATCTTTTCCGATCAATCTTATGAGTCCATATAAGTGTCACGAACAGCCCTAGAGTTCGTACTAAAATAACACTTTAAGACATACATCAACCAAAATCCTAATGTCACCTAGATACTCCAATGTCACCACAATTACCCATGGGCTTGATTATACGATATGCATCACACAATTTCATATTCATCATGTTCAATCCAACACAAAGAACTTCAAAGAGCGCCCCAAAGTTTCCACCGGAGATTCAAGACGAAAACATGTGCCAACCCCTATGCATAGATTCCCAAGGTCATGGAACCTGCAGGTTGATCGCCAAAACATACATCAAGTGGATCAATAGAATATCCCATTGTCACCATAGATATCCCATCGCAAGACATACATCAAGTGTTCTCAAATCCTTAAAGACTCAATCTTATAAGAAAACTTCAAAGGGAAAACTCAATTCATCACAAGAAGATAGAAAGGGGAAAACTCCATATGATTCATCTATATCAATAAAGCTCGTGGTACATCAAGATCGTGCCATCTCAAGAACTCGAGAGAGAGAGAGAAAAAAAGAGAGAGATCAAACACATAGCTACTGGTACATACCCTCAGCCCCGAGGGTGAACCACTCCCTCGTCGTCATGGAGACCGCCGGGATGATGAAGATGGCCTCCGATGATGGTTTCCCCCTCCGACAGGGTGCCGGAATGGGATCCCGATTGTTTTTCATGGATCTGGATGCTTGAAGTGGCGGAGCTCCCGATCTAGGTTTCTTTTCGGAGGTTTGGTTATTTATAGGAGTATTTGGCATTGGTCCCACGTCTAGAAGGTTCCCGAGGAGGTCAAAAGCCTACCAGGCGCGGCCAGGGGGGTGGTCGTGCCCTGGTGGCTAGTGACATCCTCGGGACTCTTCTCCGGTATCTTTTAGCTCCAGTATTTTTTACATTTTCCACAAATATTCTTCGTAAATTTTCAGCCCATTCCGAGAACTTTTATTTCTCCACAAAAACAACACCATGGTAGTTCTGCTGGAAACAACGTCAGTCCGGATTAGTTCTAATAAAATTATACCAAAATCATATAGAATTATTATAAACATAACATGAATACTTAATAAATTATAGATACGTTGCCTCTCCACGACCATCTGTCCCGCCTCCCCACATGCATCACATGCTCCCTCCGAGTACGTCCTGATACTACCTCACCTTCCCCCGCCTCCTTTTGGTGATAGGTTCATAGCATATTTTGTTGTGGCGTTGTCGCTCTCCGCTGGCGCTCCTTATGGTGGCTTTCGAGGTCCCTCGGTATGCGTGTGGGTGTTCCTAGCGTCAGGATTCATCAATGAGTCGATGGAGTCTTCCGACGTCACACACCTTTTGGAGAAGCTCTGATGTTCAAGGACACGTTGAACGGGAGCCACTTGCAGATCGTGTAGGAGGTGGAGGCCATGTAGGGCAACATCGGCGCCTCCGTGTCCAGGTAGTAGTTGGTATACAACTATGACACACTCTCAAGGCATATATACCACAAGTCGTGCGTTGAACAGGCTTTTTTGATGATAAGTATCAGGCTTCTTCCTCCAGTGGCTAAAACAGGCTTTGTGATTTACTCTTGATTCTCTTTTGACATGCTGATTAATTCCTTGCAATTTTCTAGAGTAAATCAATTCTTACTTATAAATTAGTATGCTTCATCCTTGATCTATATATATGATCTATTTATTCGGTTCTCATTTGTTGTCATAATGTCTCATAACCTTGTAGTTCGTTCGGACTGGTTCTTAACTGATGTTGGCCCTGTTGAAGTTTTTTTAAGGAGGCATCGATTTCAGTTGCAGTAATCAGTGTGTGGTGCTTGGTCACCGAATCAACATACCGCAAGAGATAGCTTGCTCTTCTCCTTTAGGTTTTCTTTTTCTTTTTTTGGTACACAGTTCCTTCCAGAAATAGGAAATATGAATTCATATTAAAATTCAAGAAAATGACCAGAACGTGATCTTGGAATTTTTATTGCAAAATATATGTACCCAGGAATACTATAAGCCTAGCGAATTTTGACATTCTCCTTTTGCTAAAATGTTTCAGGGCCTCCATTTTCTTTCTGAGAGGGCAATCTTATAAGGAAAATATATAATTCTTATATGCATCCGACATCAATATGTTTGTCACGAGGAAGATTTTCGTTCAGGTAATCTTATATCCTACACGTGTGTTGCAAATACACGTTTTTCTCTACTTTGTGCCTCATATTTGTTTCCCCTACAATATGGAATATTAATGTATATTCTTATGATTTGTATCTTATAAGGTTGTAGTACATACATAGTCTATGTGTATCTATTTGTATGCTGCAAACCTGGGTCGTGCAGGCAAGAACTGTTTTTTTTTTTCATTTGCTATCCTTCTGTTCTCGGAAGCAATTAAATTTCTCATTGTGCACCCGAGACAAACCTATAATCTACATAGAGCACAAGGAAAATATGATGGTAATCACTTCTGTAATTTACAGATCACTTTTATAAACAACTCTTTATTTGTATATGGTGATTTGTTGTAATGTCCGGACCATTTTTCATATATGCCGAAAAAGGCTTCTGCCCCACTTATATATAAAGCATCACAACCAAACTGATACATAGTGATGAGGAGATCCTCTTACAAAGTAGATCAAAAAAATACATGAATACATGAGAGATCACACCTATTTATTTGTCATTTGGGGTAATTTCCCATATAAAGAAAGAAAAGAGTCAGAGAAAGGGCAGGAGATGCTTCCCATGTCAAATCTAAAAAGAGAGGTGAAAGATGCCATAACAAGGTTGTGTGTATACGTTATGTAAAACTTGGGTTAGAAACCTGTCGAATTTTATTGGCGATGTCTGGACTCGGATCATCCGAAATGAATGAATAACACATAACCCATTCCAGCCTAAAAATACGAATAACATATTTACTGTGTTTGATAATATGACGTGTGTTAGCTTATTGTCAAAAAAATATGTGTGTTAGCTGAGAGTCTGAGGCGACATTGTTCTCGATTATTTTAGCTCCGTGAATAGCATTATAATGTTTTTAAAACACGTGGCAACGCACGAGCGTTCAACTAGTAGATATAGGCTTTTGCAATCTGAAATAATAAAAACAGCAAGGTAGCAAGTGATAAAAATGAGTACAAACAATATTGCAATGCTTGGAAACAATGTCCACGGTTCATACTCTCACTAGTACAATCTCTCAACATCATAAACATAATTGAACCCTATAACAATCCCTCGACGTGCGATAAAGAGTCATTCCAAAGTTTCCATCGGAGAAAGTAGGATGAAAACGTGTATCAACCTTTATGCAGGAATATTACCAAAACATATATCAAGTGATCTTGAAAGATTACTCAAGTGTCACCATGGGTATCCACGCGCAAGACATACGTCAAGTCATCTCAAATTCAAAGTATTCAATCCGACGTATGAAACTTCAGTGAGCAAGACTCAATTCATCACAACAAAGATAGAGAGGAAAGAATATCATATGATCCAACTATATTAACAAAGCTCATGATACGTCAACATTATGCCCTATTATGATCATGAGAGAGAGAGAGAGATTCAACACATATCTACTGATACATACCCTCATAGCTGGGGGAGAACTCCTCCCTCCACGTCACAGAGGCAGCCCGATGATGAAGGTGGCCTCCGGTGATGGCTTTCCCCTCCGGTAGTGTGCCAGAAAGGCCTCCAGACGAGATCTCTTTGGAACAACGGCTTGCGACAGTAGGAAAACTCATCTAAGTTAACTTTCGGGAGTTTCTCTATTTATGAGAATTTTCAGCATTGGAATCATGCCACGCGGAGTCCCGAGGGTCCCAGAAGCTTAGGTTGCTCGCATTCCGGGGGGAGGGGGGCTTGATCTTGTGGGGGCGTGGGCCCCCTCTGGTCCTTTACGAAGTTTCTTGGGTCCCTTCTTGTCCATAAAAGTCTACTATAAATTTTTATCGTGTTTGGACTTCGTTTGCTATGGTTTTTCTGTGAAACAAAGAAATAGGAAAAGATAGGAACTGACATTGGACACTAAGTTAGTAGGTTAGTTCATATAAATCATATAGAAGTGCACCCAATCATGTAGATTCATGTAAATATAGCATGCATACTTTGTAAATTATAGATACGTTAAAGACGTGTCAATATTTGTGATGGGAAAGGCGCAAATTGTTTTTCTACCAATGTAACAATAGGGGAATCCCCTACTCCGTGTGTATATATATTGGGAGCACAATGTACAAGTTACATAATTACATGGTCCCCCAATACACCAAGAGGTGTGGGTAAGGTGAGTGACAAAGAACTAAGTGGGATCTAGGTGGCAATTGGTTCATAAGGAGTCAACCCAAAATGCGCACCAGATTTCTAACAGGATCCGTGCTTCGACGACCAACTTTGTTACCGCTTCCCTTCCAATGTTTTCCATGAAAAGAGGGGGCTGGTCACGTCCACCCAAGGGTTTTATGAAATTTAATGTTGATGCTTTTTTTGATCATGACCTGCTTAGATGTACGATGAGGATGGTCTTAAAAGATGACAAATGAAGATTTATTGCTGGTAACAGAAAAATAGGCTGGCGTGCAGATGTCCTGATGGCTGGAGTTTTGGCTCTCAAATCTGGTTTATCACTTGCGCAAAGGGTGGGTTGCAATCGTCATATTGTTGCTATGAAAAACAGAGGACGGTCCACGGGCACGGGTGCAATAGTTTTTGACGATCGTTATTTTGCTTGTGATTTTCCATTTCTAAGTTCGAGCACTGTAATAGAGAGCACGATCTTGCCAAAATGGCCAGATTTTCTTTGACTTATGTTTGACTCGAGGAGTCTTTAAACAAAATTGCATCGTTCCTTGTAAACAATGTAATGTAATTTCAAATGAATAAAGCTTGTGATTTTCCCTCTAAAAACCTTTGCTGATAGTAAACGTGCGATGGTAGGTGAAACCGACAGGAAATCGTATACTTCTGTTTTTTTCTATATTGATGAAGAAAAGAGCCTACTTCTGCCTCTGCTGGGACTCGGAGAAGGAGGCAGCCAGCAGACCACCACAGCCAAGGCCACCCTCCCTATATTGCTTCAAAAGAAGAACAATCCCCTCCCCCCGAATCCTCCAAAAGACCAAAACCTACACCGGCCAGTCGACACCATGGCGTCCTTCGCCAATTACCTACCCCACCATGACTACACGCCCTTCCGCGCAGCGCCGCTCGACCGCCGCGCATCCTCCCCCGGCCGCCACCGAGCGCCCTTCTTCTGTCCGCCACTCGATGCGCACGCACGAGACACACCTGATCGCTGTGGAGGCTTTGGCACGGACGATTTGCGCGGTAACTTCCCTCTGCCCTTTCACGGCATCCACAACCCTGACCGAGTCCCGGCGCCCTTGCCGTCCGAATTCCACCTGAGTCCCGGCACATCCAGCCGCCGCCGGCGACGCTCCGCCTCTCCTAGCCCTTCGCCGCAGCGCTCCACTGACATCTCGCATGCACAGTACCGTCGGCCGTCATCACCCTACAGAGATCGGTACCGCGAGCACCACCAGCGTGCCCGAGGTGACAGCAGCAGCCGCAGCCCTCGCTTCGAGTCGGCACACCAAGCTAGTTCGCCATCTTCTGACTTTGCCAAGCGGTCTCGGTTGGAAGCCAGCCGTGAGGGCTCTGCTTCCAGCGGGAGGTACCTACACGAGGACGCTGATTGTTGCAGTGCAGGTAAGCTCATTCAACGTGTTATTGGGATGTACAGTACATGACTTGCCCATCTTACACTAATTTCCCTTGTTATATGTGATATCTAGAGAGGATTCACTCATCTCGAGTGCGTGACCATCATGACCATGGAATGAGAAGCCTTAGCCCTCTCCTCCACTCACCATCAAGGACCTCTCCAGTGCTAGTTCCACCTCTGACTCTGATGGATGATGGCAGCAAGACTCCTGACCGCCCGGACAGTCCGATGTGATTATCTACTTCAGTTCTTGGGAGAGAATCTCTTGTTAATTATTTGTTTGGCTTTGTGTTTGAAGTTTCTTGTGTTTGGGATGCAGGTATTGTTACGAGGATGACCAAAGGATAAGATTTGGGCATTATGGTGCCTATGATGGTCCATGGATTACTGACAGGTAGTATAATTTACGAAACTTTGTATCAGATTTGTATACAGGCCTCGTTTTGAAGATACCAATATGTTTTGCAGTAGATAATACGAAGCAGACCTTCTGTTATATCAACTGTATGACCTATTTGGCATGACATCACTAATTAAATAGGGTTGGACGATATCCATTGCACATCATGGTTTCTAGTGAAAAACATGATGGTTTTTGTTGATACGCATTGGAGTTAGTTTTGTTTGCCAAAAATAATTAGTAGCTGGCTTTTGTTGTCTGAATGTGAGTACCTACCGATGTTTCTTGTCCGTCATAGTATTTATGTACTGAACCAATTATCCGAATAGGGAATCTGGCGTCGAGTACGAAGATCATTCATATAACACACTGGTGGATGACTTCATGGATGCTGTGGTGGAGAACTGGCATGAGCCAGCCAACTTCGATCATGCAGCACGTGAAGAGCGTTACCAAAAGCAGACGAAGCGTTTTTCTGAGTTGGCTCTGAAACGTTATAACAAAAACAAAAATAATAAGGTAAATCTTTTTAATCGTCTTTCTTACTACATGAGTGTCATTTGTTCAATTAAGGCTGTTGGGGAACTTGTTAATGGATAATAACTCTTATAAAACCTTATCTGCCACTTAAGTAACTTTTCTAGAACCATGTTACTATGTGTTGCAGAGGCCTTATGAAGATAAAAGTTCCATTTAGGATATCAGAATGAAATACGACAGCAAAATTGTATTACTGAGGCAACACCATGTAATGTTGCAAATAAAATCAGTATTCAGAGAAACCATTTCCCCGATGTCTAAGCTGACAAATTTAATACTGAAGCTGAAAAAATAAATGAACATAATCTCACTAAGCAAAAAAAAGAAGATTAGCACATAAGCTGACCAAGTGGATAATCGTACCTTGGTGGATTCAATGTTCCCTGCAGAGTAATGGGAGAACCAAACTTAAAGGCTTAGAAATTTGAACCTTGTTAATGATAATAGGTTATACCAAGGACTGTCCTCTTCAACTGTGTTTCCTTCCATAGAGGGAGTGAATGTTATGATAAGATAAATGCACTGGTCATTTGTTTTATATATAAAATTCTTTGCCTTCTTTGTCAATTGTAAATGTTCAAATTTGTTCGTAGTGTCATACTTCTGAAGCTTGTTTTTATTTGTTATAATGGCCAGGTTAAGTATTCACTTGTTGAGGCAATAGATGGAGCTATATTTCATGAGCAATCCTACAGTTACGTCCATGTGAACTTCTATGCTAATGCTAAGAATGGCCCACTAAAGAGCAAACCTAGAGTGCTTGTTTTTGCTGAGCTGCAACATGTTGGAGACCGACAGAATGCAATGGCTCTTACATCTTTTCATTTTCTTGACGAAAAGAAACAAACTGGTAAGGTTTTTTAGTATTCTAGTTTGCTTAGTTGAAATTACTTCTCATAAAGAAAACTGACTAACTTCTCATCAATTATTTACAGCTGGACGTCGCACTCTTGTTCGGAGCTCTCACACAACTCGGGATATACATCATTGTTATGCTTGTACCGATGACATCAAGCACCCTGAGGGATCAAGATATAGGGCAGGCCATTATGCTGCCGTGTTATATTACTTTCAGGATTAGGTAATAATTTGAAAACAAGTATATGACTTAAACCCTGAGTTTTGAAAAGGACAATGTTTCTATGTACGGTGTGAATTGCTCATTCATTTTGGACGGTGCTGTGCCATATGAGGTGGTATTAATGTGGATAAACCATAATTATAAATAATCTGATAGTCCTTTTATCACCTAATTGTTACTACACATCATAATTGAAACTAAATACAAAGTAGTACTATCTCCGTCACAGTTTAGAAGACATGCACGTGTATCTAGGTCGTCAATTTAACTTATATAAAATATATTGTTTAACATAAAAATTATATCATTAGAAAATAGAACATCTAAAGTTTCTAATGATATATTTTTTGTAATATATGACTCTTATTAAGTTGGTCAAATTGACGACCTAAGTACACGTGCATGCCTTCTAAACTGTGACATGGCTTATGATGAGAGAAAAATCCTACTGACATTTCTTTTTTTTAATATGCGTGATTTAAAGTTGGAGGCTTAACTGCTTTTTAATCTTTATTTAATAGTGATGAATCTGGTGCGTCACTCGAGGTTCAACATTAAGCAAGGCACCAAAGCTGGAGTGAGGAAAAATACGAATGACCATTTTCTGTTGCATTTGTGTTTCTTTAGCAGCCCATGCCCGCCTCTACTGTGCTACCGGGCCAGAAGCCAGGAATGCATTTGTGTATGGTCATCTGTTTAGAACTTTAGATCATAGAATTGGTGTTGACGTTGTAACAACTACTGGCCTCCTTTTCCTTCCTCCTTCCCCTTTCTACTACCAAATTGTATCGGATACGAGATCATCTTGAGCAATGGTGGAAGCTGATTGAATCTTGCGCGAGTCCCTCACAAGTTTCTGAGGCTTCCGTTGTATTATGTCTTCTTTTTGAAACGTTAATGATGTAGGGTAACACCTTGAATATGCTGTTTTGGAATCCACAGGTGGTGAGTATAGCCGCTAGTGAGTTGTGACCGTACGAATTGTACAACCTCTTTTGACCTATCTATATGGTTGTTTTAATAATAATAGTTATATTTGTGTTTTTTGAGTGAATAGTGATCACATACACTAGTAGAAAACAGGGCATCTGTCCCGGTTTCAGAGGGCCTTTAGTTCCGGTTCAGCAAACGAGACAATACAATCGGGACTAAAGGTTCAAACTTAGTCCCGGTTGGCTTACGAACCGGGACTAAAAGAGCTCCACGCGGCCGCTGTAGGACGCCCAGACAGGAGGACCTTTAGTCTCGGTTGGTAGCATCAACCGGGACAAAAGGGCATCCATGTGTCAGTCCCTGCCAAGCGCTGGGGTCTAGGTTTTTTTTGGAAAGGGCCGTGTTTCATTTGTATTTTCATTTTCTTTTATTTTTATATTATATTTTCATGCAGTTACACATATTAATATACAACATCATCAGTACAAATTATAGAAAAAAACATCCAACATCAGTACAAATTAGATGGATGCAATAGACCAAGTTGAATTAGAGGAAAATACGATGTTGCGATGCATCCATCTAATTTGTACTGGTATATGTCATATTACAACTCATCATCATCTTAATCAACTCTTCATCATTCTAGGTAAAATAACATAAAAAGGCGAACTTCTCATCATTGTGGTTGTTATCATACTAGCAAATAATCAAGTTATCACAAGTTAGAAACACTAACTACTGCTCTCTCCTAGATAAAATAGCATAAAAAAGGTGAATTCCTTCATCTCCCCATTGAAGAATACAGATCAACTTATTTTCAACTTCTGGCTTGCGCAATTTATAGTCTCCAAGTGTTTGCCTGGATGTTGTTATTGCCTTGCTCCATCCTTTTATTTTCATGGTATTCTCACTTTGAGATATCGTATATTTACCAGGGTAACTCATCGGCATTGGCCGTAAACTAATCATATGCAAATCACCTTTGGTAAACATGCATTTAGGAACGGTCTCTGACGGGAGTATCTATTGAAGAACATAAGTTATAATAACATAGTTAGCAAACTAGTTTTGCTTAAGAACAATGTATGAAAATGATGAACTAATGACACAAGAGTAAAAAAAATTCTTACAAAGTTGTCTCTAGTGATGTTATAAGGGTTTAACTGTGCACTAGTGGCACATATCCATGATAAATGTTACCAATCATGTAATTTTTCTTATGATGCTGAACATCATGAATAAATGAGATGAGATGATCTTTATCCAAACAAGTAAGTTTGGAGTCATGACTGTAGTACGTCCGATCTATTATCTGTCGGGTAGTTCTTGTAGCACGGAAATAAGCTGATAATTAAAAATAAAGAAAATTAGTCGGGATGAGTACCAAATACTTTTCAATAATCAATATAAAGTACCTAACAAATCTGTTGACAAACGCACCTGGAGGTAGCACCGAAATCAAGTCATCCTCCGCATGCACCCAAATATCTATATTATTATCACGAACATCGTCATTACCAAGATCGAAGGTAATGTTCATGTCCTCATCCAACACATACGCGTGGCAAAATGCTCTCCAATTAGAACAACCAAAATATGTGTGATCTTTGTTATTTTTCACCTTAATAACAAAAGTGTAATGCTTAGTTATTTTTCAACCTTGGTATTATAGGAGCATACCACATCACCTTGGCAGGAACCCTCTTCCTAGTGCGCTCGCCCTCAACATCACCGGGGTCATCTCGTCTGATCTTATACTGCAATGCACTGCATACCGGGCATGCGTTCAATTCCTCGTACTCACCGCGGTAGAGGACGCAGTCATTAGGGCATGCATGTATCTTATGCACCTCTAATCCTAGAGCGCAGAGAACCTTCTTTGCTCCGTACGTGATGTCAGGCGATTCTTATCCTTTGGAAGCTTATTCTTCATTATTTTTAGTAAGTTTTCAAATCCCTTGTCAGATAAACCATTGTTTGTCTTCCATTGCAGCAATTGCAGTGTGGTATCGAGCTTTGTGTTGCCATCTTCGCACTTTGGATACAACCCTTTTTTGCGATCCTATAACATGCGATCGAACTTCAAATTCTCCCTTTTACTTTCGCATTCTCTCTGTGCATCAACAATGACCCGGCGAAGGTTATCATCGGGCACATCTGGTGCCTCTTGATCTTCATCCTCCTCCGTTGCAGTATCACCGTAATCAGGGTCATAGGACGATAGTTGTCATCATCCTCTTCTTCTTCGTTGTCTTCCATCATAACCCCTCTTTCTCCGTGCTTGGTCCGAACAATATAGTGTTGCATGAAACCCTTCTCAAGCAGGTGGAAGTGAAGGATTTTAGAGTTAGAGTAATCCTTCATATTCCCACAGACAGTACATGGACAATAAATAAAACCATTTTTCTTGTTTGCCTCAGCCACTTCGAGAAAATTATGTAGGCCCTCGATGTACTCGGAGGTGCGTCGGTCACCGTACATCCATTGCCGGTTCATCTGCGTGCATTATATAATTAAATGTGTCAAAAACCATTATAGAACATCATGAATAGAGAAGTGATCAAATTAATATAAGTTCATCATCGCATTAAAACCAAAATACAGTAGTGACCAAATTTTATTGCTGGAAAATAATATCTCTAAACCTTTTAGAACACTTGTGTAGTTGGTGCATCACCAAACCTAAACAAATCTTGGGGAAAATGTAGCTTGGAGGTCGAGCTTGGAGAGGAGAAAAATTAAGTGTGGTTGCGGAATTTCCTCAAACACCTCATGTGCATAGTAGGTGAGAACACAAAGCAACACACCTCCAAATCGCAGTCCGGCCGAAAGCCAAAAAACTAAGGAGTGAGCGGGCAGGGGCGAGCATATATATACAAGCATTGTATAAGTCCCGGTTGGTGGCTAGAACCGGGAATAAAGGTGATTCTTTAGTCCCGGTTCCAGCCACCAACCGGGACTAAAGAGGCTGGGCCAGGAGAGAGCCCCTTTAGTCCCGATTCGGGTCTGAAACCGGGACTAGTTCCTGCCGAGGCACGGTGATGCGGAGCATCCCACCATCATCCCCATGAAGATGGCACCTTCAACTCAACCACCAAGTGGCCCATTGACAAGTGCACGTGCACGCAACATTGAAGCTAAGGTGAACTCACTCCTCTTCGAGCAGGACTTTGATGACAAAGGAACTTGGATGCTACCTCACAATGAGACCCTATGTATCCTTAGGTACGCCGGAGACGACCTCAAAGGACCAAGGAATCATCCACAGGACCAAGGCCAAGGAGGAGAAGGAGCCAGCACCAGGAACAAGCTTCTGGGTAGCCCGAAACTTCCAGCCAGCCCGGAGCTTTCGGCCCCGGGACCTTCCGGCCCACCACCCGCCAACCACCGAAGCCTGCGCCAACACTCGGGAAATCCTGGAGCCCGCCCGGAACCTCCCCGGAGCTTCCCGCCCCCGGACCTTCCGGCCGTCCCGGAACTTCCGGCCCACAGTCAGCCCGCTACGGAAGCATGTGCCAACATTCGGGAAAGCCCGGAACTAGCCCGAAACTTCCGGCCTACGCAGAGCACTGCCACTCGAGCCCAAGGCACATGTAACTCCCTCTCCCTTACCCTTTTGAGACTAGCAGTATATATACTCCGGCCCCTCCTCGTTTTAGGGAAAGCTATGGTTTTGCTCTTAGATAGTTGAGCCTAGCTCCTTCCACTATCTCTCCCATGGAGTAGATGCCTCTATAGGAGAAGATCACTAGTGGATGTCAAGGCCCCTTACGAGGGAAGATCCTACGGTATATCAAGGCCCCATCTCCCCATGGGATTTGGGATGAACTCTACCATCTATCCTTCTTTCCCTTTGTTGTTCATGTACCTTATGGATCTTGTGTGTGGTGAGTCTAGTGGATGTGTGATTGGACTTGTTCTTGAGTGTTTGCTCTTGTGATTTCCCTTTTGTGTTCTTCGTGTTCTTCATGGAATACCCCTCCAATTCTTGAAAGATCAACACACACGGGCTTGCCCCGTATCATATTTGTATCATGAGCCACGTTGATCACAAATTTGGACTCTCCCCACCGTTTTCTAGCCTAATTTTGCTTTGATTTGAACTAATTTTGAAAATCTCCACAAAAATAGCCCCACCCAAAATTTCTTGAATTTATTGGAATTGATGAGATTTTTTTGATTTGGATCCATGGATCTCGTTGTGGACATGTGGATCTAGGTTTTCATCCAGCCAATTCCCCCCAATTTTTCTTTTTCACCGTTAGATTTGGGTTTTTCCTCAAGATTTTCTGCCCAAGTCCAAGATCTGGAAATTAGTGTTCGTCCAAGTTTTCCCGACCCCCGGAACTTTCGGCTCCACCCGGACCTTCCGCCCCCCGGACCCTCCGGCTGCCCGGAACTTCCGGCCACCGGAACCTCCGGCCGACCCGGACCTTTCGGCCTTTGCAGACAGTTTCCCACCATTTCTTCCACCTTTTTGCTAGCTTTTCCTCCGCAACACATTTGCATTTGAGATTTTGAGTCACGCGCCACGCCACTTCCTAAGGTGTTTTGGCTAATTAGGAGTGGTTCTTCATCGACATCGCCGCTCATCATCGCCTCGGAACGTCGCCAACCAACTATTCATTAACACTCCACCGTAAGCAAGGACGGTAACCGTGACGACACTCTTGCTTATACCCTTGCCATTGCATTGTTACCCCTAGCCTATTTGCGTTACTTGCCTATCGAGACTAGCCATTGAGTATTGCCGGGCCATGCTACTTGTGCACATTAGTGATACACATACTCCGCATAACTACAATTGCATGCATATACATCTTAGTATGATCTCTTGTGTTATAAAGTCCCCGCATACATAATTGCTATCTTGGTGGCACGTCATGCATAGTGACAATCCAAATATCATTGCTAAAAGAACGATAAGTGGAGCTTTTAAGCATGGTCAAAAGAACAATAGCACCGCAACATTTGCATATCATACTTCTTCACTTTGGATCACTTGAGTGAGTGACTCATGCCGCATACATAGCAAGTCGGGAATAGGAAGATGACGCATTTTTGTCTCTTATAGGTTGTGCACAAGTTCGTATCACGCCCATTAGAGAAAACATGCTACCGTCTCTCTAGAGTTGTGCAACACGAGTGTTTTCTGTGGATCCCACATTTTGAGCTCACTTTTGGTTGCACAACCCCACTTTCTATTTCGTGTGTGTGTTTCTGATTTCACCACTTGCTATTGATTCACATTGTCTTACTTGCTTACTTGTGGATCTCTCTCAACTTTATTGCATCATATTCTCGAATTGCTTAAAATTTTGTGCCACCATCCTAACCAAGCTATTCCATAAGCATTACCTTTGTAGGTGTGATAAGGGCAAACTTGGTACCAATTCTACTATTTCCATGGTTTCACATTGAGTGATTGATCCTCATCTCAAGCTTCGGAACGGTATTTGGTATTGTGTTTTCCCATTCTGCCACTTATATCTACTTGAGTGTCATGGATAGGAATGCTATGATGAACCCGGCATTCAAGGAGCACAATAACGACGCGAACACCTACGTCACCAAACTACAATTCTTCGCCGCACAAAAGGCAATGCGCCAAGCACATGATGTCCTCACGGACCGCATCAAGCACCCCGCCACCAACATACGTGAATCCGAGGAGCAGACACGGGACTTCATGGCCACACAAATGGATGAGCTCCGCGCTTTGGTGCTGAATCGCGCAACATCTACATCTACCTCAACTCACAGGCGCACCACAAGTTGACACTCCTCCGAGGACTCCTCCGGAGAGAGTCCTCCTCCTCGAGCTCGACCACACAAACGTGACACACGTCGCCTCTCTCAAGATTCAAGAAACCCCTTCCACGTCGAGCCTCAAGTTCGAAATCGCAAGCGTGACAACCATCACCAACAAGAGCAAGATGACTACGAGCAAGATCGCCTACGTCACCGTCATGACAAAAACCAGCGCTGTGAATAACAAGCACGCGAGGCACAACGGGCGCTTCGCGACGCAAACTATGCCATGCAAGAACGCAACCGTCTAGCTCGTGAGGAACAAGAAGCTCTACGTCGAGAACGCCAAGAAGAAGAAGCCCGCCAAGAGGAGCACCAAGAACGCCAACAACAGGTGCGACAACGCCGTCCACAACACCCAAGGCAAGAGGAGCAACACGTTGATGAGCTCGCCCCAAGGCAAGAGCAAGACCAACATGACAACAATGCACCTCCACGTCAAGATGCATGTCCTCATGCAAATCCCGTTGAACACGTGGATGATCACGCTCCAAGGCATGGCCAACGTCAACAAGACAACTATGCTCCTCCAAGACAAGGATATCGCAATAACAACAACAATGAAGAAAATCGCTTTGGCAAGCTCAAGTTCACCATGCCTAAGTTCTCCGAAAGCAATGATCCTAAAGACTACCTCTCTGGGGAACTCAAGGTCAACAAAATATTCCGGTTGCACAACTATGAAGAAGACAAGAAGATTGCCATGGCCTCCCTCGAGTTCCAAGATTATGTTCTCATTTGTTGGGAACAAGTGATTGCGCGCCGAAGAGAAAGAGGTGACCCTCCAATCACAACTTGGGAGCAAACGAAAGGACTCATGCGAGCACGATTCGTCCCAACACACTATAATCGTGACCTCTTCAAGAAACTCCAACTACTCAAGCAAGGCACCAAGTCAGTGGAAGAGTACTATCAAGATATGGATATGGCCATGATACGAGCACATGTGAAGGAGGACGATGAGCAAACTATGGCACGTTTCTTGAATGGTCTCAATTACTAGAGCAAGAAAATTGCGGATTTCCAACCCTACTCCAACTTGCTCGAGCTAGTACATCAAGCCTCCAAGGCGGAACATCAAGTTCAAGAAGACTACAAGTACTCCAAGGCCTCCTACAAGACCTACGGTGCAACTACACAAGCTACTCCAACTACGACTCCTTCTACAAGAATCTCCACGACAAAAGATGACAAGTCAAACTACAAGGACAAGTCGTCTTCATCCTCACGCAATGCACATACAAGCAAGACAAGAGCATCATCCTCTACACCACCACCGGATGATGTCAAAACAAGCTCTATCAAGTGTTTCACGTGCCAAGGCCAAGGCCACAATATGCATGAGTGTCCCACAAGGCAAAACATGATACTCCAAGATGACAGCTCCTATGACTCCATGAGTGACGATGAGATGGAAGCCTTGGAACAAGTGGCCATGCACCAACAAGTCAATGAAGATGAAGACTCCCAAGTCTTTTATGACAACGATCCGAGCCCCGCTCTCATTGTCTCAAAATGTTTTGACTCTTCAACAACAACAAAACGAGGACCAAAGTTGCCACATCTTCCACACCAAGGCCGATATCCCAGGGAGATCCGTCAAGGTCATCATCGACGGAGGAAGTTGCCATAATTTGGCAAGTGAAGAACTTTGCTCCAAGTTGCATTTGACCAAGAAAAAGAATCCTCGCCCCTACAAGGTCCAATGGCTAAGCAACTCCGGCACAATACAAGTCGGCCACACCATGCAAGTTTCCTTCAAGATCGGTGCTTACGAAGCATAAGGAGTGTGATGTGGTGCCCATGACCGTTTGGCACCTACTCCTTGGGAGACCTTGGCAATTCGACCGTGGCGCCATACACAACGGGTGCACCAATCACTATAGCATTAAGATGAAGGGCACCGAATATGTGATTTGCCCTATGTCTCCTAGTCAAGTGATAGCCGACAAGCAAGCTTCGTCCCATCATGGAGAGAAAAGTGAGAGAGTGATCCACCTCAAAGCGAGTGAGAGCCACAAGCCAAACTTGAGTGACTCCACGATGAGGGACATGAGTGAGCTAGTTCTATTTGCCACCAAAAGAGATTTGAGGGATGTGAGTGAGAGCTCATCGACCGTCCTTCACTACGTGATAGTGTGCAAGGATGATGTTACCCGGCCTAACCCTTCACAACATCTTCCTCTTGTGTTATCTCAACTATTGCAGGAATTCCAAGATGTGTTCCCCGATGAGCTATCTCCGGGACTACCACCACATCGACCTCATACCCGGCGTGCCGCTTCCCAACAAGGCTCCCTACTGCGTCAACCCCGACGAAACAAAGGAGATACAAAGGCAAGTCCAAAAACTCCTAGATAGAGGGCATGTTCGCAAGAGTTTGAGTCCTTGTGCGGTTCCCGTGATCCTAGTGCCTAAACATGATGGTAGTATGCGCATGTGTTCCAATTGCCGCCCCATAAATGCTACCAAGTTGAACAAACGTAATGCTAAATGAAGTGAATTTATTGAATCTTTTACTTATGTTATCAAATACATTAAGGGAAAAGAAAATATTGTGGCGGACGCCCTTTCCTGCAAATGCATGCTCGTTACTCGACTCGAATTGAATGTCATTGGCTTGAGCACATAAAAGGCTTATATGAGCATGACGATTCTTTTGCTACTCCTTATGCCAATTGCAAATTGAAAACTTGTTGGGAAAACTACTACATGAAAGATGGATATTTTATGCGTGATAAAAAACTTTGCATTCCCAAGTCTTCGCTTCGTTTGTTGCTTTTGCAAGAGGCTCACAGCGGAGGACAAATGGGCCACTTTGGACGCGACAAGACATATGCCACTCTTTCCGACAAGTTCTATTGGCCAAAGATGCCTCATGATGTTGCCCGCTTCACCAACCGATGCTCTACATGCCGCAAAGCTAAAGTCAAAATCTCAATCCCATGGTCTTTACATGCCCCCTTCCTATTCCGTTCCAACCTTGGGAGGATATTAGCATGGATTTTGTGCTTGGATTGCCACGAAAAAAATGCCCATGATTCCATCTTTGTTGTTGTGGATCGTTGTTCCAAAATGTCTCATTTCATTCCTTGTCACAAGATCGATGATGCTTCACATATTGCAAATCTCTTTTGTAGGGACATCTTACGCCTACACGGAGTACCAAAGACAATTGTCTCGGATCGCGACGTCAAGTTCTTGAGCTACTTTTGGAAGACCCTTTGCGCCAAGCTCGGCATCAAGTTACTTTTCTCTTCAGCCTACCACCCACAAACCGATGGTCAAATGGAGGTGACGAACCGAACACTTGGAACTCTACTCCATGTGTTGATCAAGAAGAACATCAAGGAATGGGAAGATTGCCTACCCATCGCCGAGTACGCCTACGATCACGCACGACACTTCACCACCACCAAGTCTCCCTTCGAGGTGGTCTACGGCTTCAACCCATTGTTCCCAATTGGACATTCTTCTGCTTCCACTACAAGAACATGACAACATAGATGCAAGTGCACGGGCAAGCTACATTAAGAAAATACATCAAGATACAAGGAACACCATCGAGCGCCAAGTGGAATGCATCACCGCCAAGCGCAACATCAACAAACACCCCATGGTGTTCGAACCCGGCTGCTTTGTGTGGCTACACCTCCGGAAGGAACACTTTCCCAATGAGCGCAAGTCCAAGCTCCTACCTCGTGCTGATGGCCCATTCAAGGTGTTGGAGCGCTACAACAACAATGCCTAAAAGATCGACATTCCGCACGACAGGTACAACGTGAGCAATACCATTAACGTCGCGGACCTCTCCTCATTTCATGGTGATGAAGATCTTGATCCAAGGTCGTATCTTCCCAAGGGGGGGGGGAGATGATGCGGAGCATCTCACCATCATCCCCATGAAGATGGCACCTTCAACCCAACCACGAAGTGGCCCATTGACAAGATCACGTGCACTCGACATTGAAGCTAAGGTGAACTCACTCCTCTTCGAGCATGACTTTGATGACAAAGGAACTTGGATGCTACCTCACAATGAGACCCTATGTGTCCTTAGGTACGCGGGAGACGGCCTCAAAGGACCAGGGAATCATCCACAGGACCAAGGCCGAGGAGGAGAAGGAGCCAGCACCAGGAACAAGCTTCTGGGTAGCCCGGAACTTCTGGCCAGCCCGGAGCTTCTGGCCCCCAGACCTTTTGGCCCACCACCCGCCAGCCACCGAAGCCCGCGCTAACACTCAGGAAAGCCCGAAGACCGCCCGGAACCTCCCTGGAGCTTCCGGCCCCGGACCTTCCGGCCGGCCCAGAACTTCCGGCCCACCGCCAACCCACTACCAAAGCCTGCGCCAACATTCGGGAAAGCCCGGAACCAGCCCGGAACTTCCAGCGCCTAGAACTTTCGGCCTAGCTCGGAACTTCCGGCCTATGCAGAGCACTGCCACTGGGACCCAAGGCCCATGTAACTCCCTCTCCCTTACCCTTTTGAGACTAGCACTATATATACTCCGACCCCTCCTCGTTTTAGGGTTAGCTATGGTTTTCTCTTAGATAGTTGAGCCTAGCTCCTTCCACTACCTCTCCCATGGAGTAGATGCCTCTATAGGAGTAGATCCCTAGTGCATGTCAAGTCCCCTTAAGAGGGAAGATCCTACGGGATATCAAGGCCCCATCTCCCCATGGGATTTGGGATGAACTCTACCATGTATCCTTCTTTCCCTTTGTTGTTCATGTACCTTGTGGATCTTGTGTGTGGTGAGTCTAGTGGATGTGTGATTGGACTTGTTCTTGAGTGTTTGCTCTTGTGATTTCCCCTTCGTGTTCTTTGTGTTCTTCGTGTTCTTCGTGAAACCCCCCTCCAATTCGTGAAAGATCGACACACACGGGCTTGCCCCGTATCACCCGGTCGGTGCCCTGGCCGTTCGAACCAGGACTGATGCACCCACTGGCCCCGGTTCGTAACCAAACCGGAACTAATGCAATATTTTGGCCCATTTCAAAGCCTTATTTTCTACTAGTGGTAGACATCACAACTATCGTGGACAAGGGCGGAAAGAAGATAAGCTGTAAATTTGGCATGGGGCTATTTTGCTAGTCATGATTAAGGAGAAAAACATATCATTGGGGGATTCTTCCATGTATAGATGCTCCTTATTTGAGCAAGATTATATCTCACGGGGAATTCCTCCGTGTGCGTCTCTCTGCTTTCTACTCCATTCGTCCCGGTGTACAAGTCATTCACGTAGTTCTAGGTCATCAACTTGGGGAGTTAAATATGTGTTATATGTCATGAAAAGTACTTCCTCCGGTCCTTTTTTGTCTGCGTCTAAGAAAATATCATTTTCCCCGCAATGCTCTGCGCATTGGCATTTTTTCGCTGCTCTTTCCAACTCTGCCCTCCATCCGCTTCGCCCCCATGCGTAACCACAGTAACCTCATCTCTCTTTTCCATGTCCTTTGCATCTTCCCAAGGCAGAATGCATAGAGAGAAAGAGAGAGGAGCTTGCATGCAGAAAGTGAAAAAGAAACACATGCATGCAAAGAGATGGACAGGAGAGAGAGAGAGCCCACATGCATGCAGAGTCATAGTCAATAGCTCGCATGCAACCAGCGTCTCCTCGGATGAATTCAAAGGCAAAACAGTCCAATTTCTGATGAGTGCTCCTCTTCTTGGTATGCGAGCTGGACGTTAGACGCAAGAAAAAAAAAGGATCGGAGGGAGTATATCACTAGATTTTTACATGGATGTAGTTTTTAAATATATATATATTATCACATATGATACATATCTAGATAGATAAATTGTTGACCTAGAATTACATGAATGACTTATATATCGGATCAGAGGTAGTACCCTTCTTTTTCTTTATGAGATTAACTTTCTACTCTTTCCTAGAAGGGGTTAATATCAGGTGCTCCAACGGCTTAGGCGCTACCTTGCTAACAATGTCACAATACTAAAATTTTGAAGTATGAAAATGGAAAAATATGAATGTTCACAAGATAAGTGTGCTCAACTCCTAAAATTTTAAACTCCAAACTCAAAATACACATAGAGATACGAACAAGACAAATTTCGTTGTGAATAGCGTCATTTTTTTTCTTTTGTCCTTTTACAACACTATTCCATGCTGCATTTGGCCTTTTGGCGTCTCTACGTGTATTTCGAGTCTGGAGCTGAAATTTTTAGGGGTTGCACCCACGTATCTTGTGAACATTAATATATTTTTCCAGAATTTTTGATACTTCAAAATTTCAGTGTAGCACGATATTCTCCCACCCGCTACGCTAGAGGCATCAAATCGAAGTAGCAGCACCCTTGTCGCTTGGGAGTTGACGCGCTGCCCGACGTGGCAGTCAGCCAACTCGCCGTGCGCCGAGGCCCCGCTGTTGCCAGCTATGAGAAACAGAGTGAATGGAAGTGAAAAGCAACTCGGTTCGGAGAGGCCGGAGGCTGGGACTCGACCCTACAGTGCGTGGGCCCGGTGTTGATGCACCGAAGAGCACAGGGCGCTGGTCACGTGCTCTCCTAGGCTCGGTCCACCAGTCCACACACCGGGGCCCCTGCCTCCCTCGCTCCTCAAAAAGCTACCACCCTTCTCACAGAGAGGGAAGGGAAGGGCGCCCGCCGAGCGACGAGAGAGAGCCCAGGCAAAAAGGTGCGGGGCCGAAACTTGCATTGCAAGGAGAGAAGGCCCTCGCCGCCCACCTCCCCATGGCGGAGGGGGGAGAGGAGGCGGCGGCGCGGCCGCGGCCGACGCGCGTCGTCGAGGCTATGCGCGACAGGATCGTCGAGGCGGTGAAGGCGAACCGCGTCACGATGATCGTCGGGGGCACCGGATGCGGTAATCGACATCTCCTCCCTCCCTCCCTCCTCTCTGCTTCGGCAGCTTGCTCGCGCGCGCTCTGGGCGATTCGATGGTGGCGTGGTGGTTTTGTGCCGTTTGGGACGAAGGCCGGCTCGCTTCCCGCAGCTGTCCGTTGGGCTTCTTCTGCCTGTTTGTTCGTTGGGGTTTTTGGGGGCGGCGTACTGGGCGGCGTGGCGGCATCGAGGGTTTCGGAGCAGAGTTTCCGAGGGGCAGGGAGCATTTCCGGAGCGGGGTTGCAGCTTCGATTGAGACCTTGTTCTCTTCACAGGTTTTAGGGGGACCCGGATGGTGGAGGATGAACACGGCAGGGGTTTGAGCTTTGGGGTCAGGATGGTGCTGCATTTTTCTCGGTCTAGAGCGACCCCTTCTGCTAGAAATTTGTCTCGGATTCCCCGTTTCTTCGTGTTTTGAATTTTGATGTCCTCCCTGGCGCTGGTGCGTGAGGATGTTGGAGCAGAGTTTCGGCCGGATTGGGAACAACTCTGGATGTTGGAGCAGAGTTTCCTCGGGTCCGTTGTCCCCTTCACAGGTTCTAGGGGAAGTGGATGACGAAGACGGCTGTGATTTTGGGGCGGGATGATGCTATATTTGTCTCGGATTTGCCTCGGATTCCCCCTTTTCTTCGTACTATTTTGATTTCTCTGGTGCTAGTGCGTGTGGGTTTCAGTTCTGATTTGTTCATTGCTTGTTGCCTCCGCTTGTTGGGGATTTCGTGCTCCCCTAAGCTACATGCGTCGCTTCCATTTTTATGGTGCTGATTCCATCCATGTGGCTTCCTTCACTTGATGCCAAGTTTCGGATTGCTCTGGTTTTATACACCAGCACATTCAGTCTAAATTTGACATATTCTGTCCTGCTCAGATGTAAATTTGGGCATAATTTTGTGATATACTGATAACTTATATGCTCCCTTGTTTATCTCGTTGTAGGAAAGAGCTCCATGATTCCTCAATTCCTCCTAGAAGAAAATCTGGAGCCCATTATGTGCACACTGCCTAGGAGGTTTGCGGTGGTAGCCCTTGCGCAGATGGTGGCACAATCTCGCAAATCGGAGCTAGGAGAAGAGGTTGGATATCATATAGGCCACTCGAATATGACCAATCTCATCTCGACAAGGTAACTTCCCTCCTTGTGAATCATTGGCCCCATCATATAGGCCACTCTAGGTAGTGCATTCATTAGAATGTTCCTTCTACTTCTGTGTTGATCTCGACGACAGACATTGTTGTGCAGACTACCGTAGCTTAGGCAGCCACATCAAGTATACTTGAAGGATCGGAACTACTCCACATACGACCTTTGGTGCTACGATTTTTGTGAAAATGGACATAGAATGCTTAGGAGCCTTAAAGAAATCAGTATCTATATCTTCCAAACTGAACTGCAGGCAGTATAGATTACTTGGGGTAGGTTGGCCCATGGCAGCTGAAAATGGACAATCACCTTGTTTGAAAAATATGGAAGATGATGCTATGCATCTGTATTGCTTGAATCCTTGTTGTTCATTAATTTTTGTTATCCCACTTATTACATTTATGACTTGTGGCATGCACTTTTGATACTAGTCATGCAGACATGTTTTAATATTCATATCTATATCCAGTTATCTACATGAATTATGATTTTGTTTGATTTTGCGTTTACATTATATTGGCAATTCAATACTGATTATTTCAAAATTAATAATGCATCTGCATATACGAATAAATTGTATTGTTTCTTACCTTTTATTTAGGATTTAGCACCTATCAGTTTGGAGCGTCATGCTTGCCTAGAATGAAATATAATGTTAGTTTCACCTTCTCCATTATACTGCTGAGGTAGGAGATGATCTGGATAGTTGGCATGCAGTTCAGTGATGTAGGGAACATCACCATAATGGCAGATTACTCTCTACTTTTAGCTTCTTTGACTCCAAATTTCCAATATATAGCCTTCTACGTTATTTCAAGTATCATATCCATCTGAAACTCATGACCCACTCTTACCCACTTGATAATTTTGTTGTAAATCGTTTGGGCTGCACTGCTGACTTTCAGGCTTGTTTAATGTATGGATCAGGTCAAAAATTGTCTTCAAAACAGCTGGTGTTGTGTTGGAACAAATGCGTCATAAGGGCTTTGCTGCATTGAAATATAAGGTTATTATTCTTGATGAGATTCATGAAAGGTCTGTGGAATCTGATCTTGTCCTTGCTTATGTCAAGCAGTTTATGATGATGACGAATGACTCAAGGTATGACTCTGGCAACAAGCATCAGTGTATTCTATTCAGTTTTTTTTTAATATTGATGGTTTCTGTCTACCATAGAAATGATCTCAACTCCTTCATGCTGATTGCTAATACATGTCATGCCACTCCTCACATAGGCTAGTTTTGATGTCTGCTACCATTAAGAGCACACAATATGTTGAGTACTTTAAAGATATTGGACAAGTTGAACTGGTTACCATCCCGAGCACTTCCTGCTCTAACTTCCAGAGAAAAGTCCAATATCTTGAGCAGGTATGTATTGATTCGTACTCCAAAATGAAGTGAATTATCCTTGTTCATTGTCTCTAATATATTCCAAGTTGCATGATGTACCTTCTAATTTTAACAATACCTGATCACCAAACATGCTGTAGTTGATTTTGTATTTGCTTGTTCATATATTTTACAACGGATTTAACATTCTGATATATTACTTGGTCATTTTCACATATTGTATTTTTGCAACCATAACACACCAACTTCATTACTGTTATTGTTTCTGTTATAATAATTATTAATACTAGCAGTAATAGAAAAAGAAAACTAGTAGCAGTGGTGGTAGTAGTACTAAACTACTAATATATATTTGGTCAAAAAATAATAATTAGATATTAGTTACTCCCTCCGTCCCAAAATAAGTGTCTCAACTTTAGTACAAAGTTGTACTGAAGTTGAGAACACCTTCTACTTTGCTCCCTTGCTATTGCTTATCACCTGATAACAATGCAATGCTGTTCAGATTGTTGATATTCTGAAGATGGATTCTGAAACTGAATCACTCCGGACGAAGTATTGCCCTGGACTAGATTGCAAGGCAGAAGCTTATCTTAATCCTGGTGTGCATCAACTCATCAACAAGTTATTGTTGCACATACATGAAAGTGAACGAGACACTGAAAAGAGTATTTTGGTTTTTCTTCCTACATACCCTGCATTGGAGCGGCAATGGGATCTGTTGTCTGGTTGTTCAATTTTCAAGGTACATATTCTTCATCGCAGTATTGACACTGATGAAGCTCTTGAAACTATGAAGGCCTCAAAGTCTTTCCGAAAGGTACAAGTTGTTATATTCCAATCTAACTTAGTTCAACTGCATGTTTTATACCTTATATATTTGCTCCTACTTTTAAGCCATGTGGTGTTAGTACTGAGGCATCAGGCTAAAATTTGAGCGCTATGCACATGGAGTATTTATGAAACGTATGGAGTTGGGTATGTATTCTATGGAGTATTTATGGAACTGCACATGATGATCGAAACCTTGATACTATGTGGAATAGTAATTTGTGTATTCCCATGCTTTCTAGGCCAAGTACATGTATAGGTGGTATACCACAAACATGAATCCTAGTCCCTCTCTAGCATATATCGCTATCATTATATGCTAATTGCCATTGTATTGTTGCAATGGCTAATTGCCGAAAGGCCATTCCTCTCCATTTCGGGAATAGATCCAGATTTCCTACCATCGGTTGTAACAGTGGCGATTCTACGTGTAAGCTGTGGGGTCAGCTGACCCCATAGTGTTTTTGATTGTAAGCCTATTTTTATCCATATTCGTGAAAAAAAAACATTTTAGAGAGATTTGTGCACTTGAACCCACAGGGTTTTGGTGCTGGCAGCCCCACTGGGTTGTAACATATAAATTCTGATTTTTGTGCACTGGAACGTAAGGACCTGGGAACATGCCCCAGTTTTTAATGCCATAAAAAGCAAGTGAATTCTGATATTGGGAGGTGGTAGAATTGAGTATGTGGAGGAGTGGTACGCTGGATGGTATGGCACACGCAGGCTGAACGATAGAGGTCGAGCATTTCCCTTTGTCTACTAGGACATGGTAGCATCCAGTCTCTTTCACCCCCTCCTCTCGTTTGGAGTTTCTAATCATCATCATCATTTGTCAAGTTTGGAACAAAATTGATCAACATAATTCATTAGTGATCAGTAACGTTTACACTATAGCTAGTTTAAGGATCTGTTGGGATGCAGGAATGGTGCAGAAAATTGTAGAGGTTATGCATGGATCAGTAAAATTGATATTCCTATGAGAAACTCTCCACTTCAAACTGAACTCTTTACTTTGCCGTATGCTCAGACAGACACTCAAAATCTGTGCATATATTCCATTAGAGAACTAACAACATGTAGCATATCTTCCCATGGGGTAAACTGTATAGGATATATCCATTCGTAGGATCTAATCAAAGATTGCATCCACTATCAAGATCCAATGTAACAAAACAAGGAAGGGTGAGATGCCATCTCATGATAAGTTTTATATTTGACCCCTAAAGTTTGCATTGTAGCACTTGTCACCCTCTCACTTCACATTTTCTGGAAGTTGATTCTGTACTGGAACTGTTCTAGTAGGTTCACAATGTATTGTACGAAGTACATTCGACAGACCCGTGTTTTGATCCTTGGCCACAAGGCACCATCGCGGCTGCCCCCTACTAGTATTAGTCTATAAATCGTCTATGGTACCCCCAGAAATTTTCCGAGGGAAGGTAACCACAAAAAAAATGCAATTAAATGAATATAACAGGATGCATGAGAGGTGAGATTTAGCATGGATGTATAAAATGTTTACGTAATTGGAGCAATGTCCTCCTATCTTGCAATGAATTATCCTTTCACTGAGTCAGTCGAATCTTTTAATTGCAGGTCATACTGGCGACAAACATGGCCGAATCGTCTGTCACTATTCCAGGAGTTGCTTATGTTATTGATTCCTGTAGATCATTGCAAGTCTACTGGAATCCAGTCAGGAGAATTGACTTGTCTAAGCTTGTATGGATTTCAAAGTCCCAGGTTAATATCACAAAAATATGGATGCTATTTATTTTGAACTTATTTATTTTGACCCTCAAGTTTGAAACTAGTTATAACTTTTCTAGGCTGAGCAGCGGAAAGGCAGGACAGGCCGGACCTGTGATGGTCAAATTTTTCGCTTGGTAACAGAGCCATTTTATAACACTTTTCCTGATCATGAAAGCCCTGCCATTTTAAGATTATCCATAAGAAAGCAAGCACTCATGATATGTTGTGCAGAGTCCATAGCTATGAATGACCCCACCGGTAATTCTTCCTCTGCAATTCAACTAATCTTGATTGATGTTTCTGTGCTGGGATTATATCACGTACAATGTAGCGCTAAGACAAGAACAGTGAACTAAAGGACAAATTCTAGAATTCTGTGACCTTGATGCACCCTCCTCACTTGTACTTATGGACTTTCTGCAACTTACTCTTAACTATGGTTTTTCTTTCAATGAGAATGATCTGCATCTTCTGTACTATTCTTAATGCGTTCACATCTTTCTGCTGCACTGTAGAGCGGGAAATAGAATTAGTCCAATATCTACACAAAAAATTCCAGGAAGCTTTGGTTAGCTAGGTTCGTGGTGCATTGCTTTCATCTTCTCTTTTAAGATAATAGGATTCTTCTTTGCATCTATCCGGTAGCCATATTATATCAGCTAGGGAATGCAGGTGACAGCAAGAGATATAGAAGAGGATCAGAGCAAATTCTACTTGTAGTTAACTAAGATCAATGTCTGAACTACCAATTTTTGATTGGATTTGGGAATTCCAGTAATTGCCAGTTTCTGCTGCACTGGAACTGGTTCCCTGCTGGGATGTTGAGCCAAATACAGACTAATAAAATAGCCACTCCTGTTTAGTTTATAGTTCAGCAATTGAATACTTAGGTTTCATGCGGTCCTCTTGTCTTCCTCCAGTTTTCCACGGGCTGTTCCTGTCCTAGAGAAAATCATGCACCATTCTGCATGCAGTCAGCCACCGTGCTTCCATGAGCAAAAAATCATTCGCAGGTGCAGCAAGAGATGAACTCATATACAAATCAGCGACATAATTTACATAGGGAGCCAAGATGACCGTAGACCTGGTTGATTAGGTCTATCTATAATGTATTAGTATTTTCAAAAGGACATGGTTAAGTACAAATCTATGATCTGAGTAGGACAAATATAATCAAGCCCGTTGCGGTCAATACAGATTTCCTTTGCCATCACTAGCCACTTTTGCTTTATGGTTTGTAATAATTGCTATACCACCGTACTGAGGCAAAAACCCTTTACAGAATTATCACTGTGCCCATCTTAAGGCTTCAGAATCGTCATTTATTTTTTCAAATTTCTAAGATTGCATACTTAGTCATTGTATTAAGAATTCCTGTTTTGATGCTCATTAGTTGGATTGTTCGTATTTGAATATTTTATAGTGTCCCCAAGTGTATAATATTTTGGCAACACCGTTTTTTAACACTTTATACAGCCATTGATACATAGATGTGACTACTAAATTCTATAATAATTTGTTACGTATTTTTTTGACAAAACTCAAGCTTGGGTCTTGATGAATTGGATAGATAGTAGTACTGTTTACAAACCCAAGTGGGCTAAGGTTACAATTGCACGCAAAGAAAAATAATGGAAATACCAAGAACATGAGAGGGACACCTTTTAAGGCCTAGTGCTCCCGCGCGCGCCCAGTTCACCTCCTCCTTGATTTGATAGGCTAAGCATAGATGGCAAGGCTGATTGCAGTTGAATGTGCAGCCGTTCCTGTGCTTCCAGATCATCCCAATAGCTGAGTACATGGAAGCTAGGGCATTTCCTTAGCGGCTCTGGAGTGGTGCTGTGTGCTGTGACCTGTGAACCACCATTCAATGATTCAAAGGGGTCCTTGCCGGATCTTGGCGCGCATCAGGTCGATCGCATCCAAGAGAGGAATTCGTTCCCGGTCCACAGCACGAAGTGGTGGTCGACTAGGAGGTGCCTTATTGTCTTCAGTGTCTGGTCGCAGAATAAATAGGCCAGCACATGTTGCAGTCCATGGCCCACCCGCTGCTTCACCATGCAGCATCAGTTGAGGCTCGCGAGCTAGATGAAGAACTTGACCTTATAATAATTGTTATTGAAATTAGAAAAAAATACCAAATACTTCTGTGCATATTAGTCAGCAAGATCTTACAAAACAGAGTACATGCATTTGAAAACAAAACATATTTGGGTATGTGGGATCATTACACACTGTGTAACTCTCCGTATATATTTCTATTAAGATAATATTATTCTCACTAAAAGTCACTCTTCGTCGACAGTCCTGCTGCAAAAAATTCTCAATCCACCGGAGTCTGCTGTTATTAAGAATGCACTAGAGACTCTTGTTCAAATTGATGCGGTTCAGCCAGCTTTCCGTGGAGGGTATTGGCCCAGTTTTTGTGGCTATTTGCTCAATAGTTTGCCATTATCGTTACATGCTTCTATTCTTACCCTGAAATTCGGTGAGATGGGGTGTCTCCATGAAGGAATCCTGATGGGCATTATGTTGGACATCCAACCACTTCCTGTACTGCAACCTTTTGGTGATCAAGCATTGGTATGTTCTAGTTGCATCAAGTGAATTAGTAACAAGAGAACATGCTTATATCCTAATTTATGTTTTACAGAGCAAGAAGATTAGAGACGATTACTTTGATGATGTTAGCTCTCAACAAATTGGCAAGAAGGAAGCTACACTCATAGGAAATCTTCGGGCATTTCAATTTTGGCAGCGTATGTTTAAGGTACATCTTATGTTATCTGTAACAAAATACCCTGTACATTTGTTGAGGGCCTTTTTGTTAGTTGGTTGTTTTCAAATTTGTAATATTAACTTTCAAATCCTTTTTAGTAACAATTACAAATATAAACGCTCATTATCTTTTTGTATCTTTTTCTGGTAGTACCTTTCCTAATGGATGTCTAATGCGGATGATATATATGGCCTTAAGTGAAAATTATTACTGATTAACCAAAATGTACATATTTTTTTGGATTCTGTTAGCACTATTTCGTTGTCACTAAAGTTACATGTTCTATTTTTTTCAGGATAAGTTTCGTCTGGAGTACCTGATAAATATGTCCAAGAACGAAGAGTCAAATACATCTGGGCCCTTGATCTTGAAACATGAACAAGACTGGTGTAGATTTCACAATCTCGTGCCGAAAGCTCTTAATAACATCTCTGAAATCTGTATGTACTTTAACTTGTGATAAAAAGTTTGTGAAGTGGATTTTGTACTAGGGGTTACTCCCACTAGTATGTGTGTTTTGATTGCACAATTTGCATCTATTGATGTGCGCCAGATACTCTTGCATTATCATAGTTTTTCCACTAAAAGTTTGAAAATGTACATAAGATGGTAGAAAGGGTTGCCTGATGTACTCTACCGTGTTACACATCAGTGTTTTCTGTTCCTTCAAAATATACATAGTTTGTGTGAGGACCTACTCCTAGAAGTGCAAGTATCAAAATGCTTTCCAAAAATACAATACATAGATATTTCTTGTTGTTAACTCTTTCTTTTGAACAGATGATGATATTATGAGCACACTGCACCGCTTTAGGCCTACTTTTCTACGGAAAATCAGTCCTCCAAAGTACCTTCAGATCTCTGAATTCCACCATGCATGTCGTGACCCTGAATTACCGGAGCCAGAGCATATGACTTCATTCTCGTCGGAAGCTGATAATGCTCATCTAGATTCACAGCGGAGGTGTGCTTCACACCCTTATATTTCCGCAACTGATTTTGGAGCCCCTGACATTGTTAATGACCTGAAGAGGGTTATCAAAGAGGTGAGTTGTAATATATAAATTTTATGCATTGTCAAGTTACCCGTATACAAGACATAATGTAGGATAAATATATTCTCCATGCATACATAATGCTTCTTGATTGGTTCACAGATGAAGATACAACTTGCAGACGAACAAGTTGGTGGTAATGCTCAGCCAGCTTTTGAAGGTGAGAAGTGGGTGGAATATGTTGACAACACTTTTGAGGAATACAAAGGCCCTTCTAGCAATTCGGCTGGTGCCCACAAACTAGCATGCAAGTTCTTCCTCACATTAAAGGTAGACTGTTGCAGTCTTTCATGCTATTTTCAACTGTCCTTTCTTCCCCACGTCATTTGCAGGAAATGTTATTTGGCTATTTTTCTATGTGTGTTGAGTAAGATCTTCTTATTGAAGGATTGCCCTATTTTCATATCTGAAATTGTAGTAACCACAATCCCTGCAACATAGTACATCATATTATAACCAGCCATGGGTAGACCAACTGAACTCCAAACCTACACCCTCAAGATTCTACCGCAACTACCTGATACACTTTTCCCTGCCTCAGTGAAGGACTTGACACATTCTTGTATTGTAATAAAATGTAACGCATTAATGAAACTATGAATAAAGTGGTGGTGGCAGGTCAAATGACATTGACAACAGTGATACTATGCCATCATGCATTTGGTTAAAAATGTATCTACCTAACTGCATGTATATGTTAAAAAAAACTGCAGGTATATGTTAACTCGATATTTTAACAACTCGATGAGTTTGAATTAAACTTCTTTCTTCTGATATGTTGTTCCTTTGACCAGGGTTGTATAAAAGGCAGCTCTTGTTCACATGCACATGATTGTGACTCTTTGATCTCTTCATCAGTTACATCTAAAATAAGTCAAGAAGATATACCCTGGCGTGTTGACAAAGGTTGGGGAGAGTTGTTGACTGGAGGTGAAAATGGTCACATTCTTGTCGTGAATGATAAAAATCTGAAGTTTTCTCGTGAATTTTGTAAGATAGTTGCCAGTACACCTCGTCTGCATTTGTCTGAGCATAATTCAGTTGCAAACAACCTCAGATTAGTCCAGAATGTTTCTGATCCTTCTCATCTAACTATTGGAGGTGAACATGAACTACCAGTTCCTTGGACGAAATTACAGCGAATTATTTTGTTAGATGATTATGGTTCTGGTGAAGCAATAAACCACCAACTATTGCAGAAGTTCTTTGAGTATATTGCCATCAAGATCTTGTCGGAAACATTATCTGGTTTGCAGATCATCCTGATCATGAATAACACAAAATTTGTTAAGATACAGGTACGCCATTTGTTAAATGGTATCATAAATCTGAAGTTCGATTCACACACATTACAGTAAAATAATCTTGGTGTGCATGACTCACGGAAGTTTATTTATTTATTTGCTATTTGCTGGTATCTATGGCCTGTTTAACATCTGAGAATGAGAATTACCTTCCGAATCTCAGCTTAGTCGACAGGCAACATTATTTATCAGTCCACTGCTGAAAATTGACAGACATTTGCTGCTGTTTTAATAGGTGGAAAAAGTGGCAAGAGAGTGTTTCTTCTTTCTGGGTGAATCATTCCTATTAAATGGAGTGCCTCTTGGATGGTTTCCGTGCATCCGTCAACAAGATGGGCGAGTAGCAGGACCAGTTGCTTACGTTTTCAACATGCATCCTCCATCCCCACGGCGATTTTGCAACACAACAGAACTGGGCGCCAAGTCCTCTGCAGAGACTAGTTAGGTCATACGCATGTTAATAGCTACTCCTAGGTCAAATCGTTTTGCAGACGTCCGTCCAATTGTCATGGAAGTGCCTTGAAAGTTGTTATTTGTTCATTCGGAAGTGCCTCCAAAGGCATGGAATCCCACTCTATGTGATAACCTTAATTGCGTTCGTTATATGTGAATTGATAACTCTGGAATTTATGTACCTTTGCCGGTTTGTTGAAGATACTCAACTCCTGAAAATAGTTCCTCCTTCCCAAACTTGCGGAACGGATGTGATACACTCTGCACGTCATGATAAACAGCAAGGCTAGTTTCGACAGTGAGGACGTGTGGAGGGAGTCGGACGGGGGATGGCAGGAGCACGTTGTATGGAAAGCCAGGACGTTGGCTCGGTTTGGAAAGCGTTTATGTGGCGACCAGACACAAATGGATCGGTTACGATGTGTTTTCTGTGTCATTCCTGGACACAGTACTTCAATAAAATACCATAACATTACGAACGTGTTTGGTAGTCGTAGTAGTCATGACTGGTCCGTGAAGCTTGGGTAAACAAGGCCAAGCTAAGGTAAAACAGGCAGAAAACTAACATCTGCACTTAGTTTGGTTGCCTGCATACCCTCTAGGCTGCATGAGGTGTCACTCTGGGCATGCTGTTCGGTTGTCCGTTTATGCACGCGCAAACACACAGCCTGCTGTTTTGGTGGCATGCATCGTATGTTGTCTGGTAATCTCTTCGGCGCGGTGGCGAGGTTACCAGCACACAACGGCATCAGGAAGAACACACATAATAGAACATATATCAGATAAATATTGTGCCACACATAACAAATCAGTTTAAAATATCAGTTCAGTACTACAGTAAAGCAGTTGGAGCATGTCGGTGCTGTTTTAGGGGTTAACGACGAAGGCGTCGTCGTGCTTCCCGCACCTGATCACCACTTCAATGCCGTTATCATTGAACACGATGACCTTCAGCATGTCGGCAGTGAGCAGCTTGAAGGTCACCATGAAGCATATCTTGATCTGATGGGCAACGACGAGGGTGGCCCAACCTTGATCAAGGGTGACCCTGCCGTTCAAGAGGCGGACAGTCACCCTCTAGGAGCAGCCGATGTTCGTCTTCAGCTTCAACTCCGTCGACACGGATGGGAAGTGCTTCGTGAAGTCCAACGGCATAGGTATGGCCTCCAGGTGGGGGGGGGGGGCATGATCACCCTGCAGAAGTTGGTTGGCCCTCCCACCTCATGGTAGTGGTCGTAGTTCCGACGCTTGCCGCTAGGGTGCTCCATCGGCTGGTCATCGTCCCTGCCAAGGGTCTGGACGGGCGTCACCTTCAACGGCAGCACCACGTCCTTGCCCTTGTCTTGCTCCTTGGGTGGCACCACATCCTTCTCCTTGCTCTCCGTGTCAAACTGCATAATGTAGAGGTTCAAAAGGTCATGATCTGCAATATGAATGTTACAACATCGTCATTAAAACCTATTGCCCACATCCCCTTTATTTAGCCAGCCTGACGGTTACCACTCCACCTATCTATCTCTCACTTTCCCCCTAACCCATCGACATGAACTCCGACAACAACCCCTGCCCCAACCCCAACCCCAACCCCCTCCCTTGGGGAATTGGATGGAGGACATTATTCCTAGGGTGCTCGCTTGGTGACCGCACCAAGTTTGATAATACCACGGAAGTGTGCTCAAACTTCAGCAACATGGAAGATCTGCACAAAGAGGCAGACGCTATGGTGAAGAAGGCCACGCCGGAGGAGCCGAAGACACTGATTCCTGAACCAACGAAGGGTGTTATGTTAGTGGACATACTTTGCTCGGCCATGAATCAAGCCGACTCCGGCGACGCTGGACAGAGGGTGAGGTGGGACAAGTACAGACACTACCGGCGTCCTCATGACCATCGTGTGGCAGTGTACTTGACCACGTGTTGCCACTGGAGGAGGATCAAGAACTGGTGCATATGGAGGTGGAAGTAGATGTGGTGGACTTGATAGTAAGGGCGTCAGTGCCAGGACACCGAAGCCTGATCAAGGAGCTGGACTCCGACGAGGAAGAAGATACGGAGAAGACCAAGACCAAGGCCAAGGCCAAGGCCACCTGCCGCTCCAATCGCCTCCGGGGTCCCCGAGGATAAGATCCGTGCGTACTGTGTAATATGAACCCTAATCCCCATCCCTCTTGTACTCAATCCGGATCGGGAAACTCCTCACCAATCCCCTAGTCATGGCGATACCCTAATCCCCTAACTCAAATCTAAACTCGAATTGAATTCAAGGTAGTAGGTGCAACGGGGAAAAAATTGCTTACCGCCATTGCCAAAGTGTTGCGTCGCGGATTCCAATGAAGGTGGCCGGAGGTCGACTTGCTATTCTCCGATCTACTGCATGTCGTTGTTGCCATAGGTGGGTGGAGAGAGGGGAGAGCAGAGAGGGGAGAGAGAGCGGTGAAGGTAATAACCGCCGGTGCTTCGGGAAGCAACACGGCTTCTCGAGGGTGGCTCCCATCGCCCACGTGCCTCAATAGGGCTTGTCACCTGAGAAACTGCCGATCTGAGCGTGCCTTGGGAGACAAGCCGAGCATGCCTCGGGAGACAGCCCAATAGTGAACGCATGCAACCAATCAGACCGGTTTCTTCTCACACGGGCCTAGTTGGCCCATATTCGAGCATCCAAACGCGCCCTACATGTAAAATAAATACCGTAGATCTAGATTATACCTTATTATCACAATGAAAACAACACATTAAGGGTGTGGAGTCCTATCAATGCCAACGGCAAGCTGAGTGTAGATCGTAAGCATATACCATACTCTTACTCGTCGTGGAAATATCTACAACATAAGACGTTGCAGCCGTGTAGGTCGGTACATTGAATGTACTGGCAAGATCACAATAGAAACATATGATAAAGACTATTCTATATGCAATAAGGCTTTGTGGCTCTATGTTTGAGTTTTTTTTGCATAAAAGCTGGTTTTATTTTCTTTTTCCTACTACAAAGGAATGCCAAGAATTTTTCACTGCAGAGTTATCCAATATGACATGGTTCCGCCAACCGATGTCCCATAGCCCAAATCATTGTATGTGGCCCACATTTAAATTATTAGTTCGGTGTTGAGAGTTCAGAGATAGATCCAAGTCGAGAGGCTCAAATTGTCTGTAACTAGGGACACGACTAACCGATTAGGTTTTAACTCTAGAGAGTGTTGTGCACTTTTACCCACAAGAATCGTTCCCTCCTTGTAAGTCCTCACACTGTCGGGTGTTTGAGAACAGGACGAACGAAACATGGTCTTTCAAAGAGTTTCCCTAACTACTGCCAGTGCCCATCCCATCCTTTCGTAGTTCTACATATCATAGTACTGGACCAGTCAGAGTCACTACGATGATCAACCAAGCCAAATCCCATAATGACTTGTGGCTGCAGAGGTAAGCATCTGGGCATGAAGTATTCGTATGTCTCTTTGAGTCTGGATGGAGCTTTCCTCATGAGTACTGTCCTACTCCAGCTCACTAGGCAAATCCATTGGGTACTCCATGGTGCCTCACAACCATTCCACCTAGTAGTGTGAACTGGAATCTTGTCTCGAGTCTTGAAGCCTTGAGGTCTTGAATATGTAAGCCTTGAAGATACCATCATGAAGTTGTCGTCATTGACATAGAGTCCTCCATCTCACACCATTCCCGAGCACTCATACCAACCTCGTCTACGTTAGCGTAGCATTAAAGATAAGTAACGTTCCCATGGCTTGATGACAAGGGTGTGGGTTCCTACTTCATGCATTCTACTCAACTACAAGAATCAACATCACTACTGGAGTAAATGGTGAAATGGTGACACTAAGTGCAATAAAAGCATGGGTACGGAAAGCATGGCCAAGGTGAACTTGATTGGTAAGTTGATGAAGACAATATCACTCTCAGAAACTAACTTGGTAGAACTATTCATCACTATCCAATGATAATCTATATAGTCAAACATTGAAATCATATTAGCAATCATACTAGCAACCAATCTAACAATTCAAGAGGCAAAAACAAGTACTAAACACTCTAGTGTGGAGATGAATAAAATAGTTAAGACAAAAGTCAAAACAATAAAACTTCTCAAAGCAACAAGGAAATAGTCTTCCTATAAATAACATATCATTAACAGAAATAAAACATTCAAAATAAAGTCTTAACAGGAAACATTTTAGTAAATCTTTTACCAGCAAAAAGAATTACTTTTGAAGAACAACTAAAGAAAGCATGAAGAGTAACACATTAAACAATATAAGTTTTTGTCCTAATAAAACATACCCGCAAAGAAGACACTAAAATAATAAAATGATAGAAAAAATATAAAACAACTAAGATAACAAAAAGTATTTTCCATACAATTTTATTACCAAAAAGTAGTAGTTTAAAAGATTTTATAAAACTCTACTTATGACCTAAACAAGTTTTGCTACAAAACTGGTAGAAAAAATAAGAAAATTTATTTTCAACTAAAAATAAAAGTGTCTACTCTTGACTAGCAAAAACATAAAACAATGTGTCAGAAGTTTGAAAAAAACTAAGAAATTAAAAGAAATGCTTTTCTTTTTAAGTAAAAATCACCTAAGCAAGCTACATTTTGAATCTGATCTAAATAGAATTAAAATATAAAGAAAATTAAATTTTATTATTCCTCTGGCTATAAAATTTAACTACTAAACAGGAGCAAAAAGATTCAACTAAAATATATTTTTAAATAATAGTTATGGGCAAAATAGGGTTTGAATCAAATCTGTTTGAATTCAAGTTTAAATTATTCAAACATGGTCAAACCTTGTATCTATAGAAACTAGAAGAAATTATAAAGCTAATGCAAAAATAATCACTCAAAATAGTTAAAAATATAAAAGATATAAGAAATTTAAAACATAACTAAATCTATAAAATAAAAGAGAATCTGAAAAAATGCCACAGATCGGACAGAGGGCTATGTGGCGCTATACCATTGGCCCAGAGGGGTGTGTGCGCTAAATTTACGAGCGGGCGACATATCTATAAGAGAAAACGGTTCAGGCAAAATAAGTGATCTAATCTGATGGTTACGATCTAGATCTAACAGTGGTTAGGGGGGCTCTGGCGCTTAAAGTGGGGAATGGCGGTCTTCGACGAAGCTCTGGCGGTGGCGCGACTTCGGGTTGATGCTAGCATTGGCTCTGGTGGTCCTCGGCGATGGAAAATGGCTCTGGTCGATGCAGGTGAGCTCGGCGATGTGAGTGGTGGGGTCTTACGTACTCAGTAGTGTCGGCGTTGAGCGGAGCGAGCAAAACGGGTGGCGGCGGCTCTCTGTGTTCCGATGAGCGATTGCGAGGGAGTCAGTACTCCGAGTTAGGGTTTTGCAAGGGGGAACGAGTGCGGCATCGGGTTTTATAGGAGGGGTGCCATGGGGAGGGGGCATTGTCTAGATGGAAGGACATCAATGACGGGCACTGTCTCCGACGAGGAAGGAAAGGGGGCGCGAGGAAAGGAAAGTGGTGACCCACTCGGGATACGGTCGGGCATGGGTCCCGCTGGTGAGCGAGAGAGAGAAAGAAAGGAAAGTGCGGGCGACCGTTATGGAAGGGAATCAGGAAGGAGCTTGCTGGGTCTGGGTTGGCTGGGCCGTCGGCGCTGGGTTGGTCCAACCTGGCTAGTTGGTCCTGTGAGGGGGGGGGGGGAGCTACCGCTGGGCCGGTCTACTGCCTTCGACCGTTTTCTTTTTGAAGAGAATTCTTTTTATTTTATTTAAAATAGAGAAAGAAAAAGAATAAAAATAAAATAAATGAAAATCACATATAGGCATATAATATACCAAAATGACCAGAAAAATAAATCGTAAAACTTGAACATATTTTTAGAGACATTTGAAATACTTTTAAAAATAGTTATTTTCTAAAATTCAAAAATGACTTTGATACACAGATCAAATATTTTCCAAATATTTTTTTGAGTTTCTAAATTCAAATGAAATTCAAATTTCCCCCTGGTTTGGAGCGTCGTGTTGCTCCTCTCTTTATTTTGAATATGTCCATGGGCATTTGGATTTATTTCAAATTGAAAAATGAAAAGGATCCAAACTTAGAAATAGTGTTTTTTCTTTAAATCCCCACTCCCTTTCATTTGTTTCATCGTCCCTCATGAAGGTCCTTGAGTGGCAATAAGTTTTCAAAATATTCAAAATGGAATTCAAATCATTTTCAAATAGTAACACTTTTGGGAAAGTCCTTTTATTCCCTCTCTTTTCATTTTGAAAAGTTTTCAATTCCACTCGTTTTCAGTGAATCACTCAATCAATCAATCAATATAGTTAATCTAATATAACATTCCAAAACTTAGAGTTTTGGGATGTTACAAACTACCACACTTAAAATGAATCTCGTCCTCGAGATTTGGAAAGGCTAGAAAGAAAATTTAGGGTTTGGGGGTCTTCTAGCAAATCCATCGATCGAAAAAGGTTGGGGTGCTACAACACTTAGAGTTAGAGTCATGGGTCCATCCAAATTCATGTACTCCATCCTTGTAGTTGATGGTGTTGGTATTCTCATTTTCTTTGGGATAACTCTTTCACTTAGGCTCTTCCAGTAGGGGCATAACCTTTTCCTCAAATTCTTGTGTCCCTTCTTCCTGGTAAGGTTCTTCCAAGACTCGGTCTTATTAGCTGATAGGTCTCTCTCCAATACTAAATAACTATCGAAGTCTCATGGTGGTCAATCAATTAATGGTTTCTCCTGCAGAAAATGGGTCTGGGTTAAAATCTCACCGCATTCTTACGATTGGCAACGGTTGCCTGTAAGGGTTCCATCATTCTACCATTCTAAGAATTCTGGCTTGTCCTACCAGCACTCTTCTAAGGTTTTAAGGCTCTCTAACTTTACATCAACATATGATACTTCATGATATAAGTCTCCAATATTGGGGCCAATCCATCCCGTACTTGAATCATTACTACATACATATTATGTGAATCACGTATTCTAACTCTTGGGCATCCTCACAAGCATTGCTGAATTTGTCTTGTTCACGAACGAAGTTCAGATAAATCCATTGATTCGCTAGCTAAACAAAACGTCTATCGTTTCTTCACAACTCTCGGGTTGTCATATCCTCCTAAGAAACGTCTGTTGATCCAATCACAACTTCTTCCAAATTTTCCTCCTTCATCAAGGTAGTGCTTGATCCTTATTAAAACCTTGCCTGCGTGGGTTGTATGCCACTTCAACACTTGTAACACTTTAACTCATCCTTGGAGTTACTAGCGTTCCATATTCCAACATCACACCGATTTTAAATCCAATAGTGCATCATTCCTTCATACTCTGGGGGAAACCATCATATTAAAAATAATTCCCAGACTTATTTTTGTCCAGACCCTACTCTGTGGAATACATTTTCCTTTCCATTGGTCTGTTTACAATTAAAAGATAATGGTTCATCCATAAACCATATTCTTTTCATATTCAATCCTTTATTACATCCTTAATCACTTCTCAAAACTCCTAATTCAGCAATTAATTTATTACAAATACTACCGTAGTTCGATATGGTTCAACATTACTTTCATATGTATTCATTTGTCCAAACTCCTTGGCATGAATGGTACATTCTTTCTCCTTTTCATATTCAATCATTTAACAATTACTACCTTGCTTAAAATAAAGTGTACTAGTCCATCCATAGGTCTCATTCTTCCTATGTTCGAACATGATTGTCGAAATCATACAATGGAGTAATTAAAATCAGGACACATTGTCTTTATTGGTTCATGAACTCATTACAATTTGTGAGAACAGTTTATGTGTCTTTAGAAATAAACTTTGTGCTTTAGATGGATATTAGATAATTGTCTGTGTTTTGCAGTCGTGGCCAATAATATTTTAATGATTCAATACTAATGACTAGTGCCTCAACAAAGACGTTTCGAGTGCTTTTTTTCCCATGACCCGTCCCGCATCAACGTTGTCGAGTAGGATCGTGTGGCAGACTAGATGTTGTTTTTAGAATGAGTAGGACAAATAATGGAATGTATTGAAATTTTTATATTATCTCATGTTACCATCTATGCGGTATATACGTTGGCTTTTGTTTTGTGCATCACCAGTTGAGATTTTTATTTTTACAGAAATCAGTGGGTGGAAAAAGCCGAGAATGCGCCAAGGTGAACCTACCGAACCCCTTTAGATAGTAGGTAAAATTAGTTGGACAACTTCTAGCCCAACTTTACAAATAAAGCCAACACCAGCAAAGTCATTTGGTACACAATAACAATATAGTTACAAAAATAGGGTGCCATGAAAAAACAATTGAGGTAGCCCAACAAGTCCTCTAAAGAGGCTTCAATGGAGGGTGTTGGTCTCTGTATGCTCTCACGCAGTGGCCAAGGTGGAGCGTCCTGTCTTGTACCGCATCAACAATGGTGAGTCTAAGTGGTCTGTGGCCTAGCGTGGTCTCAGCTTCGGTCGCGGGTTGATGGAAATGCGCAGGATAGTGATGCCGTCTGGTGTCGTAGTGGCGTCCATGGCAGTTAGGCTTTACAAGGTCTATGCATTGATCTCTCCTGATGTTGAGAGATGGAAGATGGTAGCGGCGGATTTTAGAGCGTGCGCATGCAATGCACGTCGATGGTCTTCTAGACCGGTTGATGCTTTTGGCTCACCGTGTGGCGGCTTGGTGAGGGCATCGTAGTATATGTTGTGCATTGGTGCACAACCACACCATCAAACTTGTAGGTGTAGTGACCAGAGATCACAAAATGGAGGTTTTGGGTTGGTCCTATATTTGTCTTGTTAGTCTTTGAATGATTTAATAAAGATGGTTGTGTGCATTGTTCTATGTAGAGGCCGGGGTAATCCTCCTTTTCATAAAAACTAGTCCCCTAAAGAGGCATGTAAATTAGGGACAAATAAGTCTTAATGAACCAAAGTGGAGTGAAGATAAGAGACATCATAATTCTTGAAGACTCGATAGGGAGGTGGAGGCGATGTTCTTGATCTTGATGGCCAACTCGTCGATGGCATTGCCATCCTCTTCCTTAGTCAGGGGCTTCCACACATGTAAAAGGGTGATAAGTTTGAAAGGGCAGTCAACAGGTTTGTCGGGAAGTTTAGCTCAATAATAAACTTATTTCTAAAGGTCTAGAGGGGACAACACCGATGATCAAATCCAGTCGAAAACAAGCAGAAACTTTGCCCTTTTAAATTCTGGATAAGGTAAAAAGCTTGATAAAGTTGTTTGGGTCTTAGCTAGCGTTTATGCACGACGAAACACAGATCCAAGAGAACTTAGCAAACCCGCAACAAAATAAAATGTGCTTGGTACCTTCATTCTCTTTGCAAGGAGAACAAGTTGCATTAGTCATGCCATGTCGCTTGATGATATAATCATTGGCCAAGAGACGTTTGCAAATGGCCTACCAAAGGAACACTTTGATTCTGGGGGGGACTTGTGTCCTCCACACATCCTTCAACTTAGATGAATGGTGCACTTGCACAAGTCTAGAGTAAAGAGATTTAACATATGACTATATGGATGCCATGTGGGGCCAAAGCAGACTGTCATCAGCCTCTGTGAGTGAAGGGAAGAGGGCAGAGAGTTCTTGCCAGCTCGGTAACTATGTTGGGGACAACATGCGATGTAAGCCATGGTCCCAGTTATATAAAGAGAGCTTCCTAATAGAGATCTCTTTATTACAATAGTAGAAGAACATGGTTAGAAAGGTGATATGGAGAGGGTCCTCCGCATGCCAACAATCCAACAAAAAATGCACCATGGCCGCCAACCAAAAACTTTAGATGAGAGCAGAACTTGTCACTACCTTGACAATAGAACAAAAAAATTGGGACCCACTCTAGGGTTAGAATTAAGGGGATGTTCGTAGAGACACCCAAAGGGATACACTAGAGTTGTTGCCAAAATTTTCACCACAACTTCATGATTAAGCATTCGTTCACGTTTGAAGTATTTATAGTGCCTAGCCCCCAAGGCTTTTACGTCTATAAATTTGTTTCCACTGGACCAACAATATCTTTTTCTTGTTGTCTCATGGTATTTCCAAGGAAGATTCCAAGTGGTGGGTTAAGTTGTGGTTTGGGGCCAATGGGACCCGACGGTGCTCAGAGACGTGTGAGAATGCGAGGCACATGACCCAGGTTTACGGCCCTCCGAGGGAGCTAAAACCCCTAGTCCTGCCGGAGTGACTATGTGTTATAACAATAAAAGGTGCTCCTTGAGCTGTTCGTGAGGAGGAAGAATAAGTTCTCGCTACCTTATATGCGTGTGTCTAAGTGGGAAGAAGGACGACACCCTCTTAGGGGCCTAGGGGATGGCTTTATAGTGCAACCAATGGAATACAATATGGGGGCTAAAGGAGTGCGGGCCTCGGCCACCAGCCTCTCTGGCCAGCCATGGGGTGTGTCGGTTGTCGGGTCTTGTAGGGCGTGGGGCCCGCTAGCTACCGGCCAATGTGGCGAGTGTGTGCCTTTGTCGAGGGGTTGGAAGCGCACGCCTACTACAGGCCAGGACCGCCCAGAGGTCAGCGGTAACCGCGGCCCTATAGCCGCTCCTTGCCCCTGTCAGGGGTCCTATAGCCAGAATTCACCCATCAAGAGGTCCTGTAGTCATGCGTGCCTCGCCTTGGAAGTCCATGTCGCATCATCGCACGTCGGTACAGGCGGATGGGATGGGCGCTGACCTGCCGGCTAGTCAAGCCGCGTGCTGCCCTGCCGGCTGCAGGTCGAGGGTCTAGCCCGCACCGGCAGCCGGTCGGCCGGCAAGGCGGTCGGGGGGGGGGGGGAATCCAACCCCCAAATGTTTCAGAGTGTGGTTTCCTCTACTTTGGTATACCCAGGGGTCATATCCCCATTAGTAGCCCTAGAAGACGTTGCGGTCCAGTGGTTTTTGACAAAGGGGGACGACGACTTCCTCCTAGAGATCGTAGATGCTTCGCTGTGTGGGAGATGCGGGGCCGTACGACCTCGTCTTGAGGAAAACATCAACACCGTGCATCCGGCCCGACCGGGTGGTTGCCGGACAGCCAATCACGCTTCGATGTATCGGGTTCCTCTCTCGGCCCGTTTGCGTCATGTGTGGCCCGTAGAGGGTGTGGGACTCTCCACCGTGCGCGTGACGGGATGCCGCCGCAGGCCTAACTTTGTAGACCTCGACCCGCAGGTGGGATCTTCTGTGGGTAGAGCCCCATTGGTTGGGTTTCCCCGCGTTTAATGCAGGAACATACCGAGGGTATTGGTGGGGGCATGGGGCAAAGAACCCCTGCGCCCCCACGTCTCCTCGGTGTTTATAAGGGAGGGGAGGAGGAGAGGCTCAGGCATGAGCCATTCTACCCGCCACCTCCTTCTTCCTCGCGTAGCGCCTTGATCTCTTGCTTGTCGTGCTCCGCCGCCTCTCCTTCCTCCCCACGCCTGTCGTGCTCGCCGCCCCCTTATCCTTCCCTGCATGCTCGCAACACCTGCCCTGGGCGGATGCCTTTCCTTCCCATGTTTATTCTTCGCACTATCGCCGCTGATGAGCCTGAAGATGGTCATGCCCATCTCTGGGTCATGTGAGGGCATGGTCGTCACTTTGAATAACATCGAGCGCATCCACATCGCTCGCAAGATTCCTCCGACGAAGCGGGTCGTCGTCCGTGCCGTGGGGAGTGAGCACGTGCCGGCACTACAGTCAGGGGAGCGCGTGGTCTTTGCCGCGCACTTCGGGTGCGGCGTCGGGCTACCAGCAAGCATGTTAGTCATGCAATTTATCGAATTCAATGGTCTCAAGATCCATCATATGGGGCCGAATCTCATTCTTTACCTCGCCAACTTTGTGAGCCTATGCGAGGGTTTCTTTGACTTCTTTTTGTTCCCGCCTCTCTTCCGGATATTCTTCTTCTTCCGCGTGCAGAAGAACGACGAGGTGGTTGATACGTCTCCAACGTTTCGATAATTTATGAAGTATTCATGCCATATTTAGCTACGTTTACAATCCTTTTATATGTTTTTGACACACTATATGATTTAATTAGAACTAACCCGGGCCGATGCAGTTGTCAGCAGAATTACCGTGGTGTTGCATTTTATGCAGAATATAAAAGTTCTCAGAATCGTGTGAAACTTTTTGACAATTCATTATGAGAAATACCGGACCAGTGAATGACCAGAGGGGAGCCACCTGTGGGCCACAAGCCAACAGGGCGCACCCACCCCATGGGCACGTTGTGTTAGCTTGTGGGTCCCACATGGCTCCGCCTGGCATGATTCCAACACTAAAAACCCTATAAATCAAGAAACCTCGGAAATTTAACCTAGAACTACCGCACTACAGCCGCAAGCCTCTATACCAAAGAAAACTCATCTGGAGCCCTGTTCCGGCACCCTGTCGGAGGGGGCAATCATCACCCAAGGCCATCTTCATCATCCGACGATGTCCATGACGAGGAGGGAGTAGTTCAACCTCGGGGTTGAGGGTACCAGTAGCTATGTGATAATTCTCTCTCTCTCATGTTTATGAGATGTCCTGATCTTGATGTATCACAGGTTTTGTTAATATAGTTGGATCATATGGTGTTCTTCCCTTGCTATCTTGATATGATGAACTAAATATTTCCCTTTGAGATCTCGTTATTTCAAAATGAATATTGCATTTGAGATCACTTAATGTATGTCTTGGTACTCAACTTGCGGATTCCAATGGTGACAATGGGGTAATCTATGCATATGGGTTGATACACTTTCTTGTCCTACATTCTTCGATAGAAATATTGGGGTACTCTTTGAAGTTCTTTGTGTTGGATTGAATATGATGAATCTGAAATTGTTTGATGCATGTCGAATAATTAACCCACATATACTTGAGGTGACATGGAAGTATCTAGGTTACATTAGGGTTGATTGATGTGTATCATAGGTGTTATTGTAGTACGAACTCTAAAGCTGTTTATGACACTTATATGATTAGATCGATAGATTGGTAGGAAAGAATAACTTTGAGGTGGTTCTACTACCTACAACAATTTCATCTTATGTTCTCCGGTAGATATGAACTTTGGAGTGATTCTTTGTCACACATTGAGGGATGATCATATGATTTTATTATGTTAGCCGGGTTGAGAGATTGCACCAGTGAAAGTATGAAACCTAGGCCTTATTTCCAAGCATTTATATAACATTTTGCTCGTTTTTTGCCACTTGCTACCTTTTTCTTTTTATTTTTTCAGATTACAAAAACCTATATCTACCATCCATATTGCACTTGCATCACCATCTCTTTGCCGAACTAGTGCACCTATACAATTTGCCATTGTATTGGGTGTGTTGGGGACATAAGAGATTTCTTGTATTTGATTCCAGGGTTCTTTCAGAGAGACCATCTTCCTCCTACACCTCCCACATATTGATAAACCTTAGGTCATCTACTTGAGTTTAAATTTCCATTGTCCTACAAAACTCTATGCTTGGAGGCCCGACAAAGTCTACAAAAATAAAGTTGCATAGTAGACGTCAAGCTCTTTTCTGGCGCCGTTGCCGGGGAGGTGAGTGCTTGAAGGTATATCTTTAGATCTTCCAATCAAATATTTTAGTTTCTTGTTTTTCACTACTTTGGTTTTATAAAAGAAACTACAAAAAATGGAATTTAGATTGCCTCAATTTCTTCGCCTTTTTAATTCCTTTCGTGAAAAAGATGGTTCAGAAATTTGTGCTCAGCTGTTAGAGGAAGAATTTATAAAAATGCTTAATGTGAAATCCTTGAATGATGAGCACGATATAATATCCATGATGCTAATGATATGAAAACCGCAAGTTTGGGGATGCTATGTTTGATGAAGATGATATTTTTAGGCCTCCAAGTTTTGATGAGCAAATTTATTATGATGATAGCATGCCTCCTATTTATGATGATTATATTGCTGAAAGTGGGTATGGAAGAGTGTCAACTCTAGGTACTAATGAACCCACTATTTTGGAGGTTGGTGAATCTTATTGGAATAATGATAAAAAATGGATTTGTGGAGGTCATGACTTTATTTAGTGATGATTCCACTATTATGGAAGAGGTTTATATTGACTATGACATCAAAGTTCCTATCTATGATGATTATGGTGATGACATGTATGATATGAAGAGTAATGATAACCATGAAACTTGTCATCGTGATTTTAATATTCAAAGTGGTCAAGTCAATCAAGTGTCAAATTATAGTTATTTTGTTGAGTTTGCTCCCACTATTATGAATGAGGAAAAAATTGTTTGTGTGGAGAGTAATAAATTTTCTATGTGTCAGGATCATGAAAATAAAGATTTTTTCGTGATATTTATATTGTAGAATCCCCTCACGATGCTTTTGAAAATTATTATGAGGGAGTAACATATGCTTGTAGTAATTGCAATAATATCAAGTTCCAACTATATGTATTCAAAGTTTTGAAGTCATGTTTGTTTTGTCTTCCTATGCAAGTTGATTCTTGCTCCCATGATTTTTCTCAAAAAACCCTATGCATAGTAAGTGGGAAAGACTTAAATTTTCTTTTCATGTTGTTCATGATGCTCTCCTTCATGTTTCAGTTACTACTTCTTATGTGAGCATCATTGAAATCATCATGGCTAGCTAAAAGGTTTTATAGAAAAGCGCTTGTTGGGAGACAACCCAACACTTTTTCCTTCTGTTTTTGTGTGTTCACATGATTAAGATATATTAATCATGTTTTGTGTCTTTTATTTTAATAAGGTGACAAGTAAATCCTTTGGGATAGTGTGGATACTTGTTAGTTTGATTCTGTCCAAAAATAGAAACTTTTACGTCTAGTGCAGAATTTCTCAGATTTTACTGGAGGGTCAATAAAATTATGAAGGTTTTAATTGTGTTGCGATAAAAATTCTATGTGTTTTCCTAATGTTTCATAATTTTTAGAGATATGCAAGTATGGTTTAAGTTTAGATCTTTGCAGAGTGTTCTGTTTTTGACAAATTCTATTTTGCATGCATAGTTTACTTGTTTTAGTGTTTTCATAGCTTATATTTAGTGATATAAATTATGGGAATGATATAATACAATATATATCATGTTATAACAATTAATAATCTGGTCTTGACAATACCTAAGTGCATGATCTATCTTAATTACACTAACCCACTCACGAAGTTCCGTTAAGTTTTTTGTGATTGAAGTTTTCAAGGTATTGGGTGAGATATCGATATGAAGAGAATAAGGAGTGGCAAGATCCTAAGCTTGGAGATACCCAAGTCACCCCAAGGTAACATCCAAGGAAGACTAAAGCGTCTAAGCTTGGGATGCCCAGGAGGGCATCCCCTCTTTTCGTCTTCAACACTACCGGTATTTCTTACTTGGAGCTATACTTTTATTCATCACATAATATGTGTTTCACTCGGAGCATCATTTTATTATTTTATTATTTTCTTTCTGTTATTTATAATCTTATGTTTCAATAAAAATTTCCAAGAATTTCCTTTTAGGATGCTTGAATAACATGTTTGATGTGTGATGGGTAAAAAGAGAAACTTTTACTGTAGTGTTTGATTTTTCATATTTTTACTGAAACGTGGAAAGTTTCTGAAATTTTTACATAGTACTTTCACGAAAATTGTTCATCATTTACTAAACGATCATAATTTTTGTAGCTACATAAGTGCACTTTGTATATTAATTGCTACAGAGTGTCCCGTTTAGTCATATTGCTACCATAGTTTTGTTATCTACTTATCCTATAGTTTTCATGACCTATATTGGTAGATATAAATTGTGGAAATGATAATATACATTGGATAATGTTTAAAAATTCTTATGCAACTTTTCTTGGCAATATATAAAGAGTTACTTTATTCTTATGTGCACTAACCTATCTCACTTGTTCTTTTCAATTTTTGTGTGGATGAATTTTTTGAGACCTAGGTGATACCGTGACGTGAGAGGAATTAATGATACACAAGATCTCAAGACTGGGGATGCCCAAGGTCCCCAATTCAATATTACAAGAAATCTCATGCATCTAAGCTTGGGGATGCAACACATCCCACCTCTCTTCATCAACAATTATCAGTTAGCCTATGTTGATCCTAAGTTTTTATTATTTCACGTGTTGTTCTTGGAGTGTCTTTTGTTTTGTGGAATAACATGTTATTGGAGTGTATTTCACATGATATGTGTTGTTCTATGATTTTTTTCTGGAATATTTTAGAATACCTGGCACTAAGTACATACCAAGAGGCTGCAACACTGGGTCACGAGCCCACAGGGCGTGGCCACCACCCTGGCCGCGCCCAGGTGGCTTGTGGGTCCCACGTATCCCCCCTCACTTATTCCAGCAACCATCCACTTCGTCTTCCTCCAGAAAAATCCCATCATTGCTCAAACCCGTGTTCCAACTCATTTTTCTGTCATTTTCGATCTTCTTGTGCAAAGCTCCAATTGCAGAACTGTTTTGGGGGATTGATCTTCGGTATGTGACTCCTCCAATGGTCCAATTAGTTTTGTTCTAGTGCTTTATTTATTACAACTTTTTGCTACTGTGGTGACCTTGTTCTTGAGCTTTTATGCCATATTTGTATGGTCCCAAGTAGTTTTGATGCATGATATAGCCTCTAGGCACTTGTGGGTGTAGTGACTATAAGTTTTATTGAGTTTTGTTCATCTTTATTTTGAGTCACAAAAAATGTCAGAAATTTTTTAAAGCAAGAAAATTTTTGAGGTGAACATACCAAGGGGGTTCCTCGAGCAAGAAGGTACCTAGACCCGGGATACGTGAGCCCGACCTTGAACCACCGAGGGAAGCACAAGTGCGGCCTTGTGAATGGCCATCAGATCAATTCATGGTTGATGCTGGTTTCGAGGAAGAATTTTACACATACACATGAAATGCTGGCCTTGAAGAATTAGTTTCATACCAATGCAATAAATATTATCAACTCAGCAATTCTTTCGTGCGGAGGGACACTTTATAACCAGAGAGGAGGCAAACGAGTATGAGAGAACGGCGGAAGCCGCTCGCCTCCACACTGCAGTCGTTCAGGCAGTGGCCGCCGCAGCCCGGTACAACCCCAACTAGGACTTTGGATATCATCAGGGACAGCCATGGACCTACACCAACTTAGGCCAAAAGCGTAAGCTTGGGGGAGTACGTATTTCTCACCGACATTACATTCATGTTCACACACTCATCTTGACAGTCGGTGCTCATACTTTTTCATTGTACCTCCCATGGTAGTTTATTTCTTCTTTCCGCTTTCTTCTTGTGTGCTTAGTTAACCTTGAGAAAATCCAAAAAAATAGTAATAACTTTACCTTCTAGTCTGTTTAGTTGTAGCATTAAAAGAAAACCCCAAAGGACTTTTCGTTCTTCTTTTGCTCATTGGGAGTTTTCCCGTATAAATAGTTTTTCTCTTTCGTGTTTTGAATTTTCTTTCTTTGGGTTGTAAGGAGAAGACCACAAGGAAAATGTTGAGTGGCTCTCATATGCATTGTTGTTTATTTATCAGAGAGCCCATATTATCTTGCCTTCTCCTTTGAGTTATTGTTTGTAGATTCTAGCTTAGTCCAATGCACGCGCACTCTTATTATTATTCACACCGTTCGGCCATGCAAGTGAAAGGCAATAATGACGATATATGATGAAAAGATTGAGATGGAGAAAAGCTGGTACGAACTCGACCTATTTTGCTTTTGTAAATATAATTAGCTCATCGTTCTGAATTTAGCTCATTATGGATGAAACATATTTGCAAGGACAATTAGAGATTATAATTACTCATGCCATGCTTAATTAGCTAAGAGTGGATAATGGTTTGTCTTGAGTGCCAACATACATATTAAAATGGTTGTGATGTAGTATGATAGGACGGTATCCTCCTTTGAATGATTCAAGTGGCTTGACTTGGCACATGTTCATGCATGTGGTTGAAGAAAATCAACATAGCCTCCACGATATTTATGTTCATGGTGATTTATATCCTACTCATGCTTGAATTCAATGTTGGTTAATCTCAAAGCATGTTGATGACTGTTGTCACTCTCTACTTGGTCGCTCCTTAGTATTTTGCTAGCCTTCACTTGTACTAAGCGGGAATACTGTTTGTGCATCCACTTCCTTAAACCCAAAGTTTTTCCATCCGAGTCCACCATACCAACCTATATGCGGTATTCACCTACCGTTCCAAGCAAATTTGCATGTGCCAAACTTTAAACCTTCAAATAACATTCTGTTTTATATACCCGAATCGCTCATGTAGCAACTGGGGGCGGTCAGTGTCTTCCACGCTAGGGGGGTTATTCTCACGATATGTGTTGATTCACTATCATTCACGATAAAGTGGCTGGTATTCGGGATGCGCAGTTCCATGCTCAAAATCAAATCAAAATATAAGAAATAAAACTCCCCCAGGACTGTGTTTGTATGGACGGTACACGTGGATTCAGCTAGCCGTGGAGTGTGTTTGATTGGTGGAGGGGAGTAAAAACTTTATCATTCTGTTTGGGAAACCGCCTATAATGTATCTAGCATGGAAGATGGTGTAATCTCTTGGTCGTTATGTCAGCAATGAAAGCATACCGCTCAAAATTGTTATTCATCCATGTTTTAAAAGATTGAGCTCTGGCACCTCTGCAAATCAATGCTTCCCTCTATTTTACTTTACTGTTGAGTCGTCCTCCTCTTATAAAAGGCACTAGTTAGAGAGCACCACCATCATTTGTATACTTTACTATTAATTGATATTGAGTATGAGTGTGACTGGATCTCTTTTACCATGAATTACAATCTCCAGTCAGTCCTTGTTCTTCAGGGGTGCTCTCAATTTATGTTTTCCGGTCTAAGAAAGGGCTAGCGAGATACCATTATATCATATTGTATCACGATTGTTTTGATAAAAGTATTGTTATCCGAGAATTATTATTATTGCTCGCTAGTTGATTATGCCATTAATATGAGTAAATGTGAGACCTAAATGTTATTGTGAACATGGTTAGTCTATAATCTTTGCTGAAAATCTGAACATAACTTGGACATATTTACAACAACAAGATCAAACAGAGTTTGTAAAAGTTTTTATTTTTCACTTTCAGTTTATCAACTGAATTGCTTGAGGACAAGCAATGGGTTAAGCTTGGGGGAGTTGATACGTCTCCATCATATCCACTTTTCCAAACTCTTTTGCCCTTGTTTTGGGCTCTAATTTGCATGATTTGATTGGAACTAACCCGGACTGACGTTGTTTTCAGCAGAATTGCCTTGGTGTTATTTTTGTGCAGAAATAAAAGTTCTTGTATTGACCTAAAAATTTATGGAGATTATTTTTGGAATTAATAAAATATACTGGCAAAAGAATCAACCGTAGGGGGCCACCCACATGCCACAACCCTGGGGGCGCGACCACCCCCCTGGCCGTGCCTAGCAGGCTTGTGGCCCCCCTAGAGCTCCATCGACCTCAATTCCAACTCCATATATTCACATCTATGGAGAAAAATCAGAGAGAAGATTTCATCGCGTTTCACGATACGGAGCCATCGCCACCTCCTGTTCTTCCTCGGGAGGCCAGAGCTAGAGTCCGTTTTGGGCTGCGGAGAGGGGAAATCGATGCCATTGTCATCACCAACCATCCTTCATCACCAATTCCATGATGCTCTCCTCCGTTCATGAGTAATCCCATGGTAGTCTTGCTAGACGGTGATAGGTTGGATGAGATTTATCATGTAAGGGTTTGATCCCTAGTATCCACTATGTGATGAGATTGATGTTGCTATGACTTGGTTATGCTTAATGCTTGTCACTAGGGCCTGAGTGCCATGATTTCAGATGTGAACCTATTATGTTTTTATGAATATATATGTTTTCTTGATCCTATCTTGCAAGTTGTAGACACCTATTACGAGTTATGATCCGCATCCCCCAGGGTGACAATACCTGAGATTCTTTTCGGTGATTACCATAGTTTGAGGAGTTCATGTATTCCCTAAGTTCTAATGATTTGGTATGGTTTTCTATTAAAAGGATGCCTTAATATATCTTAGTTTCCATTAGGACCCCGCTGCCACGGGAGGGTAGGACAAAAGATGGCATGCAAGTTCTTTTCCATAAGCACATATGACTATATATAGTATACATGCCTACATTACATTTATGAATTGGTGCTAGTTCCGTGTCACCCTATGTTATAACTACCGCATGATGAGTGTCATCCGACATAATTATCCATCACTTATCCATTGCCTACTCGCTTTTCACATCTTGATCTTCCCTAAGTTACTTTTCCGTTGCGACTATTACAATCATTGCAAAACTGCCGCTGCCACTTTTGCCACCGTTACTGTTACATCCATACTACTTTGCTACTAAATACTTTTCTACAAATATTAAGTATTTCAGGTGTGGTTGAATTGACAACTCAACTGCTAATACTTGAGAATATGCTTTGGCTCCCCTGGTGTCGAATCAATAAATTTGGGTTAAATACTCTACCCTCAAAAACTATTATGATCCCCTATACTTGTGGGTATTAGGATCCCATCTCGGATTTCATGGCCTCTAACCATTTCTCGGAATTCGGGCCCATCATCGCTTCTCCATAGCTCGTAGGTTCATTGTTGTCTGATACGTCTCCAACGTATCTATAATTTTTCCTTGTTCCATGCTGTTATGTTATCATTCTTGGATGTTTTAAAATCATATTACTATAACTTTATATTATTTTTGGCACTAACCTATTAACCCAGAGCCCAATGCCAGTTTCTGTTTTTTTTCTTGTTTTTGAGTTTTATAGAAAAGGAATATCAAACGAATTCCAAACGGAATAAAAATTTACGGTGATTTTTTATGGACTAGAAGACACCCACAGAGCTTGGAGATGAAGCCAGAAGATTCTCGAGGAGGCCACAAGCCTCAGGGGCGCGACCACCAACTGGGCGGGCCCACCAGGCTTGTGGGCACCTCGGGAGTCCACCAACCTCCCTCTCAGCTCTATAAATCCTCAAATATTCCAAAAAACCCAACGCAGAACCTAGATCAGGAGTTCCGCCACCGCAAACCTCCAAAGCCACGAAAAACCAATCGGGAGCCCATTCCAGCACCCTGTCGGAGGAGGAAACCATCACCAGAGGCCATCTTCATCATCTCAGCGGCCTCCATGACGAGGATGGAGTAGTTCACCCTCGAGGCCGAGGGTATGTACCGGTAGCTATGTGTTTGATCTCTCTCTCTCTCTCTTGTTCTTGAGATGGCACGATCTTGATGTACCGCGAGCTTTGTTGATATAGATTGAATCATATGGAGTGTTTCCCCTCTCTATCTAGTTGTGATGAATTGATTTTTCCCTTTGAAGTTTTCTTATCGGATTGAGTCTTTAAGTATTTGAGAACACTTGATGTATGTCTTGCGATGAGATATCCGTGGTGAAAATGGGATGTTCTATTGATCCACTTGATGTGTGTTTTGGTGATCAACTTGCGGGTTCCGTGACCTTGGGAATCTATGCATATGGGTTGGCACACATCTATGCATAACTTTGAGGTGGTTTCCTAACCTACAATAGTTTATTCGTTAGTTGTCCGCTATTTGTGACTTTGGAGTGAACTCTTTGTCGCACGAGAGGTATTTACATATGATTCAACTATGGCAATATTGTTGAGAGAAATTGCACTAGTGAAAGTATGTACCCTAGGCCTTGTTTTCAAGCATTGCAATGTCGTTTGTGCTCACTTTTACCATTAGTTACCTTACTGTTTTTATATTTTCCGATTACAAAAAACTATATCTACCATCCATATTGCACTTGTATCACCATCTCTTCTCCGAACTAGTGCACCTATACAATTTACCATTGTATTAGGTGTGTTGGGGACACAAGAGACTCTTTGCTATTTGTTTGCAGGGTTGTTTGAGAGAGACCATCTTCATCCTAGACCTCCTGCGGATTGATAAACCTTAGGTCATCCACTTGAGGGAAAATTGCCATTGTCCAACAAAACTCTATGCTTGGAGGCCCAACACGAGTCTACAAGAAGAAGGTTGTGTAGTAGACATCAAGCTCTTTTCTAGCGCCATTGCCGGGGAGGTGGGTGCTTGAAGGTATATCTTTAGATCTTGCAATCAAATCTTTTAGTTTCTTGTTTTTCACTAGTTTGGTTTTATAAAAGAAAACTACAAAAAATGGAATTGAGGTTGCCTCATATGCTTCATCTTTTTTATGTCTTTCGTGAAAATGATGGAAAGGAAAATTGTGCTCAAGTGTTAGAAGAAGAAGTTATTAAAATGTTTGGCACTAAATCTTTGAGTGATGAGCATGATTGCAATGTTGTTAGTATGAATTATTTGAATATCCATAGTACCAATGATGATTGCACTAGTCATGATAAAAATATTTCTTTTAAGCATGTCAATTTTTGTGGAGTGCATAGAGTTTGTGTAGACATGCCTAAAAGGGAAGATAGATTTTCTAAGAGGCATAAGTATTTAGAAACTAAATGTTTGCAAGAGAGGCTAGATGTTTGTGCTGAAAGATTTAATTTTTCTCGCCGTCCTTATGAACTTTGCAATGAATGTGGTCATTTAAATCTCCAATGCAAATTGTTTCATGATCGAATTGTGTCCAAAAATTGTGATAACTTGATTTCCCTTGCGCATCATAATGAACTTAGTTTGCTTCTGGGATATGGAGAAATGAAATGTATAACTAGGGGTATCCCAGAATATAATCTTAAGTGATTTCTTGATTTTGATCTAAAGGAAATTTATATGTATTGCGTGGTAAATTGCATTGAGAATCCTTATATTGCCTATTACTTAAAGACAAGGAAACAAATAGAAGATGAAGAGAATACTAATGAAGGGGAAGAGGTTTCCCAATATCCTCCTATTTTTTCTTATGATAAATCAGGTAACAAGGAGAAGCTTTCATTCAACCAACCTCTTCAAAAAGAAGTTTGGAGGAATTAAATAAAGCCACGCATAATGTGGTGAAAAATAGGAAAATAAGGAAAAGTAAAGGTAAAGAGGTATCTCTCCCAAATAATGTTGCTCCCAATATTGATAGGCCTCATGAGAATGAATCAAAAATAGTTGTGGAAGATGATACTTGAGGATGATTTTGTTATGCCTATTGCTTTTTGTGATAATTATGATTGGGAAGATAATGATACTTCTTATAATCTTGAAAATATTTATGGCACCAACTTGGAGGATGATGATAATAATTGATATACTATTGGTGCTATTCATACCATTAATGATGAGAGTCATTATGTTTATGATATACAAAGACACAAGCTTGGGGATGCTATATTTGATGAAAATGACATGTTTGAGAATTTATTTTCTGCAATTAATTTTTGTCCCAAGCTTGGGGATTCTATACTTAATGAAGATGATCTTTCTATCCCCCCTACTTTTAATGATCAGATTTGTTATAATGATTGCATGCCTCCTACTTATGATGATTATTGTGATGATACTTGTGCAATGAAAAAGAGTGATGATTACTATTATGATACTTTTCATAATTGTGAATATCCTTTTACTAAATATTACTCTTTTAGTGTGGAACCAATTTGTAGTATTCAAGATTTTTATGATACTCCCACTATTACTCATGAGAAGAAATTTGCGTATGTGGAGAGTAGTAAAATTTCTATGTTTGTAGATCATGAAAAGAATGTTTTATGTGCTGGTTATATTGTGGAATTTATTCATGATGCTACTAAAAATTATTATGAGGGAGTAACATATGTTTGTAGGAATTGCAATAATATCAAGTTTCCTCTCTATGTTTTCAAAGGTTTGAAGTTATTCTTGTTTTGCCTTCCTATGCTAGATGATTCTTGTTCCCATAAATTGTTTGCTCACAAAATCCCTATGCATAGAAAGTGGGTTAGACTTAAATTTGCTTTTGATGAGATTCATGATGCTCTTTTGCATGTTTCAATTACTATTCCTATGTGAACTTCATTGAAATCATCATGCCTAGCTAAAAGGCATTAAAGAAAAGCGCTTGTTGGGAGACAACCCAACACTTTCACTTTCTGCTTTTGTGTGTTCACATGATTAATATAATGTATTAATAATTTTTTGTGTCTTTTATTTCAATAAATTTCCAAGTAAATCCTTTGGGATAGTGTGGATACTTGCTTGTTTGATTCTGTGCAAAAACAGAAAGTTTTGCGTCCAGTATATGAATTATCTGATTTTACTAGAGCTTCAAAAAATTCTTTAATTTTTACAAAAAAATTATATGCAAATTCCTTGAGTTGTCCTTATTCTTCAGAATTTTTAGAGTCAGGGAAGTTTGGTGATCATTCAGATCTTGACAGACTGTTCTGTTTTTTATAGATTCTGTTTTGCATGCATAGTTTACTTGTTTCGTGTGTTCCTATAGCTTATATTGATTAATATAAATTGTGGTAATGAACAATAAAGTAGGTATCATGTGTGAAGTTTTTTGGATCTTGTCTTGACAACACCGAAGTGAATGATCTTTATTTATTACACTAATATTTCTCACAAAGTTCCGTTAAGTTTTGTGTGATTGAAGTTTTCAAGTTTTGGGTGAGACACCGATATGAGGAGAATAAGGAGTGACAAGAACATAAGATTGGGGATGCCTAAGCCACCCCTAAGGTAATATTAAAGGAAGACTCAAGCGTCTAAGCTTGGGGATTCCCCGGAAGGCATCCCCTATTTCGTCTTCAACACTATCGGTATATCTTACTTGGAGCTATATTTTTATTCGTCACATAATATGTGTTTTGCTTGTAGCATCATTATATTTTTTTATTTTCTGTTAGGTGTTATTTATAATCTTGTTTTTCATTAAAAAGTTCCAAGAATTGCCTTTAGGATGCTTGCATTGCATGTTTTGATGAGTGCTGAGTAAAAACAGAAACTTTGGGTGTAGTGTTTGGATTTTCATAATTGATTGGAACGTGGAAAGTTTCTGAAATTTTTACAAATTTTATATAAATTTTATATCATTTCCTAAATTTTCATAAGTTTTTGAGTTACAGAAGTACATGTTTTTCATAAATTCCTACAGACTGTTCTGTTTAGACAGATTGCTATTATAGTTTCGTTATCTAGTTATCCTATACTTTCCATAGCATATATTTGTAGATATAAATTGTGGAAATGATAGTATACAGTACCTAATGTTTGAAAATTATTATGAAACTTGTCTTGCCTGTACATAAAGAGTTGATTTATTATTATGTGTACTAACCTATCTCACGAGTTGTTTTTGAGTTTTGTGTGGATGAAGTGTTTGAGAATAGGTGAAACCGTGGTATGAGAGGATTGAAAGAGATAAAAAAGCTCAAGATTGGGGATGAACAAGGCACCCCAAGTAAATATTTCAAGAACTCTCAAGCATCTAAGCTTGGGGATGCTACGCATCCCACCTCTCTTCATCAACAATTATCGGTTAGCCTATGTTGAGCCTAAATTTTTATTCGTTCACATGATGCGTGCTATTCTTGGAGTGATACTCTTTTGCTTGATGTTTGAATAACGTACTTAAGATCTAAAAATATTCATTGAGGGAGATAGAGTCCTCACAAAGCTACTTAATTGTTTGACTACTCGTTGATCTTCACTTATATATTTTGAAAGTAGCTTGTCATTTCCTCCATGCTTCACTTATACCTTTTTGAGTGATAAAATATTTTATGTTCATGTGCTTCATTTAAAATTGTTTTAGAATTTTAAAAACCAATAGCAACATATGAAACTAGTCCCAAAGTGACAGATATCCAAGGAGGATATAATAAAAACTTTCATGAAGATCATGGGACAAATTAAACTTGATTCTTTGTAATAGTTTTGAAACATGATGATAATAATATGTGAGTCATGTTAGTGAGTAATTATGCTTAGTAAGAATATTGGTGCTAAGGTTTGTGATTCCCTATGCATGCACGAAATTCAATAGTCATGCAATGAAGTTACATCCTACTTATGGTGCATTATTCGATGTTAGTTATGACTCAATGCTCACTTATGTGATTTTTCTTTCCTCGGTTTGGTTGCTTCCCAATCTTTTTGCTAGACTTCATTTGTACTAAGTAGAAATACTACTTGTGCATGCAAAATCCTTAAACCAAGTTTTGCCTTATGAGTCCACCATACCTACCTATATGGTGTATTTCCTTGCCATTCCAAGCAAATTTGTATATGCCATCTCTAAATCTTCAAAATAATTTTCTCTTTTGTGTGCCTATACCGCTCATGAAACGGTGGGGAGTATCCAATATTTTTCCATGCTAGGTGTGTTATTCTCACGATATGTGTTGATTTGCTATCATTAACCAGAAAGTGGCTGGTCTTCGAGATACCCAGTCCAATGCTAAAAAATCAAATCAAAATATGATGAAACAAAACTCCCCCCAGGAATGTTGTTGGTATGGACGGTACCCGTGGATTCAGCTCGCCGTGGAGTGTGATTGATTGGTGGAGGGGAGTAAAAATTTACTATTCTATTCGGGAACCGCCTATAATGTATCTAGCCTGGAAAGTATTGTGATCTACTTCATCATTTTCGTTGACAGGAAAAGCATGCCACTCAAAATATTTTTCTCTCTCAATACAAACCTTGAGCTCTGGCACCTCTACAAATCGCTACTTCCCTCTGCGAAGGGCCTATCTATTTACTTTATGCAATTTTTATTTTTGCTTTGAGTCTCCATCTTCTCTTATAGGCACCAACTAGGGGGCACTATGATCGTACTTGAGCATTGGGAATAGCTAATATTTGAGTGTGTTTCATGAATGAATCAATGATTGAGCATGATGGGCTAGGGATAACTTTCTTTAGTGTTGATATTTTGAAAGACATGGTTGCTTGTTGACATGCTCGAGTATTGAAGTCATTATGTTAAAACAAGACTATTGCTTTGAATCATTTACAAGTCCACATGTCCATGCTATACAAGAAGAAAAGAATTGTTGGAAATATGCCCTAGAGGCAATAAATAAAATGTTTATTATTATATTTCCTTGTTCATGATAATCGTTCATTATCCATGCTATAATTGTATTAATTGGAAACACATTACATGTGTGGATAAATGAACAACACTATGTCCCTAGTATGCCTCTAGTGAACTAGCTCATTGATCAAAGATGGTCAAGGTTTCCTAGCCATTGACATGTGATGTCTTTTGATAACGGGATCACATCATTAGGAGAATGATGTTATGGACAAGACCTAAACTACAAACGTAGCATATGATCGTGTCAGTTTATTGCTACTGTTTTCTGCATGTCAAGTATATGTTCCTATGACCATGAGATCATGCAACTCACAGATACCGAAGGAGTGCCTTGTGTGTATCAAACGTCACAACGTAACTGGGTGACTATAAAGGTGCTCTAGAGTTATCTCTGAGGGTGTCTGTTGATTTGGCATGGATCAAGACTGGGATTTGTTACTCCGTGTGACGGAGAGGTATCTCAGGGCCCACTCAGTAATACAACATGACAATAAGCCTTGCAAGCAATGTGACTAAGTGTTAGTCACGGGATCTTATATTACAAAACGATTAAAGAGACTTGCCGGTAACGAGGTTGAACTAGGTATGGAGATACCGACGATCGAATCTCGGGCAAGTAACATACCGAAGAACAAAGGGAACATCATACGGGATTAACTGAATCCTTGACATAGAGGTTCGACCGATAAAGATCTTTGTAGAATATGTAGGAACCAATATGGGCATCCAGGTCCCGCTATTGGTTATTGACCGTAGAGGTGTCTCGGTCATGTCTACATAGTTCTCGAACCCGCAGGGTCTGCACACTTAAGGTTCGGTGACGTTTCGGTAGTATAGAGTTATGTATGGTGGTGACCGAAGGTTGTTAGGAGTCCCAGATGAGATCCCGGATGTCAATAGGAGCTTCGGAATGGTTCAGAGGTAAATATTGATATATAGGAAGTCCTGTTTTGGTCGCCGGAAAAGTTTCGGGCTAATCGGTAATGTACCTGGAGTGCCGGTAGTGTACCGGGAGACCACCGGGAGGGGTATTTCGACCCAAGAGGCTTCATGGGCTGTGGGAGAATAATTACCAGCCTTTTGTGGGCTGGTGGAAGTTCCACACAAAGCCCATGTAGCGAGGGAAAGAAAGCCCAAAGAGAAAAAGTGGAAAAAGGCAAAAATAGGATGAATCCTAGTCCTACTAGGATTGGAGGTGGATTCCACCTCTCCCACCAGGTTCAGCCAACTCCTTGGAGGCTTGGCCCTTGGGACAAGCCTCCTACTCTCTTCCTCCTATATATGCTGGTGGTTTTAGGGTTTTTGCACAGAATTTTAGCCATGTGCTGCCCGTTCCTCCAGTGCATTGTTTCTCCTCTAGACCGGATTTCTACAGTGCTTAGGCGAAGCCCTGCCAGAATAGCTCCACCACCATTGCCGGAGAGCCGTCATGCTGCCAGAGAAATCTTCTTCCTCTCCACCCCCTCTTGCTGGATCGAGACGACAAAGATCTTCATCAAGCCGTACCTGGGTTGAACGCGGAGGTGCCGTCCGTTCAGCGCTAGATCGGAAGGACCGTGATCAAGTTCGCGGGACGGATCGTGATCAAGTTCACGGGACGGATCGTGATTGGATCACAGGACGGATCGTGATTGGATCGCGGGACGCTCGACGATTTGGACCGCGAAGACGTTCGACTACACCAACCGCATTTCTTAACGCTTCCCGCTCAGCGATCTACAAGGGTACGTAGATCCACTCTCCCTCTCGTAGATGCTCATCACCATGGATAGATCTACGTGTGCGTAGGAAATTTTTTGTTTCCCATGCAACGTTCCCAATAGTGGTATCAGAGCTAGGTCTATGTGTAGTTGAGATCTCGAGTAGAACACAAAGAGTTTGTGGGCGTTGATGCTTAGATTGCTTCCTCCCTTGGTCGTGTTTTGGTTCAAAGGTATTGTGAGATGAAGCGGCCCGGACCAACATTACTCGTACGCTTATGAGACACCGGTTCCCTCAACTGCAACTTGTTGCATAGATGGCTTGCAGGTCCAATTTCTCTCACTTTAGTTCGATCAGATTCGACAAAGGCGGTCCTTGAGAAGGTTGAAAAGAAACTAGTGTATCACCGTTGTGGTTTTTGCGTAGATGAGAATTGTTCTTGCTAGATAGCCGTAGCAGCCACGTAAAACATGCAACAACAAGTAGAGGACGTCTAACTTGTTTTTGCAGGGTATGTTGTGATGTGATATGGCCAATTACATGATGTGATATATGTGATGTATGAGATGATCATGTGATGTATAGAATTTCACGACTCGCATGTCGCTGAGTACGGCAACCGGCAGGAGCCGTAGGGTTGTCTTTAATTATTGTATGACCTATGTTTCAATGATTAAGCGCTATGTAATGCTTTACTTTATCGCTAAACGGTAGCAATAGTAGTAGAAGCATGTTGGGCGCGACAACCCCGATGGCGACACGTTGATGGAGATCAAGATGATGGAGATCATGGTGTCTTGCCAGTGACGATGGAGATCATGCCGGTGCTTTCTAGATGGAGATCAAAAGCACAAGTTGATGTCCATATCATGTCACTTATGATTTGCATGTGATGTTAATCCTATTATGCACCTTGTTTTGATTAGGACGACGGTAGCATTATAAGGTGACCCCTCACTTAAATTTCAAGATGAATTGTGTTCTCCCCGAGTGTGCACTGTTGCGAAAGTTCGTCGTGTCGAGACACCACGTGATGATCGGGTGTGATAGACTCTGCGTTCACATACAACGGGTGCAAGCCAGTGTTGCATGTGCAAAACACTCGGGTTAAACTTGACAATCCTAGCATGTACAGACATGGCCTCGGAACACAAGAGACTGAAAGGTCGAACATGAGTCATATAGTAGATATGATCAACATGATGATGTTCACCATTGAAGCCACCTCAACTCACGTGATGATCGGACTTGAGTTGGTGAATTTGGATCATGTGTCACTCAGATGACCTGAGGGATGTCAATTTGAGTGGGAGCTTTAGTAATTTGATTAACCAAACTCATTATCTTGAACAATAGTCTAAGTAAACCTTTGCATATTTATGTTGTAGATCAATGGCTCGCGCAGTAGCACCCCTGAATTTTAATGCGTTCCTAGAGAAAGCTAAGTTGAAAGATGATGGAAGTAACTTTGTTCACTGGGCCCGTAATCTGAGGATTATCCTCACGGCTTCCTAGAAATCATATGTCCTTGATGCACCGCTTGGTGACCAACCAGAAGAACTGACCTCCGAACACGTTAAGAACGCTTGGGAGGCACGTATTGGAGATTACTCAATAGTTCAGTGTGCAATATTGTATGTCTTAGAACCGGGACTTCAAAGATGTTTCGAACGTCATGGATCATATGATATGTTCCAGGAGTTGAAGTTTATCTTTCAGAAGAATGCCCGGATCGAGAGGTATGAACCTCCGATAAGTTCTATGCTTGCAAGATGGAGGAGAACGGGTCTATCAGTGAACATATACTCAGAATGTCTGGGTATTCGATTCGTCTAGCGGAGTTGGGAATTGCCCTTCCGCTAGAGGCGATCACTGATAGAGTTCTTCAATCACTGCCACCTAGTTACAAGAGCTTTGTGATGAACTATAACATGCACAGGATGAAAAAGTTAATCGCCAAGCTGTTTGCGATGCTCAAAGTCACTGAGTCTGAAATCCAGAAAGAACATCAAGTGTTGATGGTCAATAAAACCACTAGTTTCAAGAATAATGGCAAGTTCAAGGGCAAGGGCAAGAAGGGTAAAACCAAGAAGGATATCAAAGCACTTGCTACTCCTATAAAGAAGCACAAGCATGGACCCAAGCCAGAAACTGAGTGCTTTCATTGCAAGGGAACTGGTCACTGGAAGCGGAACTGCCCCAAGTACCTGGCTGACAAGAAGGCGGCCAACGACAAACAAGGTATATATGATATACATGTTATTGATGTGTACCTTACTAGCTCTCGTAGTAGTGCCTAGGTATTTGATACCGGCTCGGTTGCTCACATTTGCAACTAAAAACAGGAACTATGGAATAGACGAAGGCTGGCAAAGGATGAAGTGACGCTGCGCGTGGGAAATGGTTCCAAGGTTAATGTGATCGCCGTCAGCACGCTCTCTCTTCAATTACCATCGGGATTAGTGATGAACCTGAATAATTGTTATTTAGTGCCTGCGTTAAGCATGAACATTATATTTGGATCTTGTTTATTGCGAGATGAATACTCATCTAAATTAGAGAATAAAGGTTGTTCTATTTATATGAGTAATATCTTTTATGGTCATGCACCCAATTTGAGGGGTTTATTCATATTGAATCTTGATAGTGATGACACACATGTTCATAACATTGATGCCAAAAGATGTAGAGTTGATAATGATAGTACCACTTTCTTGTGGCACTGCCGTTTAGGTCATATTGGTGTAAAACGAATGAGGAAGCTCCATGCTGATGGACTTTCGGAGCACTTGATTTTGATTCACTTGACACATGTGAGCCATGCCTCATGGGCAAGATGACTAAAACATCGTTCTCTGGAACAATGGAACGGGCGAGTGACTTATTGGAAATCATACATACTGATGTGTGCGGTCCAATTAATGTTACAGCGCGTGGTGGATATCGTTATTTTCTCACCTTCACTGATGACTTAAGTAGATATGGGTATATTTACTTAATGAAACACAAGTCTGAAACGTTTGAAAAGTTCAAGCAATTTTATAGTGAAGTTGAGAATCATTGTAACAAGAAGATTAAATTCCTGCGATCTGATCGAGGAGGTGAATATCTGAGTTATGAGTTTGGTAGTCACTTAGGACAGTGTGGAATTGTTTCACAGTTGACACCGCCCGGAACACCATAGCGTAATGGTGTGTCCAAACGTCGTAATCGAACCTTATTAGATATGGTGCGTTCTATGATGTCTCTTGCTGATTTGCCGCTATCGTTTTGGGGTTATGCATTAGAGATAGCTGCATTCACTTTAAATAGGGCACCATCAAAATCTATTGAGACAACGCCATATGAATTGTGGTTTGGCAAGAGGCCAAAGTTTTCGTTTCTTAAAGTTTGGGGATGTGATGCTTATGTCAAAAAGCTTTAGCCTGAAAAGCCGGAACCCAAAGTGGAGAAATGCGTCTTCATAGGATACTCGAAAGAGATAGTCGGGTATACCTTCTATCTCAGATACGAAGGCAAAGTGTTTGTCACTAAGAACGGAACATTTCTTGAGAAATAGTTTCTCTCGAAATAATTGAGTGGGAGGAAAACAGAGCTTGATGAGGTTTTTGAACCTTTACTTCAACCAGAAAGTAGCGCAGCATAGAAAGATGTTTCTATGGAACCTACGACAAAAGAAGAGGAAGTTAATGATGATGATCACGAAGCTTCGTATCAAGCTACTATTGAACCTCGTAGGTCGACAAGGCCGCGTACTACTCCTGAGTGGTACGGCAACCCTGTCTTGGAGGTCATGTTGTTGGACAACAATGAACCTATGAGCTATGGAGGAGCAGTGATGGGCCCGGATTTCGAGAAATGGTTAGAGGCAATGAAATCCTAGATGGGATCCATGTATGAAAACAAAGTATGGAATTTGGAAGTATTACCTGAAGGGCGAAAGGCCATTCAGAACAAATGGATCTTTAAGAAGAAGATAGACGCATACGCTAATGTCACCGTCTATAAAGCTCGACTTGTGGCAAAGGTTTTTTTCACAAGTTCAAGGAGTTGACTACGATGAGACCTTCTCACCCGTAGCGATGCTTAAGTCCGTCAGAATCATGTTGGCAATAGCTTCTTATTTCGACTATGAAATTTGGTAGATGGATGTCAAAACAGCATTCCTCAACGGTTTCCTTGAGGAAGAGTTGTATATGATGCAACAAGAAGGTTTTGTCGATCCAGAGAATGCAATCCATTTATGGGCTGGTGCAAGCATCTCGGAGTTGGAATAAGCGTTTTGATGAGGTGATCAAAGCGTTTGAGTTTATACAAGTTTATGGAGAAGCTTGTATTTACAAGAAAGTGAGAGGGAGCTCTATAGCGTTTCTAATATTATATGTGGATGACATATTGCTGATTGGAAACAATATAGAAATGCTGGAAAGCGTGAAGGAATATTTGAACAAGAGTTTTTCAATGAAGGACCTAGGAGAAGCTGCTTTCATATTAGGCATTAAGATCTATAGAGATAGATCGAGACGCTTAATAGCACTTTCACAGAGCACATACCTTGATAAAGTTTTGAAGAAGTTCAAAATGGATCAGTCCAAGAAGGGGTTCTTTCCTGTGTTACAAGGTGTGAAGTTGAGTAAGACTCAATGCCGAGTGACTGCAGAAGATAGAGAAAAGATGAGTGTCATCCCCTATGCTTCAGTCATAGGCTCTATCATGTATGCAATGCTATGCACAAGACCGGATGTCAGTCTTGCCATAAGTATGGCCGGAAGGTTTCAAAGTGATCCTGGAATGGAACACTGGGCAGCGGTCAAGAATATCCTTAAGTACTTGAAAAGGACTAAGGAGATGTTTCTCGTTTATGGAGGTGATGAAGAGCTCGTCGTAAAGGGTTACGTTGATGCAAGCTTTGACACTGATCCGGACGACTCTAAGTCGCAAACCGGATACGTATTTATTCTCAACGGGGGAGCGGTAAGTTGGTGCAGTTCCTAGCAAAGCGTGGTAGCCGATTCTACATGCGAAGCGGAGTACATCGCAGCCTCAGAGGTAGCAAAGGAAGGTATCTGGATGAAGCAGTTCATGACAGATCTTGGAGTAGTGCCGAGTGCACTGAATCCAATGAACCTGTTCTGTGACAACACTGGTGCCATTGCTTTGGCCAAGGAACCAAGGTTTCACAAGAGGACCAGACACATAAAGCGACGCTTCAACTCCATCCACGATTACATCGAGGAAAAGGACATAAATATTTGCAAAGTGCACATGGATCTGAATGTTGCAGACCCGTTGACTAAACCTCTTCCAAGGGCTAAACATGATCAACACCAGAACTGCATGGGTGTTCGATTCATTACAATGTAAATCACATAGTGATGTGAGCTAGATTATTGACTCTAGTGCAAGTGGGAGACTGTTGGAAATATGCCCTAGAGGAAATAAATAAAGTGTTTATTATTATATTTCCTTGTTCATGATAATCATTTATTATCCATGCTATAGTTGTATTAATTGGAAACACATTACATGTGTGGGTAAATGGACAACACTATGTCCCTAGTATGCCTCTAGTGAACTAGCTCGTTGATCAAAGATGGTCAAGGTTTCCTAGCCATTGACATGTGATGTCTTTTGATAACGTCAAGTATATGTTCCTATGACCATGAGATCATGCAACTCACAGATACCGGAGGAGTGCCTTGTGTGTATCAAACGTCGCAACGTAACTGGGTGACTATAAAGGTGCTCTACAGTTATCTCCGAGGGTGTCTGTTTATTTGGCATGGATCAAGACTGGGATTTGTTACTCCATGTGACGGAGAGGTATCTCAGGGCCCACTCGGTAATACAACATGACAATAAGCCTTGCAAGCAATGTGACTAAGTATTAGTCACAAGATCTTATATTACGGAACGAGTAAAGAGACTTGTCGGTAACGAGGTTGAACTAGGTATGGAGATACCCACGATCGAATGTCGGGCAAGTAACATACCGAAGAACAAAGGGAACATCATACGGGATTAACTGAATCCTTGACATAGAGGTTTGACCAATAAAGATCTTTTTGGAATATGTAGGAACCAATATGGGCATCCAGGTCCCGCTATTGGTTATTGACCGTAGAGGTGTCTCGGTCATGTCTACATAATTGTCGAACTCGCAGGGTCTGCACACTTAAGGTTCAGTGACGTTTCGGTAGTATAGTGTTATGTATGGTGGTGACCGAAGGTTGTTAGGAGTCCCGGATGAGATCCTGGATCTCACTAGGAGCTCCAGAATGGTTCGGAGGTAAAGATTGATATATAGGAAGTCCTGTTTTGGTCGCCGGAAAAGTTTCGGGCTAATCGGTAATGTACGTGGAGTGCCGGTAGTGTACCGGGAGACCACCGGGAGGGGTATTTCGACCCAATAGGCTTCATGGGCTGTGGGAGAATAATTACCAGCCTTTTGTGGGCTGGTGGAAGTCCCACACAAAGCCCATGCGGCTAGGGAAAGAAAGTCCAAAGAGAAAAAGTGGAAAAAGGCAAAAATAGGATGAATCCTAGTTCTACTAGGATTGGAGGTGGATTCCACCTCTCCCACCTAGTTCAGCCAACTCCTTGGAGGCTTGGCCCTTGGGCCAAGCCTCTTACTCTCTTCCTCCTATATATACTGGTGGTTTTGGGGGTTTTGCACAGAATTTTAGTCACGTGCTGCCCGTTCCTCCAGTGCACAGTTTCTCCTCTAGATCGGATTTCTGTAGTGCTTAGGCGAAGCCCTGCCGGAATAGCTCCACCACCATCGCCGGAGCGCCGTCATGCTTGCGGAGAACTTTTATTCCTCTCCGCTCCCTCTTGCTAGATCAACACGGTGGAGATCATCATCAAGCAGTACGTGTGCTGAACGCGGAGGTGCCGTCCGTTCGGCGCTAGATTGGAAGGACCGTGATCAAGTTTGCGGGACGGATCATGATCAAGTTCGCGGTTCAGATCGTGATTGGATCGCGGGACGGATCGTGATTGGATCACGAGACGCTCGGCGATTTGGATCGCGAAGACGTTCGACTACACCAACCGCGTTTCTTAACGCTTCCCGCTTAGCAATCTACAAGGGTACGTAGATCCACTCTCCCTCTCATAGATGCTCATCATCATAGATAGATCTGCGTGTGCGTAGGATTTTTTTCCCATGCAACGTTCCCCAACAAGAATATGACGAACATGTTAGGCAGAATTCCACATCAAAAATTATATTTTTATCATTTACCTACTCAGGACGAGCAGGAATTAAGCTTGGGGATGCTGATATGTGTGCAACGTATCTGTAATTTTTGCTCGTTCCATGCTATTATATTATCATTCTTGGATGTTTTACAATCATTTTAATACAAATTTATATTATTTTTGGGAGTAACCTATTAACCCAGAGCCCAGTGCCAATTTCTGTTTTTTCCTTGTTTTTGAGTTTTACAAAAAAGGAATATTAAACGGAGTCCAAACGGAATAAAAATTTATGGTGATTTTTTATGGACCAGAAGACACCCATGGAGCTTGGAGATGAAGCCAGAAGATTGCCGAGGAGGCCACAAGCCTCAGGTGCGCGGCCACCCCCTAGGTGCGCCCACCAGGCTTGTGGGCACGTCGGGAGTCCACCGACCTCCCTGTCGGCTCTATAAATCCTCAATTATTCCAAAAACCCCAACGCAAAACCTAGATCGGGAGTTCCGCCGCTCCAAACCTCCAGAGCCACGAAAAAGAAATCGGGAGCCCGTTTCGGCACCCAGCCGGAGGGGGAAACCATCACCGAAGGCCATCTTCATCATCCCGGTGGCCTCCATGACGAGGAGGGAGTAGTTCACCCTCGGGGTTGAGGGTATGTACCAGTAGCTATGTGTTTGATCTCTCTCTCTCTCTCTCTCGTGTTCTTGAGATGGCACGATCTTGATGTACCACGAGCTTTGTTGATATAGATTGAATCATATGGAGTGTTTCCCCTCTCTATCTAGTTGTGATGAATTGAGTTTTCCCTTTGAAGTTTTCTTATCGGATTGAGTCTTTAAGTATTTGAGAACACTTGATGTATGTCTTGCGATGAGATATCCGTGGTGAAAATGGGATGTTCTATTGATCCACTTGATGTGTGTTTTGGTGATCAACTTGCGGGTTCCGTGACCTTGGGAATCTATGCATATGGGTTGGCACACATTTTTGTCTTGACTTTCCGGTAGAAACTTTGGCGCACTCTTTTAAATTCTTTGTGTTGGATTGAACATGATGAATCTGAAATTATGTCATGCATATCGTATAATCAAGCCCATGGGTACTTGTGGTGACATTAGAGTATCTAGGTGACATTAGGGTTTTGGTTGATGTGTATCTTAAGGTGTTATTTTAGTACGAACTCTAGGGCTATTTGTGACACTTATAGGGACAACTCATAAGATTGATCAGAAAAGATAACTTTGAGGTGGTTTCGTACCCTACAATAATTTCTTTGTTAGTTCTCCGCTATTTGTCACTTTGGAGTGAACTCTTTGTTGCATGATAGGTATTTACATATGATTCAACTATGCCAATGTTGTTGAGAGAAATTGCACTAGTGAAAGTAGGGACCCTAGACCTTGTTTTCAAGCATTGCAATACCGTTTGTGCTCACTTTTACCATTAGTTACCTTGCTGTTTTTATATTTTCAGATTACAAAACACTATATCTACCATCCATATTTCACTTGTATCACCATCTCTTCGCCGAACTAGTGCACCTATATAACTTACCATCGTATTGGGTGTGTTGGGGACACAAGAGACTCTTTGCTATTTGATTGCAAGGTTATTTGAGAGAGACCATCTTCATCCTACACCTCCCGTGGATTGATAAACCTTAGGTCATCCACTTGAGGGAGAATTGCCATTGTCCTACAAAACTCTGCGCTTGGAAGCCCAACACGAGTCTACAAGAAGAAGGTTGTGTAGTAGACATCAGTGTCTAACAACATGACCTCTAAGACAGGGTTGCCATACCACTCAGGAGCAGCACTCGCCCTTGTCGACCTATGAGGTTCGATAGTAACTTTATTCGAAGCTTCATGATCATCATCATCAACTTCCTCTTCAACCGATGCAGGCTCTACAAAAACATCTTTTTGCAGTGCGTTACTCTTTGGTTGAAGTATATGTTCAATAACCTCATCAAGTTCTATTTTCCTCCCACTCAATTCTTTCGAGAGAAACTCTTTCACAAGAAATGTTCCATTCTTAGCGACAAATACTTTGCCTTCGGATCTGAGATAGAAGATATACCCAACTATCTATTTTGGGTATCCTATGAAGATGCATTTCTCCGCTTTGGGTTCCAGCTTTTCAGGATGAAGCTTTTTGACATAAGCATCATATCCCCAAACTTTAAGAAACGACAAATTTGGCTTCTTGCCAAACCATAGTTCATATGGCGTCGTCTCAACTGTTTTCTATGGTGCCCTATTTAAAGTGAATGCAGCCGTCTCTAATGCATAACCCCAAAACAATAGAGGCAAATAGGCAAGAGACATCATAGAACACACCATATCAAATAAGGTTCTATTACGACGGTCGGACACACCATTACACTGTGGTGTTCTAGGTAGTGTCAGTTGTGAAACAATTCCACACTATCTTAAGTGATTGCCAAACTCATAACTTAGATATTCTCCTCCTCGATCAGATCGCAGTAATTTAATCTTCTTGTTATGCTGATTTTGAACTTCACTCTGAAATTGCTTGAACTTTTCAAACGTTTCAGACTTGTGCTTCATCAAGTCAATATACCCATATCTACTTAAGTCATCAGTGAAGGTGAGAAAATAACGATACCCACCGTGCACCTCAATGCTCATCGGACCGCACACATTAGTATGTATGATTTCCAACAAGTCACTTGCCCGTTCCATTGTTCCAGAGAATGGGGTTTGAGTCATCTTGCTCATGAGGCATGGTTCACATGTGTCAAGTGATTCAAAATCAAGTGACTCCAAAATTCCATCAGCATGGATCTTCTTCATGTGTTTGACACCAATATGACCATCTGTATCATCACTATCAAGATTCAATAGGAATAAACACCTCACGTTGGGTGCATGACCATAAAATATATTACTCATATAAATAGAACAACCATTATTCTATGATTTAAATGAGTAACCGTCTCGCAATAAACAAGATCCAGATATAATGTTCACGCTTAACGCAGGCACCAAATAATTATTATTCAGGTTCATAACTAATCCCGATGGTAATTGAAGAGCGAGCGTGCCGACGGCGATCACAACAACCTTGGAACCATTTCCCATGCGCATCGTCACTTCATGCTTAGCCAGCCTTCGTCTGTTCCGTAGCAACTGTTTTGAGTTGCAAATGTGAGCAACCGAACCGGTATCAAATACCCATGCACTACAACGAGAGTTGGTAAGGTACACATCAATAACATCTATATCATATATGTTGGAAATATGCCCTAGAGGCAATAATGAAATGGTTATTATTGTATTTCCTTGTTCATGATAATTGTCTATTGTTCATGCTATAATTGTGTTAACCGCAAACCATAATACATGTGTGAATACATAGACCACAACATGTCCCTAGTGAGCCTCTAGTTGACTAGCTCGTTGATCAATAGATGGTCACGGTTTCATGACCATGGACATTGGATGTCGTTAACCCAATCCTAAGCATAGCACTAGATCGTGTAGTTCGTTTGCTAAAGCTTTTCAATGTCAAGTATCATTTCCTTAGACCATGAGATTGTGCAACTCCCGGATACCGTAGGAATGCTTTGGGTGTGCCAAACGTCACAACGTAATTGGGTGGCTATAAAGGTGCACTACGGGCATCTCCGAAAGTGTCTGTTGGGTTGGCACGAATCGAGACTGGGATTTGTCACTCCGTGTGACGGAGAGGTATCTCTGGGCCCACTCGGTAAGACATCATCATAATGAGCTCAATGTGACCAAGGAGTTAGTCACGGGATGATGTATTACGGAACGAGTAAAGAGACTTGCCGGTAACGAGATTGAACAAGGTATAGAGATACCGACGATCGAATCTCGGGCAAGTATCATACCGATGGACAAAGGGAATTGTATACGGGATTGATTGAATCCCCGACATCGTGGTTCATCCGATGAGATCATCGTGGAGCATGTGGGAGCCAGCATGGGTATCCAGATCCCGCTATTGGTTATTGACCGGAGAGGTGTCTCGGTCATGTCTGCGTGTCTCCCGAACCCGTAGGGTCTACACACTTAAGGTTCGATGACGCTAGGGTTATAGGGAAATGGTATACGTGATTACCGAAAGTTGTTCGGAGTCCCGGATGAGATCCCGGACGTCACGAGGAGCTCCGGAATGGTCCGGAGGTAAAGATTGATATATAGGAAGTCCAGTTTTGGTCACCGGAAAGTTTTCGGGCTCATCGATAGTGTACCGGGAGTGCCGGGAGGGTGCCGGAGGACCCCCGGGAGGGGTGTGACGACCAAAGGATTTTGTGGGCCCTTAGAGGAAGTGTTCCAGCCCTTTTAGCGATGGCCAAGACCTTCTAGAAAGGCCCATGGCTGGAGATAAGAGATAGGGCTGAAAAGGATTCAAAAGGAAGAGATCCACCTCCCTTGTGGGAGGTGGACTCCTCCCTAGGGTCGGCCGAACCTCTCCTCTTTGGAGGAGGGGCCAAGTCAGCCCTCCCTCTCCCTCCTCCTATATATATGCAAGGGTTTGGGCTGTTTTGAGACACGACTTCTTTCTCTCTCGATGCAGCCCTACCCTTCCTCTTCCTGGTTCTCCGTAGCGCTTGGCGAAGCCCTGTCGGAGTTCACGTAGCTCCACCATCACCATGCTATCGTGCTGCCTCCCTCAACCTCTCCTTCCTCCTTGCTAGATCAAGGCGTAGGATACGTCACCGGGCTGCACGTGTATTGAACGCGGAGGCGCCGTTGTTCGGCGCTAAGATCGGAATCCACCGCGATCTGAATCGCTGCGAGTACGTCTCCATCAACCGCGTTCTTGTAACGCTTCCGCTTAGCGATCTTCAAAGGTATGAAGATGCAATCTCTACCCACTCGTTGCTGGTTTCTCCATAGATAGATCTTGGTGACATGTAGGAAAATTTTGATTTACTACTACGTCTACCAACAATATATACCTTGGTTGGTGTTGGCCGCCTTCTTGTCGGCCAGATACTTGGGGTAGTTCCGCTTCCAGTAACCAGTTATCTTGCAATGAAAGCACTCAGTTTCTCGCTTAGGTCCAGTCTTGGTTTTCTTCACGGGAGAGGCAACTACTTTGCCACTCTTCTTGGAGTTACCCTTCTTTCCCTTTCCATTATTCTTGAAACTGGTGGTTTTATTGACCATCAACACTTGATGCTCTTTCTCGATTTCAGACTCAACGATTTTCAGCATCGCAAACAACTCGACGACTGGGTTCATCCCGTTCATGTTATAGTTCATCACAAATCTCTTGTAGCTAGGTGGCAATGAATGAAGAACTCTGTCAGTGATTGCCTCTGCTGGAAGGGGCATCCCCAATTCAGCCAGACGGGTAGAATACCCAGACATTCTGAGTATCTGTTCATTGACAGACCCGTTCTCCTCCATCTTGCAAGCATAGAACTTATCGGAGGTCTCATACCTTTTGATCCGGGCATTCTTCTCAAAGATAAACTTCAACTCCTAGAACATCTCATATGCTCCATGATGTTCAAAACGCCCTTGAAGTCCCGGTCCTAAGCCATACAACATTGCACATTGAACTATTGAGTAATCTCCATAACGTGTCTCCCAAGCGTTCCTAACGTCTTTGGACGACACAAGAGCGGGTGGATCACGAAGCGGTGCATCAAGGACGTAAGCCTTCTGGGAAGCCATGAGGATAATCCTCAAATTACGGGCCCAGTCCACAAAGTTACTTCCATCATCTTTCAACTTGGCTTTCTCTAGGAACACATTAATATTCAGGGGAACTACCGCGCGAGCCATTGATCTACAACATACATATGCAAAGGTTACTAAGACTATTCTTCAAGATAACGAGTTTAGTTAATCAAATTACTTATAATCTCCCACTCAAAATGGCGTCCGTCCGGTCATCTGAGTAATACATGATCCAAATTCACCAACTCAAGTCCCATCATCACGTGAGTTGAGGTGGTTTCAATGGTGAACATCATCATGTTGATCATATCTACTATATGACTCATGTTCGATATTTCGGTCTCTTGTGTTTCGACTTTCGAGTCCATGTCTGTACATGCTAGGCTCGTCAAGTTTCCCGAGTGTTCTACACATGCAACACTGGCTTGCACCCATTGTATGTGAATGTAGAGTCTATCACACCCGATCATCATGTGGTGTCTCAACATGATGAACTTTCGCAACAGTGCACACTCAGGGAAAACACAATTTTATCTTGTATAAGTTAAGTGAGGGATCACCTTATAATGCTACCGTCTTTCTAAGCAAAATAACATGCATACAAGGATTAACATCACATGCAAATCATAAGTGACATGATATGGCCATGAACTTGTGCTTTTGATCTCCATCTCCAAAGCACCGACATGATCTCCATTGTCACTGGCACGACACCATAATCTCCATCATATTTATCTCCATCAACGTGTCACCATGAAGTTGTCGCGCCAACTGTTGCTTCTACAACTATTGCTAACTCATAGCGATAAAGTAAAGCAAAAATGGCGAAAATAATTAAAGACAACCCTATGGCTCTTGCCGGTTGCCATACTCATCGAGATGCAAGTCGTGATATTCTATAGAAACATGATCATCTCATACATAACATATATCTCATCATGTAATTGGACATATCATATCACAACATACCCTGCAAAAACAAGTTAGACGTCCTCTAATTGTTGTTGCATGTTTTACGTGGCTACTACGGGTATCTAGCAAGAACAATTCTCACCTATGCAAAACCACAACGGTGATACACAAATTGCTATTCAACCTTCTCAAGGACCACCTTTGTCAAATCCGAACCAACTAGAGTAGTAGAGAAAGACACCCGCCAACCATCTTTATGCAAGAAAGTCACATGTCAGTCGATTGAACCGGTCTCTCGTAAGCGTACGAGTAAGGTTGGTCCGGGCCGCTTTTTATCCCACAATACCGCTGAATCAAAACACGACAAAGGGAGGAAGCAATCTGAGCATCAACACCCAAAAACTCCTTTGTGTTCTACTCATGATCTCATCTACACATAAACCTAGCTCATGATGCCACTGTTGGGGAACGTTGCATGGGAAACAGAAATTATCCTACGCACACGCAAGATCTATCCATGGTGATGAGCATCTACGAGAGGGAGAGTGGATCTACATACCCTTGTACATCGCTAAGAGGGAAGCATTAAGAAACACGATTGATGTAGTCGAACGTCTTCGTGATCCAAATCACCGAGTGTCCCGCGATCTAATCACGATGTGTCCCGATCTAGCGCCGAACGTACGGCACCTCTGCGTTCATCACACGTACAACTCGATGACGATCCCCACCTTCTTGATCCAAGAAGAGGGAGAAGATAGGTAGACGAATTCTCTGGCAGCACGACAGTGTAGTGGCGGTGCTGGTGGAACTAATCCGACAGGGCTTCACCTAAGCATTACAGAACTAATCTAGAAGAGAAACGATCTAGTGGAAGAATAGGGCCGCACGTGGCTTCGGGTTTTCTGGTATGGCTTCCCTCTCTCAACTCCAGTCTATATAGGAGGAAGGGGAGAGAGGCGGCGCCCTAGGGTTGCCCCCTAGGCTTTGGCCGAAGTGGGAGAGGTGGAGGAGTCCTACTCCAATCCTACTAGGAGTAGGATTCCTCCCCCACATGCAAATCCTTTCGACCTCTTGGGTTTTCCCATCCCTAGCCACATGGGAATTAGTGGGGACTTCGGCCAGCCCACCAGGGGCTGGTCTATCTTCTCCCACAGCCCATGAGGCCCTTTGGGGCGAGAGGCCCCTCCCGATGGTCCCTCGGTACCCTCCCGGCACTCCCGGTACACTACCGAAGTACCCGAACTTTTCCAGTGACCAAAACGGGACTTCCTATATATCAATCTTTACCTCTTGACCATTCCGTAGCTCCTCGCGATGTCCTGGATCTCATCCGAGACTCCGAACAACCTTCGGTCACCACCATACATAACTCAATACTACCGAAGCATCACCTACCCTTAAGTGTGCACACCCTGTGGGTTCGAGAACTATGTAGACATGACCGAGACACCTCTATGGTCAATAACCAATAGCGAGAACTCAATTCCCATATTGGTTCCTACATATTCTATGAAGATCTTTATCGGTTGAACCTATATGTCAAGGATTCAACTAATCTCGTATGTTGTTCCCTTTGTTCTTTGGTATGTTACTTTCTCGAGATTCGATCGCCGGTATATCTATACCTAGTTCAATATCGTTACCTATCTCTTTAATTATTCTGTAATACAAGATCCCGTGGCTAACACTTTAGTCACATTGCTTGCAAGGCTTGTTGTGATGTTGTATTACCGAGTGGGCCCTGAGATACCTCTCTGTCACACCGAGTAACAAATCCCAGCCTTGATCCATGCCCACTCAACAGACACCATCGGAGATACCTGTAGAGCATCCTTATAGTCACCCAGCTACGTTGTGACATTTGATACACACAAGGTACTCTTTCGGTGTCAGTGAGTTGCATGATCTCATGGTCATAGGAACAAATACTTCGACATGCAGAAAACTATAACAATAAACTGACACGATCATATGTTATGTTTAAGTTTGGGTCTTGTCTATCACATCATTCTCCCAATGATGTGATCCCATTATCAAATGACATCATGTCTATGGCTAGGAAACCTTGACCATTTTTGATTAACGAGGTAGTCTAATAGAGGCATACTAGGGACACAATGTTGTCTATGTATCCACACATGCAATGTCTTTCCAATCAATACAATTTTAGCATGGATAATAAACGATTGTCATGAACAAGGAAATATAATAATAACCATTTATTATTTTCTCAATTATGACACAAATGAGCTCAATAAGCATAGTATAGGTCATTATCCATTTTTTAAGCAAAACACTAGAGAAAACTTACCGTCCTCGTCATCACGGAGCTGAAGCACCGGGGTTGCTCGGGCCGGTGTCACTTGGAGAAGGATGCCCTGGAGAAGGGTCGTGCGATGCGGCTCGGGAGTTATGTTGCACCAAAGATCATTTGCAAAGTCTCGTTAGCATGATGACACTGAAATGTTAAGACTAGTAACTAATGACCGTTGAAATAAAACTCATCGTTCCCGCCATGGTAATGACTGACATCGGCGTAGGGGTCTGACCGGTCTTCTCGCCCATAGACTACACATTTGGTTTTGACAAGTCAATCATATTGGTTATTAATGAAACGAACCTGTAGTGCATGGTTTGGCTAATATGAGAAGAAACTTACCATGATGAGTTCGTACATGGCTCGATGAGACGCATCATTCCGTGTCCTCTCCTCCTCCAACAGCCTAGTCGTCCTCTCCTCCAACTCCCTCTCCTTCTCCGCCGCATGCCGGTCCCTATCCTCCAAAAGCGCCTGGGTTGCCTCTCTCTCTTTCTGAATAGCAGTCTGCAACACAACTCCTCATTAGCATTGGAATCATCTTTGTTCGCACACACAATGTAATGGAGGAAATATATTTGAGTCCGTATAACTATCTTTGATGGCAAGCTCGAGTGGCCGTGGATGAGGCCTTATATCAGGACAAGAGCTTGTTTGGTGCGCCTTGATCTCCTGGAGAGTGCTAGGACAACGTATAAGTCCATCTCCAATGGCTATCGAGCCAGGGGGCTTCCCACCGCCAGCTATCATCACCAGCTCTGGATCAATAGGATGCTGGCTCGGGTTAAATCCCTCCCCATTCAACGCCTTCCACATATATATGTACCTCACGAGCTTGTGGTGGGAGGAGATGTTGGTGAAGTTCTCGGGATGATCGAGGTCAGACTCAGAGAATGCCTTTGTCTTCTTGTACGAGGCAGTATGGGCCATGGCATAGTGGTCGTACACCTGTGGCACCTCTATGTTATCGTAATGCGCCTAAAAGAGAGAGAGAGAGGAACAAAGTATTAGTAAAGGGATCAATATAGCATCAAGAATGAATTGCATGAATCATGAAGCAAACCACATAGCCAGTTCTTCCCGAAATAATATAAGTGGGTGCTACCTTGATGGTGTGGCTGTTGGGGAACGTTGCATGGGAAACAAAATATTTCCTACGCACACGCAAGATCTATCCATGGTGATGAGCATCTACGAGAGGGAGAGTGGATCTACATACCCTTGTAGATCTCTAAGCGGGAAGCATTAAGAAACGCGGTTGGTGTAGTCAAACGTCTTCGCGATTCAAATCGCCGAGCATCCCGTGATCTCATCATGATCCGTCCCGCGATCAAATCATGATCCGGCGCGCGATCTCATCATGATTCATCCTGCGATCGAATCACGAATCTTCTCGCGATCTTGATCACTATCCTTCTGATCTAGCGCCGAACGGACGGTACCTCCGTGTTCAACACATGTACAGCTCGATGACGATCTCTGCCTTCTTGATCCAGCAAGAGGGAGCGGAGAGGTTGATGAGTTCTCCGGCAGCGTGAACGCGTTGCGGCGATGGTGGTGGAGTAATTCCAGCAGGGCTTCACCTAAGCACTGCTGAAACAGATCTAGAAGAGAAACTACGTACTAGAGGAGAGGGTAGCATGCGGCTGAAAATCTATGTGCAAAAACCCTAAAACCTCTAGTATAAATAGGAGGAGGAGGAGAGGAGGAGGCTTGGATGCAAGGTCCAGCCCTTTTGGCTTCGGCCGAAATGGAGGGAGGAGTCCTACTCCTACACTCCTAGTCGGATTAGGACTCCTTCCTTATATTAGCTTTTTTCACCTTTTCCACTTTGGATTTCCTTCCCAGCCGCATGGGCCCTATGTGGGACTTCGGACAGCCCACTAAGGGCTGGAATTCATCCTCACACAGCCCATGTAGCCTCTTGGATCGAAATATCCCTCCCGTTGGTCCCCCGGTACCCTCCCGGTACTCCCGGTACACTACCAATGAGCCCGAAACTTTTCCGGTGACCAAAACAGGACTTCCTATATATCAATCTTTACCTCCGGAACATTTCGGAGCTCTTTGTGATGTCCGGAATCTCATCCGGGACTCCGAACAACCTTTGGTCACCACCATGGATAACTCTATACTAACGAAACGTCACCAAACCTTAAGTGTGCAGACCCTGCGGGTTCGAGAACTATGTAGACACGACCGAGACACCTCTACGGTCAATAACCAATAGCAGGACCTGGATGCCCATATTGGTTCCTACATATTCTACGAAGATCTTTATCAGTCGAACCTTTATGTCAAGGATTCAATTAATCCCGTAAGATGTTCCCTTTGTTCTTCGGTATGTTACTTGCCCGAGATTCGATCGTCGGTATCTCCATACCTAGTTCAACCTCGTTAGAGGCAAGTCTCTTTACTCATTCCGTAATACAAGATCCCGTGACTAACACTTAGTCACATTGCTCGCAAGGCTTGTTGTGATGTTGTATTACCGAGTGGGCCCTAAGATACCTCTCCGTCACACGGAGTAACAAATCCCAGTCTTGATCCAAGCCAACCCAACAGACACCCTCAGAGATACCTGTAGAGTACCTTTATAGTCACCCAGTTATGTTGCAACGTTTGATACACAGAAGGCACTCCTCCGGTGTCGGTGTGTTGCATGATCTCATGGTCATAGGAACATATACTTGACATGCACAAAACAGTAGCAATAAACTGACATGATCATATGCTACGTTTATAGTTTGTGTCTTGTCCATCACATCATTCTCCTAATGATGTGATACTGTTATCAAATGACATCTCATGTCCATGGCTAGGAAACCTTGACCATATTTGATCAACGAGCTAGTCTATTAGAGGCATACTAGGGACATGGTGTTGTCCATGTATCCACACATGTATCCAAGTATCTGATCAATACAGTTATAGCATGGACAATAAACGATTATCATGAACAAGGAAATATGATAATAAACACTTTATTTATTGCCTCTAGGGCATATTTCCAACAGTCTCCCACTTGCACTAGAGTCAGTAATCTAGTTCACATCACCATGTGATTCGCATTGTTATGAATCTAACACCCAATGAGTTCTGGGGCTCGATCATTCTTGGCATGTGAGAGAGGTCTTTTATTCAACGGGTCCGCGACATTTAGATCCATGTGTACTTTGCAAATATCTCTGTCATATCTCTGTCATGTGTACGACAGCATGGCATACTATATAGAGCTTATGGCTAAAGCATAGGGGACAAACTTCGTCCTTTCTCTTTATTCTGCCGTGGTCGAGCTTTGAGTCTTACTCAACTTCACACCTTACAAATCAAGCATGAACTCTTTTTCTGACTGATCCATTTTGAACTCTTTCAAAATCTTGTCAAGGTATGTACTCATTGAAAGTCTCATCAAGCATCTTGATCTATCTCTATAGATGTTGATGCTCAACAATTAGCTAGCTTTATCCAGGTCTTCCTTTGAAAAACTCTTTTTAAACAACCCTTTATGCTTTCCAGAAATTCTACATCATTTTCGATCAACAATATGTCAGCCACATATGCTTATCAGAAACTCTATAGTGCTCCCACTCACTTTATTGTAAATACAAGTTTCTCATAAACTTTGTACAGACTCAAAAAACTTTGATCACCTCATCAAAGCGTATATTCCAACTCCGAGATGCTTGCTCTAGCCCATAGAAGGATTGCTGGAGCTCGCACACCTTTTAGCATCCTTAGGACTAACAAAACCTTCTAGTTGTATCACATACAACCTTTCCTCAAGTAAACCGTTAAGGAAACACTGTTATGACAACCATCTGCCAAATTTCATAATTGCAAAATGCAGCAACTGCTAACATAATTCCAACAGACATTAGCATCGCTACGAGTGAGAAAGTCTTATCATAGTCAACTCCTTGAACTTGTCGGAAACTTCTTTGCGATAAGTCAATCTTTATTAATGGTGACATTTACCATCAGTGTTTGTCTTCATCTTACAGGTCCATTTGTACTCGATGACCTGCCGTCCAACGAGCAAGTCTACCAAAGTCTATACTTGGTTTTCATACATGGATCCTTTCTCGGATTTCAAGGCCTCTAACCATTTGTCGGAATCCGGGCCCATCATCGCTTCTCCATAGCTCGTAGGTTCATCGTTGTCCAACAACATGACCTCGAAGACAGGATTGTCGTACCACTCAGGAGCAGTATGCGTCCTTGTCAACCTACGAGGTTTGATAGTTACTTGATCTGAAGCTTCATGATCATCATCATTAACTTCCTCTTCAACTGACGTAGGCTCCATAGAAACATCTTTCTGCGCTTTGCTACTCTCTGGTTGAACAAAGGTTCAACAACCTCATCAAGTTCTATCATCCTCCCACTCAATTCTTTCGATAGAAACTCTTTCTCGAGAAAGGATCCATTTTAGCAACAAACACTTTATGCTTGGATCTGAGATAGAAGGTTTACCCAACTATTCTTAGGGTATTCTATGAACATGCATTTGTCCACTTTGGGTTCGAGCTCATTAGGCGAAAACCTTTTTTCACATAAGCGTCGTAGCCCCAAACATTAAGAATGTCAACTTAGGTTTCTATCAAACCATAATTCACACGGTGTCATCTCAACGGATTTAGATGGTGCCCTATTTAAAGTGAATGTAGTTGTCTCTAATGCATAACCCCAAAATGATAGTGGCAAAATGATAAGAGACATCATAGTATGCACCCTATCCAATAGAGCATGACTATGACGTTCGAACACACCATCACACTATGTTGTTCCAGGTGGCGTGAGTTGTGAAACAACTTTCACATTGTCTAAAGTTGCATGCCAAATTCGTAAATTGGATATTCACCTCCATGATCATATCGCAGACATTTTTATCTTCTTGTCACGATGATCTTAAACTTCACTCTGAATTTGCTTGAACTTTTCAAACGATTCATACTTGTGTTTCATTAAGTAAATATACACTATATCTACTCAAATCATTAGTGAAGGTAAGAAAATAACGATATCCACCGCACGCTACAAGACTCATTGGATTGCATACATCAACATGTATCATTTCCAATAAATCACTTGCCCGCTCCATCAAACCGGAAAACGGGGTCCTTAATCATCTTGCCCAAGAGGCATGGTCGCATGTCTCAACCGATTCGAAATCGAATGAGCCCAAAGATCCATCAGCATGGAGTTTCTTCATGCGATTATACCAATATGACATTTAGCTACAGTGCCACAAGTATGTGGTACTATCATTATTAACTTTGTATCTTTTTGCATCAATGTTTTGAACATGTGTACTACTACGATCAAGATTCAATAAACCATTCTCACTGGGTGCGTGACCATTGAAGGTATTATTCATGTAAACAGAATAACCATTATTCTCTACCTTAAATGAATAACCGTGTTGCAATAAACATGATCTAATCATGTTCATGCTTAACTCAAACACCATATAACATTTATTTAGGTTCGTCACTAATCCCGAAGGAAGAGAGAGCGTGCGATGTTGATCACATCATCCTTGGAGACATTTCCAACACACATCGCCACATCACCCTTAGCTAGTCTCCGTTTCTTCTGTAGCTTTTATTTCGAGTTACTAACATTTAGTAATCGAACCGGTATCCAATACCCAGGTGCTACTGGGAGTACTAGCAAGGTACACATCAATAACATGTATATCAAATATACTTCTATCGATGTTGCCAGCCTTCTTATCTACAAAGTATCTAGGGTTGTTCCGCTTCAGCGACCGTTCTCCTCATAATAGAAGCACGTGGTCTCAGGGTTGAGTTGAACTTTGGGTTGCTTCACTGGAGCAACAACTAACTTGCCTTCCATGAAGTTTCCCTCCTTGCCCTTGCCTTTCTCGAAACAAGTGGTTTTACTAACCATCAACACTTGATGCTCCTTCTTGATTTCTACCATCACGGTGTCAAACATCGCAAACAGCTCAGGGATCATCATTTCCTTCCCTGGCTTAATTATAGTTCATCACGAAGTTCTAGTAGCTTAGTGATAGTGACTCAGAGAACTATATCAATCACTATCTTATCTGGAAGATCAACTCCCACTCGATTCAAGCAATTGTAGCACCTAGAAAATCTGAGCACATGTTCAACGATTGAGCTATTCTCTTTCATCTTGCAGGCAAAGAATCTTGTTGGAGAACTCATACCTCACAACACGGGCACGAGCCTGAGATACCAATTTCAGCTCTTAGAACATCTCATACGTTCCGTGACATTCAAAACGTTTTGGAGCCTCAATTCTAGCCGTAATGCATGACGCACTAAACTATCAAGTTGTCATCGGAACGTGCCTGTCAGATGTTCACAACATCTACAGACGATGCTAGAGGGGGTGGGGCATGGAGCAGTGCATTAATGACATAAGCCTTCTGTGCAGCAATGAGGACAATCCTCAGATCACAGACCTAGTCCGCAATATTTCTACCATCGTCTTTCAACTCTATTTCTCTAGGAACATATAAAAATTCAAGGGAGCTACTGCGTGAGCTAGTAATCTACAACATAATTTCCAAAGACACTACTGACTATGTTCATGATAATGAGTTCAATTAATCATATTACTTAAGAACTCCCACTCAAATTGACATCCCTCCGGTCATTCGAGTGATACATGATCCAAATTCACCAACTCATGTCCGATCATCACGTGAGTTGAGGTGGTTTCAATGGTGAACATCATCATGTTGATCATATCTACTATATGACTCATGTTCAACCTTTCGGTATCTTGTGTTCGGAGGCCATGTCTGTACATGATAGGCTCGTCAAGTTTAACCCAAGTGTTCCACACGTGTAACACTGGCTTGCACCCATTGTATGTGAACGTAGAGTCTATCACACCCGATCATCACGTGGTGTCTCAACATGATGAACTTTCGCAATGGTGCACACTCGGGGAGAACACAATTTTACCTTGAAATTTAAGTGAGGGATCACCTTATAATGCTACCATCGTCCTAAGCAAAACAAGGTGCATAAAAAGGATTAACATCACATGCAAATCATAAGTGACATGATTTGGCCATGAACTTGTGCTTTTGATCTCCATCCTTAAAGCACCGACATGATCTCCATCGTCACCGGCATGACACCATGATCTCCATCAACGTGTCACCATCGGGGTTGTTGCACTCACCATGATTCTACTACTATTGCTACCGTTTAGCGATAAAGTAAAGCATTACATAGCTCTTAATGATTGACACGCAGGTCATACAATAATTAAAGACAACCCTATGGCTCCTGCCGGTGGCCGTACTCATCGACATGCAAGTCGTGATATTCTATACAACGCATGATCAACACATACATCACATATATCTCATCATGTAATTGGCCATATCACATCACAACATACCCTGCAAAAACAAGTTAGACGTCCTCTAATTATTGTTGCAAGTTTTACGTGGCTGCTATGGGTATCTAGCAAGAACAATTCTCACCTATGCAAAACCACAATGGTGATACATAAATTGCTTTTCAACCTTCTCAAGGAACACCTTTGTCTAATCTGATCCAATTAAAGTAGGAGAAACAGACACCCGCTAGCCATCTTTGTGCAACGAAGTTACACTCAATCGATGGTACTGGTCTCTTGTAAGTGTATGAGTAAGGTTTCTCCGGGCCGCTTCATCCCACAATACCGCTGAACCAAAACACGACCAGGGGAGCAAGCAATCTAAGCATCAACGCCCACAAACTCTTTGTGTTCTACTTAATATCTCATCTACACATAGACCTAGCTCATGATGCCACTGTAGGGGAACGTTGCATGGGAAACAAAAAATTTCCTACGCACACGCAAGATCTATCCATGGTGATGAGCATCTATGAGAGGGAGAGTGAATCTACATACCCTTGTAGATCGCTAAGAGGAAGCGTTAAGAAACAGGGTTGATATAGTCGAACATCTTCATGATCCAATCACAATCCGTCCCGCGATCTCATCACGAGCCGTCCCACGATCCCATCGTGGTCCTTCCGATCTAATGTCGAACGGACGACACCTCCGCGTTTAGCACACGTGCATCTCGATGACGATCTCTGCCTTCTTGATCCAGCAAGAGGGAGCGGAGAGGTAGATGAGTTCTTCGGCAACACAACGCCATGGTGGCGGTGGTGGTGAAATAATCCTGCAGGGCTTCGCCTAAGTACCGCAGAACTAATCTATAGGAGAAACAGATCTAGAGGAAGAAGAGGACAACACGTGGCAATTAGGGTTAGGGCTGCCCTCAAAACCTCTAGTATATATACGAGGAGGGGAGGGAGGAGACTTGGCTTTAGGACTCCTTCCTTATTTTCCCACTTTTGCCTTCTTTCCACCTTGGGTTTTCTTCCCTAGCCGCATGGGCCTTCTGTGGGACTTCGGCCATCCCACTAAAGGGCTGGTATTCCTTCTCCCACATCCCATGTAGCCTCTTGGGCCGAAATACCCCTCCCGATGGTCCCCTAGTACCCTCCCGGCACTCCTGGTACACTACCGATGAGCCTGAAACTTTTCTGGTGACCAAAACAGGACTTCCTATATATCAATCTTTACCTACGGACCATTCCGGAGCTCAACGTGATATCTGGGATCTCATCCAGGACTCCGAACAACCTTCGGTCACCACCATACATAACTCTATACTACCGAAACGTCACCGAACCTTAAATGTGTAGACCCTGTAGGTTCGAGAACTATGTAGACATGACTGAGACACCTCTACGGTCAATAACCAATAGCGGGACCTGGATGCCCATATTGGTTCCTACATATTCTATGAAGATGCTTATCAATCGAACCTCTATGTCAAGGATTCAGTTAATCATGTATGTTGTTCCCTTTGTTCTTCGATATGTTACTTGCCCGAGATTCGATCGTCGGTATCTATATACCTAGTTCAACCTCGTTACGGGCAAGTCTCTTTACTCATTCCGTAATACAAGATCCTGTGGCTAACACTTAGTCACATTGCTTGCAAGGCTTATTGTGATGTTGTATTACCGAGTGGGCCATGAGATACCTCTCCGTCACATGGAGTAACAAATCTCAGTCCTGATCCATGCCAACCCAACAGACACCCTCAGAGATATCTGTAGAGCACCTTTATAGTCACCTAGTTACGTTGCGACGTTTGATACATACAAGGCACTCCTCCGGTGTGAGTGAGTTGCATGATGTCATGGTCATAGGAACAGATACTTGACATGTAGAAAACAGTAGCAATAAACTGACACGATCATATGCTACGTTCATAGTTTGGGTCTTGTCCATCACATCATTCTCCTAATGATGTGATCCCGTTATCAAATGACATCCCATGTCCATGACTAGGAAACCATAGCCATCTTTGATCAAAGAGCTAGTCTATTAGAGGCATACTAGGGACATGGTGTGGTCTATGTATCCACACATGTATCTGAGTTTCCGATCAATATAATTATAGCATGGATAATAAACGATTATCATGAACAAGGAAATATGATAATAACCAATTTATTATTGCCTCTAGGGCATATTTCCAACACAACTCGATGACGATCTCCGCCTTCTTGATCCAGCAAGAGGGAGCGGAGAGGTAGACGAGTTCTCCGGCAGCGCGACAGTGTTGCGACATTGGCGGTGGAGTAATTCTAGCAGGGCTTCGCCTAAGCATGCTGAAACCGATCTAGAGGAGAAACTACAGACTAGAGGAGAGGGTATAGCACGTGGCTGAAAATCTATGTGCAGAAACCCTAAAACCTCTAGTATATATAGGAGGAGAAGAGGAGGAGGCTTGGCTCAAGGGCCAGCCCCTCTTTGGTTCGGCCGAAGTGGAGAGGAGGAGTCCTCCTCCTCCACTCCTAGTAGGATTAGGACTCCTTCCTTATTTCCACCTTTTTGCCTTTTTCCACCTTTTCCACTTTGGAATTTCTTCCCAGTCACATGGGCCTTCTGTGGGACTTCGTCCAGCCCACTAAGGGCTGATATTCCTTCTCCCACAGCCCATGTAGCCTCTTGGGTCGAAATACCCCTCCCGATGGTCCCCCGGTACACTACCGGCACTCTCGGTACACTACCGATAAGCCCAAAACTTTTCCGGTGACCAAAACAAGACTTCCTATATATCAATCTTTACCTCTAGACCATTCCGGAGCTCCTCGTGATGTCCAGGATCTCATCCGGGACTCCGAACAATCTTCGGTCACCACCATACATAACTCTATACTACCGGAACATTACCGAACCTTAAGTGTGCAGACCCTGCGGGTTTGAGAACTATGTAGCAAGACCGAGACACCTCTACGGTCAATAACCAATAGCGGGACCTAGATGCCCATATTGGTTCCTACATATTCTATGAAGATCTTTATCGGTTGAAACTACAGACTAGAGCAGAGGGTATAGCACGTGGCTGAAAATCTATGTGCAGAAACCCTAAAACCTCTAGTATATATAGGAGGAGGAGAGGAGGAGGCTTGGCCGCAAGGGCCAGCCCATTTGGCTTCGACCGAAGTGGAGGGAGGAGTCCTACTCCTCCACTCCTAGTCGGATTAGGACTCCTTCCTTATATTAGCCTTTTCCCACCTTTTCCACTTTGGATTTCCTTCCCAGCCGCATGGTCCCTATGTGGGACTTCGGCCATCCTACTAAGGGCTCGTATTCATCCTCCCACAACCATGTAGCCTCTTGGATCGAAATATCCCTCCTGATGGTCCCCCGGTACCCTCCCGGTACTCTCGGTACACTATCGATGAGCCCGAAACTTTTCCAGTGACCAAAACAGGACTTCCTATATATCAATATTTATCTCCGGACCATTCCGGAGCTCCTTGTGACATCCGGGATCTCACCCGGGACTCCGAACAACCTTCAGTCACCACCATGCATAACTCTATACTACCCAAATGTCACCAAACCTTAAGTGTGCAGACCCTACGGGTTCGAGAACTATGTAGACATGATCGAGACACCTCTATGGTCAATAACCAATAGCGAGACCTAGATGCCCATATTGATTCCTACATATTCTACAAAGATCTTTATTGGTCGAACCTCTATGTCAAGGATTCAGTTAATCCCGTATGATGTTCCCTTTGTTCTTCGGTATGTTACTTTCCCTAGATTCTATCGTCGGTATCTCCATACCTAGTTCAACCTCATTACTGGAAAGTCTCTTTACTCATTCCGTAATACAAAATCTTGTGGCTAATACTTAGTCCCATTGCATGCAAGGCTTATTGTGATGTCATATTACCGAGTGAGCCCTAAGATACATCTCTGTCACACGGAATAACAAATCCCACTCTTGATCCATGCCAACCCAACAGTGTCACACCCAAGATGCGCGCATATCCATTTTAAGACACGAGGGCCTCGCAAGGGATAGAGGCGCATCTTGCCGTTAGCAAGTATAGTAACATTGCATCATACATTACAGAAGAGATGAGTATACAAGTTGGCTTACACTCGCCACATGCTAAATTACAATTCCACTCAAAGTTCAATCATCAAGATGAAAACAGGGTCTGGCTATGGACGAAATCAAACGATAAATAGATGCAAATGAAACTATCTCGTTGTCCCAAAGATCACGACCAGGTCCTCTACTCATCCGGATATGTCACGTACATCATGCCTCTTTCCTCTTCATACTCCCACTGGAGCTGGGTAAGATCATCCTGCACGAACTCATCTGAACCTATACCTGGATTGTTGTAGTAAACTGTGAGCCACAGAGGACTCAACTATCATGTCCCCGGGTAGCGAGACTATTCAAGCTTAAAGGTTTGGAAGGGTAGTGTTTAGTCTGCAGCAGCACTAAGCATATATGGTGGCTAGCTTACACAACATGAATAATATGAGTGGCCTACGAAGACCGATCGAATCTAGTTAATCTCTATGAGATCCTGAACACTTACTTACGTCAACCATAACCCCATCATGTTCTCTCTCGGAACATGTTCACGAGCAGAGACGATCACGGTTACTCACACAGTTGGTGTATTTTAATTAGAGTTACTTCAAGTTTGTTATAACCGGGTGTTAAACAAATATCCAAGTTTCCACATAACCACGGTCACAGGTTTCCGAAAGATTTAACCCTGCAAGGGTACTCCAACTAATCCATTACAAAATTAACCACACTCTGTGGGATTGCCTCGATCACGGATCTCGCGATCATCATAGGTAAGTCCAAAGGAATTCTAACACCTCGAGTAACCCGAAGAAAGTCAGACTCCACACGCGTGACACTCGATAAAGGTAAAACAAATCCAGCAAGACCACCCGACGTGTCGACGAACCCGATAAGAGCCGCATATCTCAGTCTCAAGACACGATGGATAAGCGAAGCGTACAGTGGCCTGATAGAAATCTCTCGAGTTGCCCCAGGTTGGCCCCACACGGTGCTCTAGTTTGGACCAACACTCATGAGGAGCACTGGCCCGGGGGTTGATTAAATTATCCACGGGTTTGCAAGACCCTATGCAATTTTTATAAAGTTGTTAAGGAAATGTAGTACCAATGTTGGTTCTTGCCAGACAAGTTTTAATATCAACCGAATGAACAAGGGGGTCCCCATAACAACCCCGAGCATGTTAGGAGCGCAAAGTATGGAAAACATAACACCGGTAACCAGGAACTAATGGCGGTAATAGCGGAACAAATCACTTAGCAAAAGGTCAAGCCTTCCACCAATACCAAGATATATATGTGCATTCAATTAAATAACATAATTTATTTTGATATCCAAATCCATGTTATCACATGGAACAACCTGCACCTACAACTAAGAACGCTATAAGAGGGGCTGAGCAGCAGTAACTTAGCCAATCAAAGGTTTGCTAGGATGTGGAGGTAGAGGCTGACTTGGCAACATGGGGGATGATATCAAGTGGTAGGTAGCGCAATTGTGACGATAAGAGCGAGAAACTAGCAAGCAAAAATAGTTTCGGGATCCGGGAACGATCATCTTGCATGTTGGTTCTTCAGCGGAACAAGTAGCAGGATCCTCGTAGTGGTACTCTCTTGGTTCCTCATACTTAGTATCAACACTCGCATCTACCCAAGAGAAACAGCAACAATAAACATCCCATCAAGGTGCAATGCACAATCAGAATGATGCATGATCATTTATGAAGACTTCCAACATGACAACCCTAAACTAGTCATGTTTCCCGTGCAAAGTTGGTTGTTAATGAATCTGGATAGAACCTCAAGTTAAGTTATTTAGATATGCATGAACATGGCACATATGGATACAGCATGCAAAATTGATAGAAATGCATATAAAGATCGCAAGAAACGGAGTTACGGTTCTCACGATACGCTCACGACAATGTACGAAGGCAATATCACAAGATCACCAAGCCATGGGCTGATTCTTGGCATTCCAAGGCATCCACTGGACAGGTGATGAAAAATAAATCACAATAGACTCAAGAATCAAACAATTACATGGATTATAGCTCCCACAATCCACAAAACAATAAAACACTAAATCTGCCACTAAACAGCAACACAGCAACTTCTACAGCTCACATCTCGAGCTACTGGAAGCCTACAGCCACAAACAAGATGTTGACAGAATCTACTCAACACACACATCAACTCATCCAATTACACCACCAGAAAAGGAGCCACACATCAATAAGCAAGAAGCAAACAAGTTGGCATGATGAAACAGTTTTTCTGGGACTTAGTGAAAATTACAGTTTTTCTGGAATCTGTGATTATAAAGTAGCAAGTTGACACCAGTAGCTTCAAATTCTAGAAAGCTCCTATTGACATGAAAATTAACAGGATGGTAGAAGGCAATTTCTACTACAAATAACTAGCACTGAGCATGCCCAAATTTCAAACACATCACTAGCTACAACCAACTCTACATGGCGAAACAATAACAACAGTTCTCCCAGACTTGAGTCATTTTTAAGCAGCTGGACAGAAACATAAAGTTGGTCTCTAAACAGCATGGTTCCCACTTATCCGGTGACTTAGCACAAATAACAAAAATACGGGGACATTCCCAACAACTTTAACTAGCAATCTCATGTTGGCAAGAACTTAAAATCATGTCTAGATTAAATCATATAAAATGGACAAAAGGGCATCACAGCATGAAAATGCACTTTTGTGATGTTGCCCCAAAGTCAAATGTTACTTCACAGATGCATTCATGGGTTGAGTCTACCCCAAATGCATTACTCATACCCCTATACTTGCTTGGAGCAAGAGGGAGATAAGGGGGTCAAAAATGGACCTCCTAATGCAAGGGTGACTTATGTCACTTAAGTGCAATAAAGAAAATGGCCCAAAATGCATGAACCCTATAGATACTTGTAGGAAAAGGTTAAATAGCAACCAAGGAACATGATATCATGGTGACATCACGAACAAGGAAAGGAAACAAGCTAGGAGAGATATACATGCACATATACACATGAGAGCTCTCACATACACATGGATCTACACATGCACAAGGTCTAGCATCCACTCGCTAACTCATATACATTAAACATGGCAGCAACATGTAAGAAGGAACCCCACACACCTATACATGCATATCTACACATGACCATCTACTCACATGCACATATGTGTGTATGTATAACATACACACACCTCTCACTACACCTACACACAAGCACACCACACTCAAGCATGGGTGTATATAGGCACACATGCACTTTCATACATGTATGCCCACATACACATACACACACCTACACACTACACTCACTCACACACATATATGGGTGTATGCAAGAAGCACACACACATACCCTATACTACACATGCACCCACAAGACACACACATGTATGGGTGTGCAAAGAGCACACACACATGTGCCATGCATGGTGCAACACACACCCACATGTACACACACACACTCACATGGCAAAACCACACACACACATGTAGGTATGTATGCATAGCATACACACACACCCACAACTCACAAACACATGCACACTACACTCACATGAGCAACACAAAAGAAAACACACAAACTTACACACTTTATATGCATACATGTGTATATATGCCACTTGTGCATACACACACAACCACACTCATATGTATATGCACTCACATGACAAAGAAACAACACACACACATGCTGGAAATGCACACACACACATGCATGTAGCAAGAGTAAAAGAAAAACAAAGAAGAATAGAAAAACACACAAAAAAAGAAAAAGGGGAGGGTTCGGGGGTCGAACCCCTGACCTCTGGGTCACCGAACAAGCCGGCACCACTGCGCTACCGATTCGATACTTAACAGAGGGAGGGATCGAGCTGTCTAATACACACACACATGCTGTCTACTAACGAAACTGAAGAAAGGCAGAGCAACGGCGACAGGCGACGGCAGTAGGGCGACGACGATCCCCGGCGATGCAAGGGGTCTCCGGTGATGGGGAGCGGCGGAACCGAAAGAGGAAACTACGGGGGCTCCATCCCTCACCTCATCTCGCGACGAGGGGGACCGGAGGCGAGCCCAAGCACGGAGCTTCCGAGCGGCGGCGACGGCACTACGGCGACGAATCCTACGAACTACGGCGAGGAGAAGGGGCGGCGAGGACGGGCTGCTCACCGAGGGGCTCACGGAGACACGAGGACGCGATCGACTACAACGAAGGGGAAGGAGAGGCAGAGACGATGCGCACGGAGAGGAAGAAGGTCCGGCGACGCTCCGGAGACGAGGAGGAAGAAGAAGAAAGCCTCCCGAGGCCTCATAGCGTCGGGAATGAGACACGGACGGCAGCGGCGAGCGCCACGCCATCACCAGCGGGGACGAGGCCGTCGGAGGCGACGAGGGCGACAAGCACCGCTCCTCTGCACTTCTCTGAAGCTTACCTGCGCCTCGATAGAGAAGGGGAGGAAGGAGGAAGAAGAAGAGGGGAAGAGGAGCTGCGGCAGCAGAGGGAGGAAGAAGAAACCCTAGCAAAGTGACACGGATGCCGAGGGGAGGCTATATAGCCCTAGGCTGACAGCGATGTCGACGGAAAGGCGTCGGCGACGCATGCGCTCTCTTTGAAGCTCCTGACAGAGAAGGAGACGGGAGCAGGTGGCCGTTGTGTCCAGCTGGGCTGGGCCGCGGCCCACTGTCCTCTCACACCCACACTCTCAATAAAACAGAGAAAAAAAAGGGGGTTTCCATTTAACAAAACCAGCCACCATCAAGTTAATTCCCAGAGCAAATTAAAATAGTTCTAAGCAAAACAAAAATAATTTTGAGAAGGAAATAATGTGCACTTATTATTAAAAATATTAAGTTGAATTATAACCCAAGTATTTTATTTAATATTTAAAATGACAGCTCCTGTTAATTTAAAACACAATGCAAACAAACCCCAAACAATAAATCCAACATACTCACATTTCATAAAACACTTGTGTCCACCTCATGAACATTTCTGAACAATTTTTAAAACAACTTAAATCTAAAGATGAAAAAAATAGGAGAAAAGGGGTTTTGGATGGGATGTTGCAAAGGAAAAAGAGAGGGGAAGGGAATAAGTTGCACCCATGGATCCAACCACTCACAAACATCTCACACATCACAAAACCACACCTCACCACCATACATCATAGCAAGCACAAGAAAACCAACATGCACATAGAATTGAAATGAGAATGATGCATGATGATGCATGAATGCAAACACATTGAATGGCAAGGAGCAACCATACACCTCATAGTTCATGACACAAGGTTCACACATGGGGCTACATGCCAAATAAGGTAGGGACAACACTTGGGCTGTCACAAACAGAGACCCTCGGAGATACCTGTAGTGTACCTTTATAGTCACCCAGTTACATTGCAACATTTGATACACACAAGGCACTCCTCTAGTGTTAGTGAGTTGCATGATCTCATGGTCATAGGAAAAAATACTTGACATGCAGAAAATAGTAGCAATAAACTGACACGATCATATGCTATGTTTATAGTTTGGGTCTTGTCCATTACATCATTCTCCTAATGATGTGATCCTGTTATCAAATGACATCTCATGTCCATGGCTAGGAAACTTTGACCATCTTTGATCCATGAGCTAGTCTATTAGAGGCATACTAGGGCTATGGTGTTGTCTATGTATCCACACATGTATCTAAGTTTCTGATCAATACAATTATAGCATGGATAATAAAAGATTATCACGAACAAGGAAATATGATAATAAACACTTTATTTATTGCCTCTAGGGCATATTTCCAACAGTGGCACACCAGCCATTTTGGCCCCCGGTCCTTGGCATTGTTGTGGACGGCTAGCCATTGCTCTGAGCACCACTCATCCACCAATGCCTCCCAACAATACATCTGATCCGCACACCATCTCGGGGGCACGTAAGTGAGTAAAGAATAATTTGAGCGGTACGCCTAGGAATCAAATCAAGGAAACTAAGTACAAGGCCTTAAGAAAAGGTAATTACCTTCATGTACTACTCCTTCTCCAAAAAAATTCCGCGACACGTCGTCTTTTCCTTCTTAACTTTCTACGAGGTGTAGTAGTCTCGAACAGCCTGTTGGGGATATGACCCGCCGAAGAGGCTCCGGGTCATGTCATTGGCTCGTGAACCGGCCCAAAGGTGAGTTGTAATATTAAGTGGCCCAAGAGGATAGGCGGCTCATGATGTGGGCCGTAAGACGGCCCGGACTGAGAAGACCCGGGCGTACAAGCTGACTCACAGACGGCTTGGACAAGAAGATAGAGAGAGACTCAGTTAGCAATTGTAACGACCCGGATGTTCTGACCTCTTATATAAAGGCAGACCCGGGGCGGCTTAGAGGGCAAGCAATCGAGAACTAGGTCAAGCTTTTAGCTCCTTGTAATACAAACACAAGCAGGACTTAGGCTGTTACCTCGATTTGAGGGGCCGAACCTGGGTAAACCCGTGTCTTTCGTTCCGACTAACCCCTTTGAGTCCACCTCATTGGCGATGGCCTCGAACCCAAGTCCGTTCATTCGGACATCTGCCGTGATAAAACTACAACAGTTGGCGCCCACCGTGGGGCTAGCGCTTGATGGTGTTGAGTTCTCAAAGGGCTCTCTCCCAGGGCTCGAAGGATACGTGGTTGGAAGGATGAGCAGGAGTCGCCGCGGCCAGCTCTACATCGACGACGCCGGCTGGGGGCTTGATGCTGTTTCTGTGGAGTATGGATTCCGGGTTCCGTTCGGCGGGATCCAGGTTTTCATCGGAAAGGTTGATGGATCTACACCCGGGCCGGATGTCTGCACGAACATCGTCGAATCGGCTCGGCGTCTCCAATCTGTGCGTGTTACGCAGTCTGCCCGTGCCCCTCTGGGTCAAAAGCACGTTCTCGTGGGTTTCACTCAAGGCATGGACCTAGAAGCGTCCGGGTCACAAGGAACTCTCGTTTGCTTGGAAGATGAGTCTTCCAGTGGGGAGACAGAATCAGTGTACCGGCTCAGCAACGGTGGCCTTGGGGGCTACTACGACAGCTATTCTGAGGTAGAAGGCGTTGAGACGGATGCTCTCAGCCCCCCAGTTCACGCGCGGTATTCATGGTAGGATCGGCTTCAGCCGCCGGCGACACGGCTGCGGGAGCCGCCGCAGCAGGTGACAACCTGCCGCCGTCGGCTCAGGTTCTAGAGGAATCGATGGACGAACTCACAGCTCTCATGGCCACAGAGGTAACTTTGGATAATCAAGCGGCTAGGAACCTAGAGGTGGCACGGATCAAGGGCCAGATGGTAGAGAAACGACAAAGGATGGCCGAGCTGAAATCCCAGATGGAGGAAGAAGCAGAGCATATCAAGGCGGACGCTTTCTGACTAGAACTAGAGTAGAGGTTAGCAGCTGCGGTGCACCGGAGGAGGCATCAATCCCGTCTGCTAGAACATTGAACCTTTTTAATACCCCCGGAGCGGGGTGGGTTATGGGTGTGCCGGAGAGCCGCCCGATGGAGCGCCCAATGACTCATCCACCCCAGCATAACCAAATCTCACCTAGGGCTTTTCCAACACCGGCGGGTCATTATTCTAACCCGGTCGAGAACATGGTAGTAGCGGCCGCCCGGCTTGAGAAAATCCCCATCCCAGATGAGGCACCCTTTGTGGAGGAAGTGCAGAACGCCATTGGATATTTACAGATGGCCATGGCCCAGCAAGAGAAGTATACGCACAGCCGGAGCCGGGTTCACTCTACCCTCCTCCCTAGTCAAAGTTTCAGCTGGCGTTATGAGTCGCCGACGGGTTCCAGCAGTCACCTGCACCGCGGACTGCCGGAGGACAATAGGGCGGCTCTGGATGCGCAAGCCGTCATGGACCAGGCGGGAGACAGGCGAGAGGCGGAGATAGCTGCAGCCCGCCTAGAGCCGGCGCTTTCCGTGTCAATGGGAGTAGTTAGTACCAGAGCCGTAGGGGTGCCCTGTTTAACTCCGGCTCTGAGGAGTGAACGGCTGCCCAAAGATTTTAAGGGGCCTCAAAAGGTTCCGAATTACACAGCTGATCTACCCCCAGAGGCGTGGGTTGAAAGTTATGAACTGGCCATGGAGATGCTGGATGTCAGTGAGGCGGTATGCGCAAAATACTTCATCATGATGCTTGAGGGTCCGGCCCGTACATGGCTGAAAGGCCTACCGCCTAACACGATAAGCTCATGGGCGGAGCTGAGAGCAAGGTTTATTAAGAATTTCCAGGGGACCTGTAAGCAGCCTATCACTATTGTCGATCTGGACCATTGTGTTCAACAGGAGAATGAGTCGGCCCATCATTGGGTCCGGAGGGTGTCGACCATTATTCACTCTTCAGAGCAGATCACAGCGGCTCAAGCGGTGCTTATTTTAGAAAAGAACTATCATTTTGTTCCATTGAAGCAGAAGCTCGGCCGGCTCAAGCGTACGTGTCAGGATATGGGAGAGCTCATGATGGCCTTGACGAAGTATGCCGACTTAGATAACACCAAGGATCCAAGTTCAGATGATGAGAAAGCCAATCAGGGGAAGAAAAACAATCAAGGAAAAGGTTTTGCGAACAATGGGAATCAGAATAAGCAGAAGAACGCTGATGGCGGATCCGAGCTGGTGGTGAATACCAACACAGGACAGAACCATCCCAAGGGGGGTGGAAGATTTAGACCAAGGAACAGGGGCCCCTTTAATTTAGAGGAGGCGCTTAGGAAGCCCTGTCCGGAGCACAGCATGCTTGACAAGCCGGCGTTGCATGCGTAGGGTGATTGCTTTATCATGCAGAGGATCGAAAACCAGCATTCCCAGCCGTGTAATAACCAGGGCGGTGGCCCGCCCGGCGGCTTAGGGCACGGCGGGTCAGGAGCTGGATTCGGCGCTAGCGGTTCAGGAAACGGGCATCTGGGTTAGAATAACCAAGGTGGGCACCAACAGCATCCCGACAACAACAGCAATAACAACAATCAGCAGCAGCGCAATCAGTCCGGGTTTCAGAGTAACCCGAAGCAGCTCAATTCTGGGCAGTATCAGGTATTTACGACCGGTCACAGTAAGCGAGATGAGAAGTTGCGGAGGCGAGCGGTTAATACAGTTGTTCCGGCTCTCCCGCGATATTTGCCGTGGTCTGAATATGCTATAATGTGGAGCAAGGAGGATCACCCGCCGCGGGCGGATGACCCGGGCCGGATGGCTTTGGTTGTGGCCCCTCAGGTGAATGTCTATATGGTGAATAAAGTGCTTATGGACGGAGGTAGCAACATCAACATCCTTTACTATGACACTTTCCGGTGGATGAAGTTGCTTGACAAGGATCTTAAACCTTCCTCCACCGTTTTTCATGGTGTGGTCCCGGGTAAATCAGCATACCCGGTGGGCCGGATATCATTGGAAGTAGCTTTTGGTGATGAGCATAATTACAGGGTGGAATCTTTGTGGTTTGAAGTGGTCAAAATCAAAAGTCCCTATAATGCGCTATTTGGGAGGCCGGCTTATGCTAAATTTATGGCTAGGCCTTGTTATGTTTACTTGCAACTCAAAATGCCCGGCTTAAAAGGCACAATTACCGTTCACGGTAACAGGAAAATGGCTCTTGAGTGTGAAGAAGGAGATGCGGCTTATGCAGAGTCTAGTTGTGCTCAGGAGGAGTTGAAATTTTACAAAGAGAACGTTGATTCGGAGGATATGACCCGCTCAAGCAGCCTACAACAGAAGTTGAGCCGCCACTCAAGTATTCAGCGGATGATACCAAGGCAGTAGATTTCAATCCGGGTGATTCATCCAAGCAGTTCATCATTGGGGCTCACATGGATCCCAAATAGGAAAGCGCGCTCATCGAATTCATCCGTGAGAATCGGGACATCTTTGCATGGAAGCCTTCTGACATGCCGAGTGTACCGAGAGAGTTCGCTGAGCACAATCTCAATGTGGATCCAAAGTTTAAGCCGATCAAACAGTTTCTACGGCGGTTCAACGAAGAGAGACGTAAATCTATTGGGGAGGAGGTTGCTAGGCTCTTGGCCGCAGGTTTTATAGTGGAAGTTTTTCACCCGAAGTGGTTGGCTAACCCGGTGCTAGTACGAAAAAAAGAACGGCACGTGGCGTATGTGCATAGATTACACGGACCTTAACAAGGCTTGCCCGGCTGACCCTTTTGCGCTCCCTCACATCGATCAAATTATTGGTGCAACAGCTGGATGTGAAAGTTTATGCTTCCTGGACGCTTATTCAGGGTATCATCAGGTCAAAATGGCAACGAAGGATCAGGAGAAGACGGCATTTATTACACCTTTTGGGGCATTCTGCTATGTCTCCTTGCCTTCCGGGCTCAAGAGTGCCCAAGCGACTTACCAACGTTGTGTGCAGAATTGCCTCCACAGTCAGATTGGCTGAAATGTCCATGCTTATGTAGACGACATCGTGGTTAAATCCAGAAAGGAGGAAACTCTTTTAGACGATTTGAAAGAAACCTTTGATAATCTCTGGGTCTACAAGATGATGCTTAAACCGACGAAGTGCGTCTTTGGTGTTCCAGCAGGAAAGCTTTTGGGTTTCTTGGTCTCTGAGCGGTGCATTGAGGCTAACCCGGATAAGATCAAGGCCATCACTTCTTTGGGTGAGCCGACGTGCATTAATGATGTTCAGCGCTTTGCAGGGCGGATTGCTGCGTTGAGCCGCTTCATAAGCCGGCTTGGGGATAAAGCTATTCCTTTATACCAGATGATGAAGAAGACAGACAAGTTTAAATGGAGCGCAGCAGTGGCAGAAGCACTTGAAGCTCTTAAAAAGCAGTTGACTGAGCCGCCAGTGTTAGCCGCTCCGGTTGAGAAAGAGCCTTTGCTCCTTTATGTGGTGGCTAACAACAGAGCGGTCAGCGTAGCAATTGTCGTTGAGCGGAAGGAGGCAGGGAAAGAGTATCCTATGCAAAGGCCGGTTTATTACATCAGTGAAGTTTTGGCAGAGTCTAAACAGAGGTATCCGCATTGGCAGAAGTTAGTATACGGAGTTTTCATGGCCAATCGCAAGTTAAAACATTACTTTTTGGGGCACCAAATAACAGTGGTCAGTTCTGCCCCGTTGGGGGATATCATTCAAGATAGAGAGGCTACAGGGAGGATTGCCAAGTGGGCCTTAGAGCTGAGTCCTTTGGGCATCAAGTATGTTCCTCGTACAGCAATTAAGTCTCAAGCTTTGGTGGATTTCATAAATGATTTCATAAACTATGACACAGCCTGCAGTCGAACCTCGTGCCATAAGTTCTGTAGTAGGCTCCTGCACTCGGCATCGATAATCTTTGTTGCGGCCTCCTTGTATCCCTCCTCACACCTATAGAAGTTCTACAATCATAAGAGACAACAATGATTAGTACAATAAATATATATTGTTGATTTTAATTGTGTAAAGGAGAAATCACCCAAAACTCTCTGATCACCATGTCGGCCCTCGTGTGGCACAAGACACCGTCAATCCTCTCCTTTGGCAGGGCCGGGGCAGCCAAGTAGTGCTCCCAGATCAATCCTAGCTCTCGAACCTGGCCCTCGCCGGGCAAGGTGACAAACCCGGAAAGTTTTGCCAGCAAATCACACCAAGGAAGGAGTTGGGTCTGCAGGCATGCTTGGCGTGAATCCAACCCTTGTAGTATGAAAAAGCCAACACATTAGATATTTGAAGAAACATGAAGGTAAAAGGTTAAAAAAGAGTAAATGCACTTACTTATCCCCATTAGGCCTAATATACCGCCTTTGCTCGCGGGTCGCCGGCACGGGCGGGTCGCCGGCACGGGAGGGATCCGTGTACTACGACGCTGGTAGATGGTGGCCCCCTCAACCACCTCGTCCTCCCTATTAGGAAAATCATCCCTAACACCATCGGCATGGCCACTCGGCTCCAGCCAGCTATCCCATTGGGTCTGCTGGGACATACCCTGATCCCTACTCTTTCCTAGAGTCTCGTGGGACAAAGCCTGTGGGACAGGGGTCTCGTGGGACAAAGGCTCGTCCACCCTAGGCTCGTCCAACCATGACCACGTGTACCTCTAGTACCTCTATTCTTCACCTACCTCCTCTCCTAGTGGGCAACGACGCCAATGAAGAAGCACCCGTCTGTGTCTACATACAGTCGAGCAACGCTCTCCGGAGATGCTGGGGTGGAATGGAAGTACCCCTCCCACCACGCGCCAACGAAGAAGGAGCCGCGAAACGCTCTGGACCTGCGCCCACCATCTTTCAACACCTATCATGACAAAGAGTAAATGAAATTAGTCCAACATAAAAAAATTGAATACCGTCATGAATAATAAAAATTGAATACCAACATGTATATAATTTAAGTGTATCATCATCATTATATAATAAAAATTGAATACCTGACATGAACTAATAATAATCTTGATCGTCTATCTATGCTCTGGGATCAATAAATGCATCATCATCATCACTATCATCAATAAATGCATCATCATCATTACTATTGGGAACAACATGTGGAAGGCCTCCTTTATGTAATTTGTCAAGCATTGACAGGTCATCTCCCATAGTAACCTCTTATTGTTCGGGATCTTCTTGTTCCGACTCATGGGTGAAGTCAGATTCATAATCGTTGTCTACTTCAATGTTTTGGGGTGAAGTAGAGCGGTTCTTGAAACGTTTTTGGGAAAGACGTGTTTCTTGGAAGAATTCTCCTTCATATGTGTCTATGTTAACGTGAGGTTCATAATCCTCATGATTGAGGGGAGGTGGTCTAAAATGTGGCGGCACTTCATAATTGACATCCCAGCCATTCAGCTTTGGATCAGTTTGGCAGGCCCACGATAGATAGAAAACTTGGGTCATCTGTTGATCCGTAATATAGACATGGAGAACATCTAAATTGATGCTTTGTTTGATTTTGACTAGCCCTATATGTTCATGAGTCCTTCTAGTCTCCTTCAGCTGGAACCAATAGCATTTGAAGACTACAACCTTCGGTGGATTTTCACCATAGAATAGAAGTTCATAAATTGCTTCAACTTTTCTATAATACTCGGTACCTCCATCACCGATAGCAGAGACACAAAAATTTGTAGACTTTTGGTTGGCCATAGATAGCTCTTTGCCAAAGGTACGAAAGCGATACTCGTTGATGTCGTATTTGTCAAATGAACGGGCCTTATAGTCAAAACCATTAGCGACTTGTCTCAATTTGGCATCCATAGACTCTGAATTAGCCTACAAGTATAATACGAAGGGATTGTTGCATTAGCCACAAATTAGACGAAGAAATGAAATGGTCTAATGGAAATTACCGTTTGTTTGAACCAAGAGATGAAACCGGGATAGCCGCCTCCATGCTTTGCAGAAGGTCATACTCTTCGATGGAATCCTTTTGGATCACCACTCCATCCAAGAATTTGGCGACGTATCGACTATATCAGATATCCGCGAATAAGAGCAATTCAAAGGAACTAGAAGTTGCGAAATAATGTACTGAGAACTTACTCGATGTACGACCGCACTTCTGTTAAGTTGTTGAAGATATACAATGAAATGGTCTGCCATTCTTCGACATCCAACTCTATTCCTTTCAAAGCACCAGCTGGTGTGAGCTTCCTTTGAATAGGCTGAGGTTGGATCGACCTTTTTAGGGTCTCCATCACTGTACCGAGGCTTTGGATTATGCAAATGACGATTTTTGGCTTCGTAGTGTGTTGTCACGAAGTTTGCTACCTCCTCGGTAATTAATGCATCGGTCATTGATGCTTCAATTCTACGTTTATTTTTACATTTTGCTTGAAGCGTCTTCTACATCCTCTCAGTTGCGAAGCACCAACAATTTTGCATGCCCCCCCCCCCCCGAATCCTGCCTCGGTCGGGATATGCAAAATCAAATGCTGCATTGGATTAAAGAATCCCGGTGGAAAGATCTTCTTTAACATGCATATCAACTCTAGCGCCAACTCTTCCATTTCATCTAGCCCGCCAGGCGATAGTTCTTTCACACAAAGAGAACGGAAGAAATAGCTTAGCTCTGCCAGTACTAGCCATTCATCCTCAGGGATAAAGCCACGCAGCATCATCGGCATTACCCGCTCAAGCCATATTTGCCGATCATGACTCTTGAGACCAAATATTTTCAGTTTGTTAAGAATCGCTCCCCTCTTTAGATTCACTACATACCCATCGGGGAACATTAACTGCGTTTTCACCCACAAGACCTTTTCCCTCATAGATGGCCTTCCAAGATTGAACCATGCCTTTGGCTTTGTCCAGTTCTGCTTTCCTTTTGGTTGCCGCATGTTTTGTAATGGTCTATCACATAGAGCCTCCTGGTCAACTCTAGCCTTAGGATTATCCTTTGACTTCCCCTCTATGCCGAACAATATACCAAAAAGGGCCTCGACGATATTATTTTTAGTGTGCATGATGTCGATGTTGTGTGGGCAAAGGAGGTCTTTGAAGTAAGGCAGACCCCATAAGCATGTCTTGTGAGTCCAGGCATGTTGCGCATTATACCCTTTGGAATACCCTAGATGCTCTGGATCTGGCTCGGAAGCGTTTAACGGATCCAGGGTCTGTTGGTCTGTCAACGCAGGTGGTGCGGAGTTTTTGACAACTCTACCTTTGATGGAATTTTTCTTGTCTTTTCTAAACTTATGGTAAGGATCCATGAACTGTCTATGCAAGTCGAAGCAAGAAAATTTGAGTCCCGCCCGCAGCCAATGAAACTGAAGAGTTGCCTTGCATGTGGGGCACAGGAACCTTCCATGCACATGCCAGCCAACGAATAGCGTATACGCTGGCAAGTCATACATCGAGTACATGTACCACACATGCATCAAGAATTTTTGTTTTGTAGCGAGATCGTATGTCTTGATCCCATTATCCCACGCTTCTTGCAATTCATGCTTAAGTGGCTGCATGTACACATTCATATTCTTCCGTGGATAGTTGGGTTGAAAGCGTCCAAATATTGTAATCATCGCGTCGTAGCATTCTCTTCCCAGGTTGAATTGAACCTTCAGAGCCATTTCTAGAGCGATGACATCTAGCTAACAAAGCTTAGTGTGCTCAAGGAGAGGACGTTTCAAACACTCCAACATTTCACAAAAGGCCTTTGCAGATTCCTCCATCTCAACGTCCGAATCCTGAGCATCATCAAAGTCTTGCACCATGTCTTCGATCCCGGTACCATGCTCGTCGGTGCGACGACGAACCACCTCAGCTCTGGCACGTTGGGCAGACTCACCACGAAAAGTCCACATCGTATAATCAGGCGTAAAACCCCACTTCTGCAGGTGTTTACCCATTTCACCCTCTGTCCTCTTTTTAAAGTTGTCACACCAGACACAGGGGCACCAGGTTCTTTCCTGGCCATTTGCAAATGCGGCTCTCACAAACCCATTGGTTTTTGTAAACCATTCATTGGTCATGTCTTTCTGACTAGTGTGACTGGTGTACATCCATGCACGATAACTCATCTTACCTAGCTACTTGACAAACAATATATATTCATCAATTAATCAAGGTTGTCATTTTTATTACGTCCATGCAACCTACACGCTAATAGGTAAAGATAGGTCATACTCCCACCAAGTGTGTGTAGATTGGGTTTGGTTTCCCATGCTCTGCTCCGGATCCGACGTGGAATTTTGGCAGCACCTCCTCGTTGATCTCCTGATACACGTCTCGGCAATGAACACAAAGGATGTGTACCCAGAGAACAATAGGGAGGCACTGACAAAATTTTGCATCGGATCTGGAGCAGAGCATATGTGAAAACGAACTCAATCTACACATATTCGGGTTGTCCATGGATAACGTCAGACAATTCGAAAGGATGACGGTTATAAATATGCAAAGACATGCATATTTATAGATGTCGCCCTTTCAAACGGGAGACGCATACTGGTCACGCACACTGATGATTGAAGACACCTATAGCTAGCAAGTTTCATCGGCATGAAGACCGGAACAAAACAAATTAAGGGAGGAGATGTCATTTGTGCTCACCCACAAACGCATGGGCGAAGCTCGTCCAACGCACGGGAAGGTCGTTGAATGACTGCATATTGAAATCCACTCGATCAACAAAAATATGATGTTTTTATAACGAAATCGAAAAATATGTGGCCCAACTCATAATTTACAAAACTATGACCCCGTCGGCCTCTAAAAGACCTAAGAGCACCTTTTCGATCAACAGGAGGCAGAAGAGGTGTCGGGGGTCGAAGGTCAGTGGCATCGGAGGTCGGGGTTCAGTGGCGTCGGGGGTTGGGGGTTAGTGGCTTCATCTTCTTCTTCTTAGAGGAAAATAAGAACATTTTTGGGATCAAGTGTGACCCACACTTTATTGTAGTGAGATAGAGGGAGAGTTGACATGTTGTTATATATGTATTTTGGTCATTATAACATGGCAAACGAGATTTGATCTCAATGTAATGGTGTCCAGAGGCATTTTTGAGCATGCACTTAACAAAGCGATGGCATTTTTGAGCTATTGAAATTCCTAGTGACAAAACTGAGTAGTGATACATAAGCAATGGCATAAATGATAAAAACCAAATAACTTAACCTAACTAACTAACCTAACTAATTTAACAGAAAAAACAAAAAAATGGGGCGGACGGCGAGGGGTTCTCACCGGCATGGGTGGTGGGTGGCGGGGTCGACGTGGCGGCGAGGCACCGGGGCGCCGGGGATGATGGGCGCAGTTGGGCGGCGGCACGACGGGGGCGGGGACGGTGGCGGCATAGTTTACAAGGGCGGTAGCCAAAGGGAGAGGGAGAGAGGATGGGGGCGCAGGGCGGCGGCTGGGGCAGGGAGCGAGGAGACGCCTCAAGGCGGCGGTGGCGACGGCTGTGAGAGGGGGAGGGAGAGAGATATGAGCGAGGGAGAGGGAGAGAGTTGAGTGAACGGTGGGGATCGGGGCAACCGTTAAGGGTGCCCTCTTTACCATCTGCTAGCCGACGATAAAGAGGGTCGTCTGTTAGGTGCCCCCTCCCCTCTTTGCCGTCTGCCTTGGCCTTCTTTGCCATTTGCTAGCAGACGACAAAAAGGTAGTAGATGGCAAATAGATGACCTAGCCAATGCCATCCTCCAGTGGGGCCCACCATCCTCTTTGTCGTCTGGCTTTGCCTTCTTTACCGTCTGCTAGCAGATGGCAAAGAAAGGACCGACGGCATAGTCCTATTACGCCTGAGTCCATTCTTTGCCATCTGCTTTTCCAAAGCTAACGACAAAGAGGCAGCGGATGGCAAATTACCAGATTCCAGTAGTGTTTGTTCTAAAAAATTCTTTCAGTATTAGCAATCATAGAAGACTATAAGATAATTGAGTATGTGGAGCTCTTACTTAGACTTTGCTGAAAATAAGATGCATTGAAATTGTTTCATGACTAAGAACATAGGTTGTTAAGTTTCAAGAAAACACATCGTTTCAATCATGACATGAGAATTCATTGCTACTCTATTACGATGAGTTTTATGAGAAAGAGTTGTTGATTACGATATACACCATGCTAGCATTCACACTTTATAAATTACTTCTTTTATCATTACCTACTCGAGCACGAGTAGGAATTACGTTGCTGGCGCTATTTTCAACAGAATTATCGTGGTGGTGTCTTTTATGTAGTAAAAGTACTCGGAATCGCCCGAAACTTTTTGACGATTTTTTCTGGAAAATATGAGAAATACCGGAGTGAAGAACCACGGGAGGGGATCCACCCGTGGTCCACAAGCCAACAGGGTGCGCCCTATTAGCTTATGGGTCCCACGTGGCTCCGACTAACATGATTCCAACGCTGACAAGTCCTATAAATCTAGAAACCCCCGAAAGTTAACCTAGGACTTTCGCTCGGCCACCGCAAGCCTTTGTACCCAATAAAACTCATTCAGAATCCTGTTTTAGCACCCTGCCATCGGGGCAATCATCACCGGAGGCCATCTTCATCATCCAGGCAGTGTCCATGACGAGGAGGGAGTAGTTCACCCTCGAGAATGATTAATTTCAAATAAGAGAAGCCGACAAGTGTCTTATTTTGTTGTGCGATACTTTGTCCCGTGGTTATTAATTGTCAAGTCACCAATTATTAATTTTTGTTGTGGGAGAAACTTATGAAATTTGTTCCAATCTGGTAGCAAATTCAAATATTAAACAATGGGGTCTACAAACAATGATGGTTATGGATGTCGTCACCACTGTATGGATCCACATATAAGCAGCCACGTCACCCACCTATGGTCCCACATGTGAGCAGCCACATCAGTATCTTCTAGGCCCATATGTCAGCAGCGTTGACCATTTAAAACTGACACCCGACTTATTACTGACATGCACAGTCGGTGATAAAACCTCCATCGGCCTAGTTGTAAAGTGCCACGTCAACATGCATCGCTATCCAGCATGCATCTAGTGTATTAAGTTCATGGAAAAATCGAGTAATGCAATAAGAACGGTGACATGATGTAGACAAGATCTATTCATGTAGGAATAGACCCCATCATCCTTAATAGGCATCACGTCCAAGATAAGTAGACAAAAACGATTGTGCATCTACTTCTATTACTCCACGCATCTCTATTCAGCATGCATCTAGTGTATTAAGTTCATGGGAAAACGGAGTAATGCAATAAGAACGGTGACATGATGTAGGCAAGATCTATTCATGTAGGAATAGACCCTATTTTGTTATCCTTAATGGCAATGATACATCCGTGTCTTGCTGCCCCTTCTCTCACTGGAAAAGAACACCGTAAGATCGAACCCATCACAAAGCACATCTTCTAATGGCAAGAAAAATCGATCTAGTTGGCCTAACTAAACCAAAGATTCGAATAACAAATACGAGGCTATAAGTAATCATGAAAATAAGAGATCCAAGAAGACTCAAATCATATTCATGGATAGAAACTGATCATGACTCAAAATTCACCGGATCCCAGAAAACACATCGCAAAAATCATTACATCAAATAGATCTCCAAGAGACCATTGTATTGAGAATCATAGAGAGAGAGGAAACCATCTAGCTACTACCTACGGACCCATAGGTCTATGGTGGACTACTCACGCATCATCGGAGAGGCAACGATGATAAAGATGAACCCCTCCGTGATGGTGTTAGATTCGATCTCAAGGTTCTGGAACTTGCAGCAACTGGAATTGTGTTTCGTCGACTCCTCTAGGGTTTTCCAAATATTTGTGAATTTATAGGGTGAATAGTATGTTGAGGCGAGTCCCGAGGTGGGCACCCTCCACCAGGCCATGTCAGGGGCCTCTAGCATGCCCTGGTGGAGGGTGGCCACGCTGGGCCCCCTCTCTTGTTGTTCTTTGGCCCATTCTGGCTCTTCTGGTCCATAAAATATCTCCAAAAAATCCCGTAGCATTTGGGCTCCATTTGGTATTGATTTTTTTGCGAAGTAAAAAAACAAACAAAAACAACAACTGGCACTTTAGCATTGTGTCAATAGGTTAGTCCCAAAAAATGATATAAAGTTCCTATAAACTGACTGTAAAACATCCAAGATCGATAATATAACAAAATGGAATAAGCAAAAATTATAGATACTTTGGAAACATATCAAACCCAGCTTCCTGAACAACGTCATATCAAGACGTTGCATGGCTATGTGAGATCTGACATCAACTCGTGATATTGGGCCGTGGTGGAACATCATGTTATCTTAGACGACATCTTTCATGATGATAGTTGCACTGTCCCTCTGGATGCGAAAGAAGTCATCTATGAGTTTATAATCTACTTCGGCTCCTAATGATTCCACCCATTTGCGGATATGGTCGTTGTTTTTGCTTATCATGCGAAGTTGTTGGCAATCCCTTCTGAACTTCATCATGAGGTAGATGACGTAGAATCCATAGCTCTTACTTCCTATTGGTTGATGGACGCAACCGAAGTTAGTTTTATGCCTGAAACCCAGCACACCCTTTCTTGTTCTCTTGATCTCGACGTGGACACCCCTTAGGCTGAATCCCTGGAGAGCATTGTCCATAATTACCATTATGTGGGTGTAGTCCTTCTTCTTGAAGTTTCTAGATGAGTCGAAATACAATGCGTGGGAGACTCACATGAAAAGAACGATAAGGACGGCGCTGTCCTCGCTGCGCAATATAAATGCACCTCAAATTAGCCTTCATATGAGCGAAGTAATAATTGAAATGTACAAAAGGGCTACCAAGCAGTGACTTACCTAGGATGATAAGTCAGGAGCACCATTTCCTTGTCCTTATTCATTATCATGAACTCTTCATTCCCTAGCAGTAGTGCATTCATAGTCGCCGATGCTCAAGAATGACTCATGCATGTAGTATGGATCTGCCACCGAGATATGCGCGATTTGGTCTCTCCTCATGGCAAAGTTCATATGTAGTGCAAAAAGGCGGACGATCGACAACGACACATTTTATAGACATAATATGCATTATTTAACATTTGCATATCCAACTATGAATTTATATTAGTTCACTCTTAAATAAAATGACTACTTACGGTATAAGAAGTATGAGCCACAGTAGGGTTCAACCCTACTGTTTTTGCTTAATATAAGAAGTATAATAGTTAGTTTAGCAGCGTGTGCCCAAGTTTAGACGTTGACAGGACACTAGCGGCGTTTCTATAATGTTAAACGCTTCTAGCAAGATTTTGAATTTGTAGGAGTTTATGGTCAACTATTTGTCTTTTGCCTTCGAATTTTTATGAACAAATAGTTTAAGTACACACTGAACTGTTTATTAACATAATATTTGATAAATACCTAAGAATATGAAAGTTTCGAAGGGGAGCCAATAAGCTGCCCGACAAGTGTTTGACGACAACATGATCGCATTGTTGGCAAGCAATACAGTTGAGGATCATATGATATAAACAAATTCTATGGATGTAATACGCACCATTTACTATTTACATATCCAAGTATGGATTTATCTGAGGCTGCTCTTAAATAATAAGGCAACTTACAATATAACAAGTAAAACAATTAGTTTAGCAGCGTGTGTCATTGCTCAAACACTGCTAAAATTGGACCCTAGCAGCGCTTTCTGTATATTAAACGTTGTTGGTATGTTTTTGTTATTGTAGGAGTTTGAGGCAAAATATTTGTCTCTTGCCTTCCAATTTACAACAAATACTTCTAGAATATACTTAACTTTTTATTAACATAATATTTGATAAATAACATTTTTTATGAAGTTTAGAATTAATCAGACCAATCGATTTTTTTCTTTTGTTTTCCAGCTTGTATGAACAGTTAGTTTTCGTGTTTACTACAAAATAAAAACACAATAACTTGATGTATAACAAGGGATTTTTAAATATAAAATATAAATTATACATATCTTTACACATAATAAACTTAGCAGTGGACCAGACTAGATCGAACACTACTAGTACTGATTCTACCTATGACGTTTCTATGCACCGAACGCTGCTAGGTCTGTATGGCTAGCACGCTAGCATGATGCACCACCCTAGCAGCATTCATTCTTGCCAAACACTACAAGTAGTTACGATTCTGCAACATTCGCTCCTTTATCGAACGCCGCTGATAATTTGAAAAAATAGTTGCTGACATTACACACATGTGCACTAGCAGAATCGCACCCTATGCCGATGGCCCTGGCCGTCGGAATAGCCTTGATTCCCGTCGAGACAGGCCCATGCCGACGGCCTCCGTCGGCATAGGGCCGTCGGCGTAGCCCGGGGGCCGTCAGCATAGAAAGGCCGTCGGCATAGGTCCTATACCGACGGTGTCCGTACATCTATGCCGACGGCCCGGGCCGTCGGCAACGTTCCCGCCTAACGCCGGCCGTCGTTAAGTGCTGACCAACGGCTGCTCGCCACGTGGCGAGCAGCCGTTTCTCCTGGGTAGGGCTATGCCGACGGCTAGGCCGTCGGCATAGCTACCACGTGTCAGCAACTGGGCGCCCTTGGGGCAGCGCTATGCCGACGGCCGAGCTGTCGGCTTAATTTGAAACTACGCCGATGGCTAAGCCGTCGGCATAGCCCTGCCCCAGGTGTGCCCAGTTGCTGACAGATGGCACCTATGTCGACGGCCTAACCGTCGGCTTAGTTTCAAACTATGCGGACGACTAACCCTTCGACATAGCTAACACGTGTCAGCAGCTGGGTGCTCACGCCAGCACTATACCGACGACTAGGCCGTCGGCATAGATTGTATTTGATTTTTTTTCTTTTTCTGTTTGTTTTCAGATCAATTCAGTTCAAATAAATAGCAGATATATATGATGGAAATAGACATATAGAACACATCTAAGTATCATCCGGCACCGTCAAAACAATATATGCATAAGCATCATCACAATCAACATAAACATAACCATAAGCATATAAAGAAGCGCACAAGTCATCTAAAGGACCATAAAAGACCACAAGTTTATCATCATCATCACCACACACCAGTCATCTAAAGAAACATAAGCATAAGCACACAAGTAACCAAAAGTCTTAAGCGCCAGGACGTCGAGCACCGCGGAGGTCGTCACCGCCAAGACCGCCGAAGCCCAAGTCGTCACTGCTAGCGGCAGCACTACCGCCAAGATCGCCTCCACCTCCGCCTCCGTGGATCGGAGTGGTCGGGCTCCGTGACTCGGGAGTGCTGCGAAGACCACCGCCAACGGTTGATCCAACGGTTCCGTGGATGTTGAAAAGACATATTAACGGGATATATGACTGTGTTGAAAGGCATGATATGCTTTGGGTGAATAGTTATGGGATGTACATACCGGCGAGGGGCCATCGTGCTGCTGTGCCACAAACTCCTCAAAGGTAAGCAGCGTTGGTTGTGCTAGAGGAGGTGGTGCTGCTGCAAATTGAGGAACCCGTCCGGCCGCCATCTCCTCAAGAGCGCGTTGCATCCTGGCATTGTTCTGCTCATGGTATGCATAAAGGCTCGTGTGGTCTCCTGGTGTGTTTACTCCATGTAGGCCTACGGTATGACATGATGGAACTCATAAACATCTCAATGCTGGAAAATAAAGTGAGCAATATAGATAAGAGGGAAAATACTTACAGATTGCCGCTCCTGAAAGAGGGACTGTGACTGCGCACTGGTCATGGGCGTGCTCGTGCGCTGGCTCAAGCTCGGGTCGGTAGCTCGGAGCTGCGTGTAGGAGATAGTAGGAGTGATAACATCACCTGCCGACCGTGCTTCTTGGGCCCCATGCCCACCACCACACTCTCGTCCAGATCCTCACTCATGGGGTCAGATGTGCCAGGATGTAACCTGAGATACTCCTAAGAGTAGGCCTGCTTCTTCTCCGCGGTGTTGCCGTAGTACTTGGGCTCGCCAGGCTTGGCGCTCCTCCGTGTATGGGCGATCTCCCACGCCTCCATGTGTGAGAGCAGCCGCTTCAGTTTCTCCTCCTGCACCACCAAACAGAGGTTAGTCATACATAAGAAAGTGATGGTAAATAGAAGAAGAATGTTTAATGAGGTTAGTCATACATTAAGGGCCTTGTGGAGAAAGTGGTTTCGGTTTCCCTGAGCATGTACTCCCTCCGTCCCTCGGTTAGCCTTGTTTTTGATGCTCGTAGCGACCCAGGCTCCATCCTTATCACACCAAACACCCACCAATACCGCCCAAGACTCGTCTTTTCCATAACACCAATTTGGACACACCTACATAATGAAAGCATAATGGCATGTCAACACGAAACGGTAAAATGTACCACAAACATCGGAATGAAAAATCTTTTATACTTACTGCCAAGTACTGGTCCCTCTCCAAGGTAATGCCCATCCTCCGCGCATCTTCCTTGGTCATCTTCACACCAAGAGCGTCGTGATAGTATGTCGAGATAGCCACATAGCGCACCTCGTACTACATCTGACGAGACTTCTTCTTGCATTGGCGCAGCACGATCTGGTCGGCTCTGGCCTTGTGCTCCAGAAGAACTTGATAGAACTTCTACAATCATGCATGAAACAAGAATGGAAGAAGCCATGAGTTAAATCATTCATGAAACTAGAATGGACTTGTGCTTCTGAAAAGAACTCACCCAGAAAATAGTGATCACGGCCTTGGCATGTGTCTCATGCTCCGCGTGGAGGGCCGCTTTCTAGTGGTCCCAGCTCGTGGCCAAAACCCGACTGTCCGGGTGCCTGACTGGATCCGAACAGTACAACCCCGGCCAGTATAACTTCAGCAAGACGGTGATGAGGCCGTTGGGAATATGGACCCCTTTAGAATATATCCAGTTGCTGCAAAAGAATGAACTATTAGCATGTGGCAAGCAAAATAAATAACAACCGGAATGAGCATGTGACAAGCAAAATAATGAAATTATTATAAAGTGACACTTACTCTTTCCCCGTGGGCTCAATGAGCCACTTCTGCTCCTTAGTAGCAGGAACCTGCTTTGGTAGCTTTGCATTACCACGCAGCCATCCCTTGTTGTTACCACCCCCTCCCCATCAGCACCATCATCCCCGCCACCACCATCATCCTCACCTGCCTCCTCCTCCTCATCCTCAGCCCCCTCCTCCTCCTCGCCCCCATCTCGAACCTCCGCCTCCTCCTCGTCCTCCTCCTGAACCTCCTTGTCCTCCTCCTCCTCCTCGTAAGAGGGTACCTCACTAGAGGAGGGTACCTCACTAGAGGAGGGTACCTCACTAGAGGAGGGCCTCGAAGACAACACCCCTAAGTCGGTGAGGGTGCGCTGTTTCTGGCCGTGATCCCCTCGCCCTCTAGGGGCTCTCCCACCGCGCCCTCCTCCTCTAGGGGCACCTCTGCCTCGACCTTCCTGTGAGGAGTCATCCTCAAGTAGTCGGGGGGTAGGATTACGTGCTCGACCAGTCCGACTAGGCATGTCGACGACCTTGCGTAGGAAACCCACGTCATCGGCCTTCCCCTTGCCCATGTTCCACGAACCTGCATTGAAAAGAGAATAAACAATTAGTACATTAATAATGAAGGAAAAATCATTATGAAAAAAAAGCAGTAGTAATGAAGGAAAAATCATAGCAATAAATAATCATAAAAAGGCATAATCCTAAACCATAGAAAAAAGTCTTAAAACGTACATCTGCTAGAACCCATACGAATCATCACTGTTGTAACCTATTTCTCGGTCGGTCTCATCATCACTATCAATCATATCATCTTCGTTGTCTGACGGAAGTGGAGGCTCTTCCTCGTCGTCAGCGTCTTCGTTTAACTTTTGTAGCATAAGTATGTCACTTTCATTGACAATGGTCTCACCATCATTCCGTGCATCGTCCTCGTTTGGATCCACATCATCATCAGTCAATGGTCTAGAGTCATCGTTTCTAACCACATCATCATCATGTTGCTCTTGATAGAACACTCCCTCATATGTCACGGGGTTAATGTTGTAGTAATCGTCTTCATTCGGGTCCGGTAGCTTACCATGTGGCGACACCTTGAACACAACTTCCCAACCCTTTAGGTACTCTTTCTAGCATGGGTAAGGCAGATAATAAAGTTGTGTAGGTTGGGTAGCCGCAATGAAGAGATCGGCTCCTGCATAGACGGTTGATGGTTTAACTTCGACCAAACCAATAGAAGGTGTATGTCTCTGCCCCTCCCGCGGATCGAACCATCGGCATTTGAACACAGGCAGACTTAGGGTTTCGCGCCCTTTGCAGAATTTAATCTCGTATATATTTTGTACCCTTCTGTAGTAGTCTATTGAATTTTGATCGGGGGTGTACACTCCGGTATTTATAGTTTTGGGATCAGGACGACTGTTCTGGTGCTCCTCTGTATGGAAGCGATACCCATTCACATCATACTTTTTACATGTCATGATAGCAGGGTCAAAACCCATGGAAACCCATCTCAATTCGTCATCCATAGATATGTTCGCATTATTTCCCTACAAGTATAATTGAATGTGTTGGGTGCATTAGTTCGGTTAACTAATAAATGTTGAACTAGGTATTTAATAGGGGAACGTAGAAAATTACTTTCTCCATGAACCAAGCAACAAAAATTTTACGTCCAGGGTTTCCATGACGAAGAAGAGTAAGTGCCTCCGCCTCAGTAGGATGATTAATTCCCATCCATTCCTCTTGAAGGAAACCACTAAAAGAAGAAAAGAGGTGTTAGACCGGGAATAAGTGAACATAGAACATGATGATGTGGAAGACATAAAGGAATTGTGTAGTGGTATTACCTCATCCACACTTCCTCAACTTCCTTGATGTTGTGCAAGATATAGAACATGAGGTCCTCCCACTCTTGTCGTGGCATGTTATAAGATTTCGAGGCCCCAGCCCTGCCACCTTGCACATTGAATAGATGGAGCTTGGGTTGATACTTGGGCTCTTCTATATTGTATCGAGGCACCTTGTTATGCAGATGGGGAACGTGGTCTGCATAGTATGATGTCCTGAGGCCTGACACCTCCTCTAGGATAACTGCCTCAGCTATGGAAGCTTCAATCTTAGCTTTGTTTCCACATTTCTGTCGGAGATGCTTGTTCTATCTCTCAGGGCCATACTGCAGACGATTCTGCACAGCCCCCCCCCCCAGCAATACCTCTTTCGCGAGGTGTAGAATGAGATGTGTCATCGGAGTGAAGAAGCCTGGCGGAAAGATCTTCTCTAGCGTAACTATCAACTCCGGTGCCTTCTTATGCAATTGTTCAATCACATCTTTACTTACTTCTTTAGCACAGAGCGTGCGGAAGAAATGGCTTAGCTCGGCAAGCACTCGCCAGACATGCTCGGGTACATAGCCTCGAACCATCACCGGCATTATCCGCTCAATCCATACATGATAGTCATGACTCTTGAGCCCGGTCACTTTGCCCGTTGAAAGATTCACTCCCTTACTTATATTCGATGCATAACCATTAGTGAACTTCACTATGTGTTTGAGCCACTTAAGTACCTCTGTCTTTTCAGGCTTTTTAAGAACGAAGTCAGCATCTGACTTGAACCAGTTTATTCAACCGCCTGTGGGAGGCTTCATGTTTAGTCGTGGTCTATCACAAATTTTCTGTTGATTGGCTCTAGCTTTAACGTTATCCTTCGTCTTATCAGGATTGTTGAGGATCATGTGGAAAAGAGAATCTGCGACATTCTTTTCTGTGTGCATCACATCGACGTTGTAAGGAAGTTTGAGGTCCTTGAAATAGGGGAGCTGCGAGAAGGGGGTAATGTGAGTCCAGTTGTGTGTCTCACCATATCCCTCGAAGCCTTTGGCTTTGGCTTTGGCTTTGACTTTGCCTTTAGGCTTGAGAGCTTCTAGCTGAGCAATAACATCTGCCCCTGAAAACGTTGGAATCTCGGTTACTTCATGGACAACCCGGCCTTTCGTGAAGTTCTTGTTGTCTTCCCTGTCTGGATGGTCTAGAGGGAGGAACTGTTGATGCAGGTCAAAGGCTACATACTTGCCACCCTTACTTAGCCAAATCATTCGTAGAGCCTGCATGCACACTCGGCATGGCATCTTCCCACTGGTACACCATCCACAGAATAGAGCATAGCCGGGAAAGTCATGCATGCAATAGCGCAACCAAACTTTCATCAAGAAATTTCTCTGCAGATCCCAGTCGTATGTCAACCTCGGAATGTACCAAGAATGGCGCAAATCATCCACCAGCGGCTGCATAAACACACCCAATTGCTTCCCCAGGTATTCAGGCCCCGGAGTGATGAGCGACAAGAACATGGTCTTCCGTTGCATTAGGGCACCGGGAGGGAGATTGAGCGGAATTACAAACATGGGCCAGCAGTTGTATGGGTTGGACGACATACCATATGGATTTAACCCATCACCTGATATGCCAATTCTGACATTCCCAGCCTCGGCTGCTTCCTCGGGGTATTCTTCATCGAACGACTTCCATGCTTCTGCTTCTGATGGATGTACGATTTTATGCGGATGGTAGCTTATACCTTGCTTGTGCCACTTCATCATTTTGGCAGTCTCCTCCGTGAGGAAAAGGCGTTGTAGTCTTTCAATGAAATGGAGATACCGAAGCACCTTTGCGGGGATGTCTAGCTACCTCTTCTCACCATCCTCACCGACCACCTCAAGGTACCGAGATGAACCGCACTCCCTACAGTACTTGTCATCCGCATACTCGTGACTAAACAAAAGGCAATTCTTCGGACAAACATGTATTTTCTCATAATCCATAGAGAGTGCCTTCATGATTTTCTTTGTAGCGTACATGCTTTTCGGCAGTTCATGACCCTCAGGGAGGTTGTTATCCCATACTCCCAGGAACGCTTCGAAGCATTTCTGGCTACAACCATACTTAGCCTTGACTGCAATTAGTTGCGAGATGGCATCCAGCTAAGATATTTTCGCACTCGCATAAAGAGGTCTCTTCGACGAGGCCAAGACCTCCAAGAAGGCCTTTGCGGTTGCCTCCGGCTCCTCTAGTTCATTCTCTAAAGGTGTCGCATTTGCCGTTTTTGCAACAATTACATCATCTAGCATGTCCCTGACCCCGTCGTCCTCATATCCATCGATGCATTGTCGCATCACCTCCTCTCTATCACGGTCCTGCTCGGCTATGTTTATCGGCGGCATGTCAAAGTTTGGCATATATCCGTGCGTGCGAAGTTGCTCACTCATGTCCTTCTGATTTCTACGGTGACGTCTTTCACATCTCGCATAGGGGCATGGTGGGATAATTCTCATTGGACGACGGAATATCTCCTTCAAATACACATCGGTTTTCGCGATCCACTCTGATGTTACTCGACTTCGACGGATAAAACCACTGTACATCCACTGATTATCTGCCATCCTCTGCTTTTTTGCAAGCCACACAACATAATTAAGGATTCACTTAAATTAATCACATCAAATTTTCAGTTTCTACCGCGCTGAATCCACCTACATCTCTAATAGGTAAAGATGGGTCCTAATCCCACCCAAAGATGTGTAGATTGAGTACGTTCTCCATTCTACCCCGTTCCGAGACAAAATTTCGGCAGCACCTCCCCGCTGTTCTCCAGATACACGTCTCGGCAAATAGCCGAGAGAATGTGCTTCGGAGAACAATGGGGAGGCGCCGCCGAAATCCTGTCTCGGAACGGGGTAGAAAATGAAGAACATACCCAATCTACACATCATCGGGCTGTCCGTGGAAAACGCTAGACAATCCGAAAGAGCTGCGGTGATAAATATGCAATTGAATACATATTTATCGATGCAACCCTTTTGAACGGGAGACGCCTAGGTTACGCGACTTGACTTGAGAATGAAATCTAGTGATATGAAAAAATGGAGGAGATGGACTTGTAGCTCACCCTCGGCTGTAGAGGAAGTAGTCGAACAGCAGAGGGATGCTCAGGGGGACCAACGCGTCGGACAACGGTCACTCCGATGAAATGCGACACGACAAAGCCTGCAAATTCCATCGCGACAAAAAATTAGAACATCACAACTCATACAGCATATTTAAAACATTTAAACATGCATTCATTTATTTTTGCATCATGTAGGAAAAAACCTAACAACATTAACAATATATTCATCATCGTCATCACATATTCATCATCATCATTATCACCTACTCGTCATAATCATTGATTCATCTCATCGAACCAAATTTTTTTGCAAGATATGCAACATATAGCATCTCACCTAACCAATTTTTTTGCAAGATATTCACCTATCTAAATATCTAAATACCTCTAACCATCTACCTAACAACCTAACATCCAACATCTAACCTAACAATCTAACATCCAACATCCATCCATGCATCCATTCATCCATCCAACTATAGCAAAAAAATGCAAAAAAATGTTAAAAACATTTGGTAGCTCACCGAGAGGGGTGTGGCAGAGGGCGGCGGTGGAGGGGCTGGTGACGCAGGGCGGCCAGGGACGGGAGGGCCGGGGCCGGCCGGAGCCGGCCGGAGAAGCAGCGGCGCCCGGCGCGGGGGCCGGAAGGAGCCGCGGCTGGCAGGAGACACGGCCGGCACGCGGTCGGGGGAGGCCGGGGCGACGGGGTCTGGGGCGGCGGGCGTGCGGGAGGGGGAGGCCGGGGCGACAGGGGAGGGCGGGCCGACGGGCGCACGGGAGGGGAGGCCGGGGCGGCAAGGGAGGGCGAGCCGACGGGCGCACGGGAGGGGGAGGCCGGGGCGGCGGGTGCGTGGGAGGGGGAGGCGGAGGCGGCGGGGGAGGGCGGGCGGCGGGGGCTGGGGCGACGGGGAGAGGATGGGCCTAGTGGTGCGGCGGGGGAGGCTGAGGCTGAGGCCGCGTCGGGGTGGGGCACGCGGGGTCGGGGATGGATAAGGTTAACTATGCCGACGGCTAAGCTGTCGGCATAGGTTATGATGCCACGTGGCACCTATGCCGACAGCTTAGCCGTAGGCATATTTTTTTAGCAAAAAATTTAAATTTTTAAAATAAATCTACTACTAATTTATTTTTTTATTAGCAAAAAATTTATTTTTTTTATTATCAACAAATAAATCCGTGTAGACCCGACGCGTCGGTTTGCCCCCTCCAAGTGTCGGCGGCGGCGCCGTCCGTGAAGGGGCCACGTACCCCGGAGCCGTGTGCCACCTCTTCGGACATGCCACAACACCACCCCATATGTATGAGGGGTCGGTGCGACGCTCCGGTGGCACTGCTACCCCCTAGGATTCCCTCCGTTACTGCCCGACGTGGTTGTTCCCCCCTCCATGCGACGGCGACGGTGACGTCGGTGAGGGGAGTCACACCATGGATTCGCGTGCCATGTGCTTGCACCCACTACGACACTTTTGAACGTGTAGGAGGGCCCAGATAAAGACCTGGCGGCATAGCTACCCCCAAACTACACCCATCCCGTCTAACCCTGCGAGAGTTGACCGGGCGTTCTACGCCTTTGACTTTTGCCGGAGGGGGTTTAACCGATGAACATTTTCACCTCGATGTGATAGCCCAGCCCCTAGGTACACTTCGTATCAAGGTCCGGGCACAACCCACACCAAGATTCCCTCCATTACTGCCCGACGTGGTTGTTCCCCCCTCCGTGCGACGGCAGCGGCGATGGCGGTGAAGGGGGTCACACCATGGATCCGCTTGCCGTGTGCTTGCACCCACTACGGCACTTCCGGACGTGTAGGAGGGCCCAGATAAAGACCTGGCGGCATAGCTACCCCCAAACTACACCTGTCCCGTCTAACCCTGTGAGAGTTGACCGGGCAGTCTATGCCTTTGACTTTCGCCAGAGGGGGTTTGACCGATGGACATTTTCACCTGGATGTGATAGCCCAGCCCCTAGGTACACTTCGTATCAAGGTCCGGGCACAACCCACACCAAGATTCCCTCCGTTACTGCCCGACGTGGTTGTTCCCCCCTCCGTGCGACGGCAACGGCGACGGCGGTGAGGGGGGTCACACCATGGATCCGCGTACCGTGTGCTTGCACCCACTACGGCAATTTCGGACGTGTAGGAAGGCCCAGATAAAGACATGGCGGCATAGCTACCCCCAAACTACACTCGTCCCGTCTAACCTTGCGAGAGTTGACCGGGCGGTCTACGCCTTTGACTTTCGTCGGAGGGGGTTTGACCGATGGACATTTTCACCTGGATGTGATAGCACAGCCCCTAGGTACACTTCGTATCAAGGTCCGGGCACAACCCACACCAAGATTCCCTCCGTTACTTCCTGACGTGGTTGTACCCCCCTTCGTGCGACGGCGGCGGCAATGTCGATGAGGGGGGTCACACCATGGATCCGCGTGTCATGTGCTTGCACCCACTACGACACTTCCGGACGTGTAGGAGGGCCCAGATAAAGACCTGGCGGTATAGCTACCCCCAAACTACACCCACCCGTCTAACCCTGCGAGAGTTGACCGGGCGGTCTACGCCTTTGACTTTCGCTAGAGGGGGTTTGACCAATGGACATTTTCACCTGGATGTGATAGCCCAGCCCCTAGGTACACTTCGTATCAAGGTCTAGGCACAACCCACACCAAGATTCCCTCCGTTACTGCCCGACGTGGTTGTTCCCCCCTCCGTGCGACGACGGCGGTGACGGCGGTGCGGGGGTCACACCATGGATCCGCGTGTCGTGTGCTTGCACCCACTACGGCACTTCCGGACGTGTAGGAGGGCCCAAATAAATACCTGGCGGCATAGCTACCCCCAAACTACACCCGTACCGTCTAACCCTGCGAGAGTTGACCGGGCGGTCTACGCCTTTGACTTTCGCCGAAGGGGGTTTGACCGATGGACATTTTCACCTGGATGTGATAGCCCAGCCCCTAGGTACACTTCATATCAAGGTCCGGGCACAACCCACACCAATATTCCCTCTGTTACTGCCCGACGTGGTTGTTCCCCCATCCGTGCGACGGCAGCGGTGACGGCGGTGAGGGGGGGTCACACCATGGATCCGCGTACCGTGTGCTTGCACCCACTACGGCAATTCCGGACGTGTAGGAGGGCCTAGATAAAGACCTGGCGGCATAGCTACCCCCAAACTACACTCGTCCCGTCTAACCTTGGGAGGGTTGACCGGGCAGTCTACGCCTTTGACTTTCGTCGGAGGGGGTTTGACCGACGGACATTTTCACCTGGATGTGATAGCACAGCCCCTAGGTACACTTCGTATCAAGGTCCGGGCACAACCCATACCAAGATTCCCTCCGTTACTGCCCGACGTGGTTGTTCCCCCCTTTGTGCGACGGCGGCGGCAATGTCGATGAGGGGGGTCACACCATGGATCCGCGTGTCGTGTGCTTGCACCCACACTTCCGGACGTGTAGGAGGGCCCAGATAAAGACCTGGCGGCATAGCTACCCCCAAACTACACCCGTCCCGTCTAACCCTGCGAGAGTTGACCGGGCGGTCTACGCCTTTGACTTTCGCCGGAGGGGGTTTGACCGATGGACATTTTCACCTGGATGTGATAGCCCAGCCCCTAGGTACACTTCGTATCAAGGTCCGGGCATAACCCACACCAAGATTCCCTCCGTTACTGCCCGACGTGGTTGTTCCCCCCTCCGTGCGATGGCGGCGGCGACGTCGGTGAGAGGGGTCACACCATGGATCCGCGTGTTGTGTGCTTGCACCCACTACGGCACTTCCGAACGTGTAGGAGGGCCCAGATAAAGACCTGGCGGCATAGCTACCCCCAAACTACACCCGTCCCGTCTAACCCTGTGAGAGTTGACCGGGCGGTCTACGCCTTTGACTTTAATAAAGTATAGGAACCTATATGCAAAAGAACATGCAGTCACATTACTAACATACTCGAAAACAAATACAAACTACATATACATAATATATGAAAAATTCAACACAAATATATATATACAATTTATTATGTAATGTTTATGTTTAGATAAGACACATTTAAGTTAATCAAATTTTAATTTAGAAAAAACTAAAATGTAAAAAAAAGTAAAAACAGATAAAATAAAGATATGCCGACGGCAAGGCCGTCGGCATAGGTTTGCCCACGGATCGACCGTAGACCTTGGATCGATGACGGGGCACGCATCGCGGATCGGTGACGTGGACCAAACCTACGCCGACGGCCTTGCCATCGGCATAGCTATGCCGACGGCCACCGTCAGAGCCGTCGGTATAGGTATGACGGCGTCAGACTCCCGTCGAACGAAGGCTCGCCGGGCCCACATCTATGCCGACGGCCCTTCTATGTCGACGGCCACTATAGGCATATATTGCGATATGCCGACGGCCTGGATACGCCGACGGCCACCGTAGGCATATCTCCAGGCACGCCGACGGCTTTCCTGTACCGACGGCTTCGCCTAGGCCATCGGCGTAGATTAGGTCGTCGGCCTTAGCTGTTATTCTGGTAGTGGTGCTATTCAAAATAAGAAACTGTGGTCACAATGACTTGCAGACGATGGTTGTCTTTGAACTCATTTAGAAATAAGATCCATGTCATGAACATGTAAACCGATGAAGTGGTCGTTAGTTTCTTAAGATGAATGTGATACATTGAAATTTTTTTGTTAAGTGAAACAAATATGAAGCTTTGTCGTTTGATTTGAAATTTGATAAAGCCTTGTTATGTTGTGTTAAAATTACTCTCTCTGTTCGTAAATATAATTCTTTTTAGATATTTTAATATGAACTATATACGGATGCATATATACATATTTTAAAGTGTATATTCATTCACTTTATTCCTTATGTAGTATGTATTGTTTTAGAAAGACTTATATTTAGAAACGGATATAACTATGTCAATTTGTTTTTTAAAGTGAAGTGTACGACGCTGCCGTTGCAGACCCATGTCACCAATTCGGTTTTGACCTGGACGACTATGTCAGTGGCTGGCACCAATTGCCATCCACCACTGGCTCACTAGTCAACTGTGGCATGCGCCCTGCCCCACTGTTGGCAGGACGTCAGCGACGGGCGTCTACCCAAGCAAAGGTCGTCACTGATGGCCTTTTGCGTCTGTCACTGCTAGCCTGTTCTAGGCAACGTGGTGCTAACGATGATGTTGTGAAAGAATTGTTTTGGGATTGCGGCTTTTTGATTGCCAAGGTGAGTGAGGGTAGTTTTAAGTCGCCTACTGCAGGACACCTTCGATACTCAACCGTGTTGTAGTGAGTCCTTGTGCAAATGCAAGAAAAATAACAAAACGTAAAAAAAAAAAACAGTAGCGGATCAACTTGTGGGAGGGGTGCACGAAACTTAGAAACGAAGGAGCTATATATACCGGATCAAACAAGAAACAATATATATGTACCCACACGAACACACACCAGTGATAGCAAAATTTACTCGATATCCAACCTACTAAAGAGGCCAAGCAATTTCCTGCTTGTACACAAGAAATAAATAGCACACATGTCTGTTCATTGCGTAAGTCTCAGAACAAAAAGATTCGTTCAATGGGAACTATGTATATAACCACGCCGGAGCGCATACATAGAAACAATATTAAGCCTAGGGGTAAAGTGCATCTCAAATGCTATATATAGTAGAGCCATATACCAGTCTAAGACGACACGGAGAATTTCCCCCACCACAGCACGTCCTTGTAGCAAGGGCGGTAAGTAAACGATCCTTTAACCCAGAAAGCATCTTGCTCGGGGTCTCTTAAGAGTGTTGGCTTTGCAGCGCTAGAACAAAATCCACCGAAAACTAAACACGTACGTGCAAAACTAGCTGGAGAAGCAAGCAAGCTAGCAGCTTGATTAATCTACAGTAGCAGCTCTTGTTCGTGTGTCTAGCCTCCGCGTATGAACCTAGCTAGCTGCTGTACCCGATCGACAGTACCGACTCTTCTATGCGGCACTCTTGCGGCGACTTGCGAACGGAAAAACTGATCAATGGATCGCCAAAGGCTCGTATCGAGCCTGGTACTTTGTATTGCTTTGCTTTTCGTTGTGTTTACAAGGACTGGGGTAGACGCATATATATATATGCTAAGCGTAGCCTACTTCTAATCCTACTCGGTGTAGTACTACTAATCCTACTCGGTTTGCAATACTAACCAAACTAGGACACACATTACAACTAGATTAATTACTACATTCACCTCCTTAATCTGGTTGCTTTGTCTTCATTGCTTGCACTCCGATTTTCTTCCTCATCTCGATGAACTTCTGTCGACGGAGGGACTTGGTGAAAATATCGGCAAGCTGGTCCTTCGTGTTCACGTGCTAAACTTCGATCATCCCTTCCTCAATGCACTCCCGGATGTGGTGGAACCGAGTGTCTATGTGCTTGCTCCTTTCGTGATGAACCGGATTTTTGCACAATGAGATTGCAGCTTGGTTGTCGATCTTCAATGACACCTTCTGCACCTCCCGCTTCGCAAGAATAGCTAGGAGTCTTCTCAGCCACACTGCTTGACAAGCTGCCGTGCTTGCCGCTATGTATTCTGCCTCGCATGAAGACAGTGCCACCACCTTTTGCTTCTGAGAATTCCAGCTAATCGGATTCGGACCAAGGTAGAATACCATGCCCGTTGTGCTCTTCCGGTCATCCACATCACCTGCCATGTCACTATCTGAATATCCACGAAGGATCAATCCTTCCTTTCTCTTTCTGTACGTGCAGCCAAGATTAATAGTGCCTTTCATATAGCGCAAGATTTGATTGACCGCGCTCATGTGTTCGGTTGTCGGATTCTCCATGAAACGACTCACGATCCCGACTGAATAAGCCAAGTCAGGTCGGGTATGCACCAAGTATCTTAGACTGCCCACAACGCTTCGATACATTGTGGTGTCCACCGGCGGATTTGAGCTACGCTTGCTCAACTTGTGACGTTGGTCCATTGGAACTTGTGTCTCGTAGCAATCTGACATGGCACACTTTTCCAATAACTTGACCGCATAAGCCGATTGACATAGAGAAATCTCACCGGAGCTTTGCTTCACTTCGATGCCCAAGTAATAGCTGAGTAATCCCAGATCGCTCATGCTAAACTTGTTCTTCATTTGCGCCTTGAAACGTTCAATTTCTTGTACGCTATCTCCGGTGATAATCAAATCGTCGACATAAACTCCCACTAGCAGGTTTGAGCCTTTGGAGTTCTTTGTATAGACTGCGTGCTCGAGGGGACATCTCTTGAATCCGAGCGAGACCAAACTTCGGTCTAACTTTGAGTTCCAAGCTCTTGGTGCTTGCTTCAACCCGTAAAGTGCCTTCTTGAGCTTGTAAACTTTCCTTTCTTCGCCTTTCTTCTCGTAGCCGAGGGGTTGTTCTACGTACACTTCTTCTGTGAGATCACCGTTGAGAAAAGCGGATTTAACATCCATATGATGAACCTTCCAATCCTCTTGTGCTGCCAAAGCTAGGAGCACTCTCACAGTCTCGAGTCGAGCAACCGGTGCAAACACCTCATCGTAGTCAACTCCTTGACGTTGTACATAGCCCTTTGCAACGAGTCTTGCTTTGTACTTCACAATAGCACCCTGTGTGTCCTTCTTTAACTTGTAAACCCACTTCAAACCTATGGCCTTTTGGTTCGGAGGTCAGGTTACCAAAGTCCACGTGCCATTGCTCTCAATCGCCTTCATCTCATCATCCATGGCGTGCATCCAGCTGGGACTTTTCCTTGCCTCTACGAAGTTCGACGGCTCCTCAACTCCGAGCAGACATAGTCCGGAGTACTCGAGCGTAACTGGCTTTGTGTACTTGTAGACTTTCTTGAGGGTCTTGTAGCGGCGAGGCCCGGAGGAGTCCATTGTGGCTTGCGAAGGAGGCGACACAAATTGTGTCGGTGTTGATGCACTTGAGGAAGACGGCTGAGTCTCGGGCGTGTCATCGACATCCGTGTCATCGACGTAGTCGTTGTGACCGTGACCATCATCTTGATTGTCGTTGTCACTATGCGCCTCGTTGTCGATGTCGTCGCCGAGATCTCCGCTTGTGTCGTGCACGTCGTTGTCGCTATCACTTTGCGACCCATGTGCGCCGTCGTCGGTGTTGGCACCATGATGATCACTACCATTGTGGTCACCTTGGTTGGGCGTCTTGCCAACCACCTGGACGTCTTCCCCTGCATCATCATCGGGAAACTCAACTGTGAATATGTTACCGTTTGGAGCATCGTTCGCTGCTTCGCTCCAATTCCACGCTTTGTTTTCTTCAAACACGACGTCGCGTGAAATCCGTAGACGCTTGGTTTGTGGATCATAGAAGCGGTATGCCTTGGTGCCGGAACTGCTCTTGTATTTGATGAACACCATCTTGGTGCTACGATCGGCAAGCTTTGAGGGATGCGGCTCCGCCGTTTTCACATGTGCCACGCACCCGAACGTCCGTAGATGAGACACATTTGGCTTACGTCCGTAAATTGCTTCATACGGAGTCTTGCCGATCACTGCCCTCGTCGGAGCCCGGTTGAGAAGATAGACCGCCGTTGAGACAGCTTCTCCCCAAAAGGTCCCCGGTAGGTTCTTGCTCTTGAGTAAACTCCTTGCCATGTCAACGACGGTTCGATTACGCCTTTCAACAACCCCGTTCTGCTGCGGCGTATAAGGTGCAGTGAGGAACCTTTTTATGCCAATCTTCTCGCGGTAGTCGTTGAACTTGTTCGACGTAAACTCTCCGCCGCGATCTGTCCGTAGAGCGCGAACCTTCAACTTGTGTTCCATCTCCGTTGCAGCCTTCAGCTTCTTGAACGCTTCAAATGCCTCATCTTTAGATCGTAGGAGAACGACCCACATATATCTCGAGTAGTCATCTACCACAAGGAAGAAGTACTTCTTTCCTGCGTGAGTTGCCGGGGTGATAGGGCCACAGAGATCACCATGGAGCAGCTCGAGTGCATCACTTGCACGATAGGTAGACTGAGCAGGGAATGGCCTGCGGTGCTGTTTTCCAACCAAGCACCCGTCACATACTCGATCAACTTGGTCGATAAATGGCATCCCGGATACCATCTCCATCTTTGACATCTTCTTCAAGGCGTAGAAGTTAACGTGTCCAAATCTAGCATGCCATAACCACGAATCATCATCACTCTTGGCGAGCCAACACTCCGGTTGAGATTGATCAAGGTTGAGGATATAGAGTCTGTTCCGTGTGCGATTAACACGGGCCAGCACGTTTCGGAGGTTGTCAAAGATCGTCATCACTCCATTCTCGATATTCACCTTGCATCCATTCTCGTCAAGCTTCCCGATAGAGATGATGTTATTGCGAAGCCGTGGGATGTAGTACACTCCGGTGAGTATGCGATGTTCACCTGTGAGACCCTCGAAGAGGACAGATCCTTGCCAGCAAATCTCCACAGTTGAACCATCACCGAACTTGACCGAGCCTTCAACATCGTATTCCAGCTCGAGGAATTTCTCCTTGCACCCCGTCATGTGGTTACTGGCACCCATGTCGAGATACCACGACACGGTCTGATCCCCGGATAGCTTTGGTGTCAATTTCTTCTCATGAAGTAGCACCTTCCGGCTTGGTTTCACAACCACCGTTTCAGCGAGATCACAAACTTCGGCCATCAGAAGACCTGGACCTTCGCCTTCTTGCTTCGCCAAATTTGCCTTGATCTCCCGCTTGTTAGGCTTCGGACAATCCTTTGCAAAGTGACCCATCTCGTTGCAGTTATAGCACTTGACCTCGGATAAATCCAAGTTCCGTGGCTTCCACCCTTTAGATTGGTCCGCCTTACCACGACCTTGTGGCTTGCCTTTTCCTTTGCCTTTTCCGGTTTGTCCGTCGCGCTTCGCGTTGCTTGAGCTTTCGCCACCGTCACGCCTTCCTTTGCTACTTGGGGCCTCCCAATCTGTGCGCGAGTACATGAGTTGGTCACTACCTCCTCCTTTGCCTTTCCGACAGCCACGAGCATTCTCTTCCCACGTTCGCAGGCGTCCGATCGCCTCCGTTATGGTCATGTCGTCGATGTCGTAAAGCTGCTCGAGCGTGCCGATGATGTATGTGAATTTATCAGTCACCGAACTGAAAAATTTCTCCACAATCTCGGTCTCCTCGAGCTTTGCACCAAGCGCACGGATCTCTCCCACCAGAGTAGTAAGACGCATGGCATAGTCGTTCATCGATTCAGTTTCCTCCATCTGCAACTTGTGAAATTGGAGCTTCAGCACTTGTGCCCGAGCCTTGGTGACGCGATCTTCTCCGATCCTCATCTCCTTGAGTGCGTTCCACGCCTCTTTTGCCGTCTCGAACTCCGCCAATGTCATCAACACGGAATCTGGCACAGACTGGGCTATGGCGGCCGTGGCACCTTCGTCGCACTCCTCGTCGACGTCGTCGTCCGTGATTGCCTGCCACACTCGAAGAGTTCAGAGAATAATCTTCATCTTCACCGTCCACACGCCATAGTTGGCGTCGGTGAGCATTGGGTACTGGATGGGGATGTTGCGATGCGCCTGGACGTTGGCGCTACCCGCTCCACCACTGGTCGCTGACTTGCCGCCCTTCTTCACCTTGTCGCCGTTCTGGTTCACCTTGGAACCGCCTTGCCGGACTTGACCGACTCAGCGTCGCTGTCCGTCATCGTAGATCGTAGAACAAAATCCACTGAAAACTAAACACGTACGTGCAAAACTAGCTGGAGAAGCAAGCAAGCTAGCAGCTTGATTAATCTACAGTAGCAGCTCTTGTTCGTGTGTCTAGCCTCCGCGTATGAACCTAGCTAGCTGCTCTATCCGATCGACAGTATCGACTCTTCTATGCGGCACTCTTGTGGCGACTTGCGAACGGAAAAACTGATCAATGGATCGCCAAAGGCTCATACCGAGCCTGGTACTTTGTATTGCTTTGCTTTTCGTTGTGTTTACAAGGGCTGGGGTAGATGCATATATATATATGCTAAGCGTAGCCTACTTCTAATCCTACTCGGTTTGCAATACTAACCAAACTAGGACACACATTACAACTAGATTAATTACTACATTAGAGTTCATGTGAGTCGCCTAGATACTGCATCCTCGACATTTTAAGGTAGTACACTACCACTTCCCAATCAAGTACGAGGATGAGTGCATTCTTCTGGGGATGGAATCCCACAATCCTACAGTCGACACCCCATTCCGACGTCTTAAGGTGGACAGCTCCTCTGACCACCACATCGATGAAGTTGTCATTGTCCGAGTCCCAAAAATATTCAGAGTCATTTGTTTTAGCTTCGTCCTCCTTCTCTACCAAGTCATCATATTCGTCATTGTAGGCTATGCTAGTCGGTCCAGTGCGGCTTCTGACAACACCCCATGTCACCTTGGGCTGTATTATAAGAGGCTTAATCATATGACCGTGCGGGTTGACGCTAACATCGTGCGCTAGTGTCCAGTCTAGTTGTCCGTCTGTCGAATCGGTTAACATCCATACTTGAAGATGCAATTTGTGGACTGTCACGTAGTGAATCCACTATGGGACTGCAGGCATACGTCAACGGCCGGCAGCCGTCGGTGTAGGGACATAAGCTGTCGGCATAGGCCTACGTCGACGGCTGCCGTCGGCGTAAGGTATCCTCGGGCTAGCCACCCTGACTGTCGGCGTAGTGCTAGCCGTCGGCATATAGCCATACGGCGACGGCTTGGCCTGGCCATCGGCGTAAGGACAGTGGGGCCCACGCAGGGCCTAACGGCCGTTAGGCCTAGTTGCCAGCTACGTCGACGGCCTGGCCGTCGGCCTAGCTTGTCGTCAGTGAGGCCACGCGGCAGGTCTTGAGCGTGCCTGGGATCGGGCCTACGTCGACGGCCTGGCCGTCGGCGTAGGCAGTCCCATTTGGCACAGGATAAGGCCTACGTCGACGGCCTGGTCGTCGCCGTAGGTACTGGCATAGTACCTTTTGCCTCTATTTTGCCTCTTTCCCTGTATATATAAAATTCCAACAATATACATTATATCCTAGATCATTACAGAGCATTACAGGCATTGATATAGCACATGCACATCGACAACGAGCATTTATCCAAACATCGTATCCATACATAGCATAACAACTTCCAAACATCCAAAATAAGATACATAGTATGGCATACACAGTATAACAACATCCAAACAGAAGAAACATCGTATCGATACAAAGAGACGTTTACACGTCCGGGGTAGCATGAAGGTCACCGCGTGGAGGCGCCGTCGAACCAGCACCAGAAGCAGGTGATCCCACGCCACCTAGAACCGGTGTGCTCTCGCGTGATGCACCACCTCCACCATGGCCAGGGTGCACCGGTGTGAATGGCGGCGAGGCTACAGCACGACCAAAGGGTCCAGTCCCGGAGCCTCCCGTTCCCTACACGTTTGAGCAATACTTAGCAACTGCCAAGGCATATGAAAGCGGCAAGAAGAAGAAGTGATTGGGCAAGTAACTTACCGGGGTTAAGCCGGTGTAGTAGAACTTCAGGACGAACTCTTCCTTCGAAACAAATTCTGGCTTAAGCCCGGGTCGAGAAGGTCGTGGCGGTATATCGGCCAGCACTCCCGTGGCCCGAGCCCTCTCTTGAGCCTGCAAGATAGTTTACATGTCAGGCATTGCAGAAATAAAGGTTCAAAGTGAGACGTGTCATCACTTGCAAAAAGAAAGGTTGAAACTTACATCTTCTTTTGCCTCTTTCCACGCCTCGTGTGCTTCTGCTTTCTGCCTCCACTCCGCAAGGTCCACCAAATAGGCGTCGTTGTGGGCCTCCTCCTCCTACCTCCTCGGCGGCGTACCTTGAGGTTATTGCTCTTCCACTCTTCGTCTTTTTCTCCCTTGAAGCAAGGACTGCGATGATGCCTTGCCACTGCTCATATTGGCCAATCACCTGCATTGAGAAAAAGAAAACAATTAAGCATAAAGACGCAATGCAATTAAGAAGCATAAATACGGAATGCAATTAAGATGAAAAATAAATACTAATACTCATCATCACTCTGGCTCATCATTGTCATGTAACAGGCAATTTAAATAGCACGTGCACATCGACAAGATACAAAATAACATCACCATAATAAAGACATAAAAGACCCTCACCATCATCTGTTCTTCACCATAAATACTAATACTCATCATCATCACTCTCAGGCTCATTCTCATCGCCATCATCAGTATCACTATCACGTGCGTATAAAGCGTCCGGATCCTCGCACGGTGGAGGCTCATCATTGTCATGTGCCTTGGTGAGCATATCTATGTCACTTAGATCCGTGACTATCTCACCACGGTGTGTGCACCGTTCTCGAGGTCCTCAAGACCTTCTAAGCCAAAGTCCCCAAAGTTCTCTTGCTCTTGATAGAAAATTACCTCGTGTGTTTGAGGGTTAATGTTGTTGTAATCGTCCTCGAAGGGCATGGGTAGCTTACCATGTGGCGATACCTGGTACACGACTTCCCAGCCCTGGAGGTATTCTTTCTAGCATGGGTAGGGCAAGTAATAAACTTGCTTGGCTTGGTGAGCCACAACAAAGACATCGGATCCGCTATAGGTGGTTGAAGGCCTAACTTCAACTAACCCAATGGAAGGGGTATTTCTCTGTCCATCGCGTGGATCGAACCAGTGGCATCTGAACACAACGAGCTTGAGTTCTACGGGCCCATTGTTGAACATCAGCTCGTATACGTTCAGCAACCTTCCGTAGTAATCAAAGTCATCTTGTCCCTTGGTGAAGACCCCCGGTATTTATAGTTTTTGCACCTGGACGACTATTTTGGTGGCCCTCTGTATGGAAGCGATACCCATTCAGAACATGGAAAACGTACCCAATCTACGGATCCGGCGACTGTCCCGTAAATGCCGCAAGCATTACGCTTCATAGTATGCTGACTACTAATGCATATTTATCCGTGTAACGCTAGCGGACGGGAAGTGACACCTAGGTTACGCGACTTGATGTGCAAAATGAAATCTAGTGACATAGCAAAATGCAAGGGGGAGACGGAGTTCTAGCTCACCCTCGGCGCGTAGAGGAGGCCAGAGTGCGGCGTCGGGGGCGTGGGAGCTTGGGGAGGCGGGTCAAAGGCGGGTCGGAGGCAGGGTAGCTGCCGGGGAGGCGGCCTCGGGCGTGGGCGGCATGGGGCCAGGGCGGCTGCGGGTGGGGCGGGCGTGGGCGGCTACGGGAGGGGCGGCGGCGGGCATCGGCGGGAGGGCGTCGGCGGCGTGGGGGCGGGGCGGCTGCGGGAGGGCGTCGGCGGCGATGGCGGGCGTCGGTGGCGTGGGGGCGGGGCGACTGCGGGAAGGGCGGCCGGCGGCTGCGGGAGGAGCGACGGGAGGGGCAGCGACGCACGGGTGTGTGCACGGGAGGGGCGGCGAGAGGGACGGCGGCTGCGGGAGGGGCAGCGGGAGGGGCGGCGGCGATGGGAGGGGCGGTGGTGGGCCTGGCCGTAGGCGGCGAGGTCCGACCAGCGGCGGCGGGGTCGGGGGCACGGGGAGTGGGTGGGCACGCGGGATCGAGTGGGGTGGGGGTGGGGATTTGGATAACGACTGGGGAGGCGTAGGTCTTTTTTTTAATCCGAGCCGTCGGCTTAGGTCCATTTTCCTTTTTTTATTCTTTTATATCTTTTAGACACATGACCTAGATATGCCATCTACTAATATTATATCACACTTCTACACATATGTTAGGTCCACATGCAGGTTTTCGAGTGATTCCGACGCTCCGGTGGTCATTCACCTCCGAAACCCTAGATTGGTGGGACCCGCAGATCTACCCCTATAAATTTCTCCGTACGAGGGTTGACCAATGGAATTTTTTCTCTATCTATTTTTGTTTACCACATATGTACATGGAAAAATCAAGGTTGGACACATTTCACCACACTATTCACACCGGTTGACCCGTACCGGGAGTTTCCACATACAGATCGAGGATTTTATTAAGTGTTAACCCATGTCCGTGAACAACGTCACACACATGACGTAGATATGCCATCTACCAACATTACATCACACTTCTACACATATGTTAGGTCCACATGCAGGTTTTCGAGTGATTTCGACGCTCCGGTGGTCATTCACCTCCGAAACCCTTGATCAGTGGGACCCGCAGATCTACCCCTATAAATTTCTCCGTACGAGGGTTGATCAATGTAATTTTTTCTCTATCTATGTTTTTTAGCACATATGTACATGGAAAACCAAGGTTGGACACATTTCACCACATTATTCACACCGGTTGACCCGTACCGGGAGTTTTCACATACAGATCGAGGATTTTATTAAGTGTTAGCCAATGTCTGTGAACAACATCACACACATGACCTATATATGCCATCTACCAACATTACATCACACTTCTACACATATGTTAGGGACACATGCAGGTTTTCCAGTGATTCAGGCGCTCCGACGGTCATTCACCTCTAAAACCCTAGATCGGGTGAACCCGCAGATCTACCCCTATAAATTTCTCCGTACAAGTGTTGAACAATAGAGTTTTTTTCTCTATCTATGTTTTTTAGCACATATGTACATGGAAAACCAAGGTTGGACACATTTCACCACATTATTCACACCGGTTGACCCGTACCGGGAGTTTCCACATATAGATCCAGGATTTTACTAAGTATTAGCCCATGTCCGTGAACAACATCAGACACATGAACTAGATATGCCATACACCAACATTACATCACACTTCTACACATAACCTAGGTCCACATGCAGGTTTTCCAGTGATTCCGGCGCTCCGAAGGTCATTCACCTCCGAAACCCTAGATCGGGGGGACCTGCAGATCTACCCCTATAAATTTCTCCGTACGAGTGTTGACCAATGGAGTTTTTTTCTCTATATATGTTTGTTTAACACATATGTACATGGAAAACCAAGGTTGGACACATTTCACCACATTATTCACACCGGTTGACCCGTACCGGGAGTTTCCACATACAGATATAGGATTTTACTAAGTGTTAGCCCATGTCCATGAACAACGTCAGACACATGACCTAGATATGTCATCTACCAACATTACATCGCACTTCTACACATAACCTAGGTCCACATGCAGGTTTTCCAGTGATTCCGGCGCTCCAACGGTCATTCACCTCCCAAACCCTAGATCGGGGAATCCGCAGATCTACCCCTATAAATTTCTCCATACGAGTGTTGACCAATGGAGTTTTTTCTCTATCTATGTTTGTTTAGCACATATGTACATGGAAAACCAAGGTTGGACACATTTCACCACATTATTCACACCGGTTGACCCGTACCGGGAGTTTCCACATACAGATCCAGGATTTTACTAAGTGCTAGCCCATGTCCATGAACAACGTCAGACACATGACCTAGATATGCCATCTATCAACATTACATCACACTTCTACACATAACCTAGGTCCACATGCAGGTTTTCCAGTGATTCCGGCGCTCCGACGGTCATTCACCTCTGAAACCCTAGATCGAGGGGACCCGCAGATCTACCCCTATAAATTTCTCCGTACGAGTGTTGACCAATGGAGTTTTTTTCTCTATCTATGTTTGTTTAACACATATATACATGGAAAACCAAGGTTGGACACATTTCACCACATTATTCACACCGGTTGACCCGTACCGGGAGTTTCGACATACAGATCCAGAATTTTACTAAGTGTTAGCCCATGTCCATGAACAACGTCAGACACATGACCTAGATATGTCATCTACCAATATTACATCACACTTGTACACATAACCTAGGTCCACATGCAGGTTTTCGAGTGATTTCGGCGCTCCGACAGTCATTCATCTCCGAAACCCTAGATCAGGGGGACCCGCAGATCTACCCCTATAAAATTCTCTGTACGAGTGTTGACCAATGGAGTTTTTTTCTCTATCTATGTTTGTTTAGCACATATGTACATAGAAAACCAAGGTTGGACACATTTCACTACATTATTCCCCTACGACATCCTCCTCTAGAGGGGGGCCTGGCGGTCTACCCCTATAGCTTTCTCCGCACGATGTTCCAACAATGTACTTTTTTGTTTGTTGAGGTTTGTTTAGGAAATAACTACATGGAAAACAAGGTTGGGACCTTGTAACACATCGTAGCCCTCGGTATACCCGCAAACGGCTGTATTCCACCTACATGTCCATGACTTTGCATATATAGTGTTATCGCATGAATGTGAAGATGATCACACCCAGAAGCTAGACATTGCATCTATGGATCTTACACCACACTTGGACACATACCCTACAATCACATGCAAGTTCATGCGGTACTACGGCACTCTGGCGGTATTTCTTCACCGAAACCCGGTCTAGTCCGGGCGCAAGGGGGCCGGGGAGGGGCCGGCGGTTTACCCTTATAGCTTTCTCCACACGAGGTTCAACTGTGGAGTATACATATTAATATAATAATAGTAGCATAATATATTTTAATTTAGTAGCATAAATATTATAATTTATTAATATATTATTTTATGTATTAATTAGTAGACACAAAAAGAATAAAGAGGCGTACATCGAGGGTTGAAATGAGATGATATATATTATAATCCCATTTCCAATATTATTTTATGTATTAGTAATATAAGATTAAACGGTTAAACAAAAGAAAATAAAAATGACAACAAAAATAAAAACAGGGTCTACACCGACGGCCAAAGGTCGGGGCCGTCGGTGTAGCCTCTACTGGGCTGACGGCGTTATCGCCCGACCGTCACCGGGGCCCACCTGGCAGCCTACGCCGACGGCGGCTCTCGGCCTAAAATGGACCTACGCCGATGGCCTTTATACGCCGACGGCGGCCCTCGGGCTAAAGCGGCCTACGCCGACGGCACGCGGACGCCGACGGCCCGCAGCCAGGGTTGACGAGGTGGGCCATCTACGCCGATGGCCCCGACATTTGGCCGTCGACGTATCCTACGGCCGTCGGCGTCTAAGCTCAGTCCCGAGTGATCCCTCTTTCGTAATTTGCTAAGATGGAATTCCGAGGTAACATGTATATGCACCTCGTGCAGGGTTCCCCAGGGAGTCTAACCATGTCGTAAGTACCCTTCGAGGGACACAGGATCGTGAGGATGCTATAGTGGCAATGCATGTAGAGCGACCCGCGCCAGTACTAGGAAGACCACGCCGTTTGGTTACAAGGCGAAGTGGTCACAAGAACGTCATAGAGGTTCCCTGGGGCACAATGCCCAGGCATGAACTCTTGTGTCTCCCATCGCCAGGTACGCGACGAGAACACTTCCAAAGGCAACACATGTTCCCTCGATTTCTCCTTGACCACCTCATCCTTAACTTGCTCAAGAGTTGAAATCTCGGTCTGCCTTCTCTGTTGTGCTGACACATCTTTCTCGAAGACAAACACGTCGAAGTGCAGCGACACGGCCGGGTCAAAGGCGAGGGACATGGCGTCGACGGGACACTTCAGCGAAGGGCGCGGCAGCTCAGCGTACCGTCCGGTCGCCGGGTTGAACACGTAGCATTGTCCCCAGTCCTCGAGCAGGAGAAGGCCGTTGCACGACCGACATACGGTTGACTGGCGTGGATATGCAAGGCGTCGGAAGACAGGCTTGCCATCCGGCCCCGAGTGCATCCATGGCGAGGCGAAGAAAACAGATTCAGACTGACATCCGATCGTGGTGAAGAAGATTCCGGGAAAGGCGCGCCTGGGAAAGTAGTCCGGGAGGAGGAGGTCGTCGATGCCGTCCACCGCGGCCCGCCATGAGTGGCAGACGCGCCGGCACCTCGCGAGGGTGCGTGGAGGGAGGCGGCTGAAGATTTCGAGGATTACGTCGTAGGGTAAGGAGAGGCCGTCGCCGGCGTCCATCGTGTTGGCTCGAAGTGGACTCGCGGCGGATTGTCCAGTGGTTTGTAAGGCGACCAGTACGTGAAAAGGGTTCCACGTGTTGGTTACGTTCGTCGGCGGCGGACGAAAAGGAAAACCAAGATCGAGCTTCCTCTCAGATAAAACGGGGGTCCTCCCTGAGCGGCCGACGAACGTAACCAACATGGAACCCTTTTCACGTATTTCTCTACGAGTCCTTCTCATGTACGCTTATGCACAGTTTTGGATAGAAAGATCGCATTTACAAACTAACAAGTCATAGCAAGCGAACCAATCACAGATTGGATGGTTACTAGGAAACATGTCCGTGCATTGCAAAGGAAGAAAAATATATTTTATCATCGCTTATCTTCCTTTTTCTTCTTCTCACCGCACGGTGACCATGATGTCCATCCGATTACAACATGTCATGTTGTCAATCTAAGGCGATGAACTTGCCACCGTATATCACATATGTCATTGTGCCCACATAAGGAAGTGTTTAAAAATTTAACAACTAATCTCGACGAGTTAAACATGTGGGCTGCCCTTTGTGAGCTACTCCTTGCACCTAACCCATACACCTCCCTCATACTTCTACTCTTTTTTTATACAACGCCATGAATCAGAGTTAGTCAGGTCAAGGAGCCAGGTCGCGGTACATCAACAGAGATGAAAGGCTCATCATGTACGAAGTGAGAGGGAAGGCTAGAGAGGTGGGACAGGACCTAGCGAGATGTGATGTCGGTGTTCCTCCATCCCTTTATAACAAAGGATGCGTAGTGTCATAATGACGGTGACACAACATCAGTGGGACAACATCGCTAAAGATGCACAAGTGGCGAGATGGAGGGGTGAGGTGAGAAGCAAATCCTCTGTGATGTATTGTTGTCTGGTGACGAGATAGGAAGGGTATCATTGCATGAAAACCGAGTCCCTTGGCGCATCTTGGCTTAGCACCGAAGAAGTTGTAAACCATAACACCAAATTATGATTGATCATAAAGACCAAGGATGATCATCCATGGTGAGGAATCAACACATACATATTTTTCCATAAGCTCATGTCCTTGCAAACATTCCTACGAAGAGAGCACTTGTTCCCGTAATATTTTTCTTTATCCGTGGAGAATCTACGTGTGTAAAGACTCTTCTCTCCGTCGGTGTACATCTTGTACTTATGTGTGATTGCTGGAATAACAAAGAAAGAAAGTCCAACATGAAGTACAACACATATAGGATAGCAAAAATAAACAAAGTCCAACAGATATACATGTTGAGGTTGTGCTGAGGCTTTGTTTTAAGTGAAAATAGAAAATGTTTCACTTTTTGCAGGAAACCCTCTGAGATTTTGGTTAATAAACCCGACATATGTCTAGAAAATAATATATTTTTACATATTCAAATGTTGTAAAAAATATATTCATATATTTTAAACCGTAACTCCAATTTTAACATGTTGTGTATGAAAATTGATTAAATTTTTTATAGAATTTGAATATGATGTTATTTTTACCCATTAACCATTTTTAAATTATGTTTAGTACATATTCAAATGCCTTATAAAACATTCATATCCTTTAAACCATAACTCCAATTTTAAAATGTTGTATACGAAAATTGATTCGAAAAATGTGTAGTATCTAAATATGATGTTGTTTTCATCTATTAATAATTTTTAAAATGATATCTAGGATGCAACCTTAATCAGTTGTGCATGACCCGTATTTTTTTTTCATGGCGGTGCTGATCCAGATTAAAAATAAACCCCTGAGCAAAAAAGATGGAGACGAAAGAAACTCTCTATAACTACACATGCCCGTCTGGAAATAAGGTTAAACAACAAGTGATAGGATGCCATGTGTTCAAATAAAGAACGTAACGTGTGGTTATTGTTTTTATGCAACGCGCGAGCTCTTTTGCTAAGAGAAATACATGCCTCTAGGAAACCCATATGCTATGTTAATCTGGCATGATGGAACACAAATAATTACGCAAATACTTCCTTCGTCCGGAAATACTTGTCCTAAAAATGAATAAAATAAATGTATCTATAACTAAAACAAGTCTAGATACATCCATTTTTAAGACAAGTATTTTCGAACAAAAGAAGTAATTGGGACTTAGCTGATCGACTTTTCTCACAAAGTTAGCCATGCATGCTAGATAGAGTACTGTATTTGTGTACGGATGGGTGCAAAACCATGCATAGCGTGTGGCAGCCCACAAATCCCCGTTTTCATTCCTTTAATTATGTTTATAAATCCCAGTTTTCATTGCGTGCGGCAGCAGGGCATGCAGGTCTTCCTTTGATTATGGAGAAACCGGCTATTAATGGCACTCAATTGATTGCGCCAACTTGTGACCCTTTCTCATCCTTTGTTGTCTTCGATTTTCAAGTCTACTGGTTGATATTCATGGAAACTTGCAATTATAAATAAATTGGTGGGATTTATCGTAAGGATCCGGTGTGGGACAATTGAGCCATGAATACCCATGAGTTATATGTTTTTCTTTACCTAATATTAAAGGAAGGCTTGTTTCTTCACTTTTTTTCGTTTTTGGTGGGGTCCAGCAAATTTTCGTCCGTCATGGGACGCTGGGTTAATTTTTACGTTCATCTGTGAATTTTTTGAATGATTGGGCCGGCCCATGAACCAGCTACAATGACATATACTGTAGCTAAAAAAGAAGCGTGACCTGGGAATCAAACGCAAGATGTCATCCTACAAACATCACACTACAACCAATTCACCTACAGAGCTTTTGTGGTCACAATGCACTGCAAAATTTTAAGAACCAATCCGGAATGCAGATATGATTTTTTTTTAAATTTTGAACGCAATAGTTTTGAAGAAAATACCAGAATGTTTTGTGAAGCGAAAATAATTTAAAATTTTGTAAGCATAATTTTTCAAAACCTAAACATTTAAATAAAATAAGAACATTTTCTGAAAATAATGAAGAATCTTTCAAACAGGAACATTTTTTAAATTCAAAAATAAAATGTGGAAACAGAAACATTTTTTTAAACTCCAGAACAAAAATGGAAATCACAAAAGAATTGAAACTCCTGAAAACATGGAAACATGAACATTTTTTAAAAATTGAACAATTTGTGTAGGCGGGAACATTTTTTTGAAATTTTAAAATACTTTCTGATAATTTGAACAAAAACATTCCAAACAATTTTTTGAAAAATCCAAACAAAATTTGAAAACACGTTTTTAAAATATTTTCGACCATTTTGTAAATGTGAATATTATTTGAAACTCCTGAAAGTGAAAACATGAACATTTTTTAATTTGTGAACATTTTCTGAAGATGGGCACATTTTCTGAAATTCTGATAGTAATGCATGAAACACGATCAATTTTTGAAAAATTGAAAAGCACAAACGTTTTAATATATGGAAAGGGTTTGCTTGAATATTTATCCCACCTCGCTTTGATCGTCAAAAATTCACCAGTTCTTGTACGTCAAAGAGTTGTTGAGAAATCATCAAGCCCAAAGAAGGGTAAGGTGCAAAAGTGAAGGAATTAAAGTTGGCTCTAAATAAATGAAATTGTGGGAATAGAGCGTGACGAACGAATTAAATGTTGGCTCTAAAGGGAAATGTGCGAAGTATAAAATAAGATAAGAGTGTTTATATCATTACTTTAGTGATCTAAACGCGTGTATATTAGTTTACGGAGAGAATATAAAATACTTGATTGGAGTGGTATATATAACTGGTGAGTGATGGTTGAATCTTAATGCGCACTATCGAAACAAATCCGAAGATGTATGCAAACGAGAGATGCTCTTGCCTCTATTAATTTTCTATTAGGAAGTTAGACCGTCGTGCTGCAAAAGAGATTATATAAACGCTGTTAGGACAACAAGTCACACGGACAACTTAGCAAAGCTGACTATAAGGATGACTGCCATTGCTGAAAGTCAAACATGTGTTGTAGCGAGTTGGATGAGGAGTTGTAAAGTTAACTAAATGTAGATTTTAGGATTATAATAAGAACTAATTGCTCTTTAGCACCGGAGTTGTTTTTTATTCTTGTTGCAACGCACGATCATATGTGCTAGTCATGATATATTTGTAAAGTACTCTTTTGTAGCAACAAACATATTGTAGCTCAATTGGTAACACAGCTTCAAGCTTGTATGACATTACGAGGGTCATGAGTTCGATCCTCATGGAAATTCTTTTTGCCGGTTTGTATTCTTCTTTATATAGAAGCCCGGTAGCAGCCCATAAGAGAAATTTGTGCGACCCATAAGTACAACGTAGAGTAAGCTGCGCAGACGACGTGCGAACTGCGAAGCCACGCCGGTCGGCCCGTGCGTACGAAAGAACCGATTGGACCAAAAAAAGTGGAAACACAACCCGTTTTTTAATATTAGATTAGATAAAGATAGGAGAACAATGATATTTCTCTATTCATCTAAGTTCAATTCTCAGACTTGATATTGGTATTTGTATATTTCTCTGAATTTATTTCAAACCTTTTAGGGATGTGTTCATTGGTAGATGACGTTTTCGTCGACTACGAAGCGTCTGTAAAGATTTCGTCAATCTCAAAATGATATGCCGACTCAGTTTTGAGTGCTCATAATGATAGGATGTGCGTGTATACATTCATAGAGGTGAATGTGTGAATGTATACGTGTAAGTGAACGACTTCGATTATAATTAAAAATAAGGAATTTTGTGTTTACCACAAACTTAAATGGAAGATTGATATGCCTTGTATCCTTTGATTGGAGATACTCATTTCAGTGGCACGTTTAAGACAGACATGAAAATAATTAATTAATTTAAGATATGCAAAATCATACGCTATAACAATATTTTTTCTATTAAATCATAACGCTTTATTGTTTTTTCAAGCATGATGATTTTGTTAATTTCAAGATAATGTGCCGGCTCGGTCTCTCGTAAATGCTCATAGGATAAGGTGTACATGCGTGCATTTATAGGGATGAATGTATGTGCGCATGAGCGTTTGCGCTTGTACTTTAAGAAAACATTTTTATAATTAAGAGTGCATCATTTTAATAATGATTAACATGACATTTTTACTAATAAGAGGATGCCAATTTTATTATTAAAAGCATGACATTTCAACAATATTAACATGACATTTTTTATTAATAAGAGGTTGGTAATTTGATTATTAAAAGCTTGACATAAGAATAATAATAACATGGCAGTTTTATTAATAGAGAAACGACAGTTTTATTATTAAGAGCAAGGCATTTTAACAATAATAACATTTCATTTTAATCAACTAGTTGATACCCCGCACGTTGCTGCGGGGCTTCCTTTCTTTTATGAGTAAATCAATTGAAAAGCACATATTCGATGAATAGAAAGGAAATATGTCTCGAAATATTGAACAAATACATTTACATATGAAGTTTTCATGTTTGGGATCCGATGAAATGTTGATATTTATGTTTGACAAATGTTGGAACAAATACATTTCTACACAAATATACAGAGGTTTATCCCTAACATGCATATGGATTCCTCCGTAGTTAGGTTTGCTTGTAAGATCATTGAATTAATTTTACTACACTTGGTTGGCCTATAGTGGCTTCAAATGAGCCATCTGTCCACCTGCACACAAATGTTCAAATTAGTGTAGCCAAGTATTTACCACTGGAAATAAAATACGGACATCAAAATTAAATGTTGCATAAGATAGTAATGGTAAAGCACACTTATAATCTAATAATTGTGTCCTCATGCAAGGCATCAGCAGCCAGGTGAGAGATACGTGCAAACATCCAAAGGCATGATGAATAAGATACAACTATATAACTCTTAAAATTGGCAAGGAATATGTACTGGCTTATAGTTGTAGGTCGTACTTTGTCTACAAAATCTCCTATTTAGATTTTTTTACCTTTTCTATTCCTAGCAAAGCAACAATTAGAAGTTGGGTTGTCCTTGGCATTCTTGATTCGTGAAAGATGCCGAAATGAAGAGTAAATTTAGGAAAATAACAGGAAACACGTGGACAATGGAATATTCTATTTGCTTCGAATATTTTGGTTCAAAACCACGCCATTCAGATTGCCGACGGGTACAAGCTACAACATCTCCTAGTCAATGAGGCATGACGGTGGATATTTTTTAACATGAACTATGCATTGTATAGATATAGGTAGGGAAACAATGTGCACGGCTCAGTAGTTGTTTGACAATCTAATGTACTCATTTTCTAATTTCGATGTTGCGCATGAACAAATAAATTAGGAACTCCGGCCCTGTATCACTAGTAGAAAACAGGACTTTGCTCCAGACAGAGCCAGCCCATTAGTCCCGGTTCAGTAACGAACCGAGACCAATGGAGGCAACGATCCCGGTTCATGAGGGCAGGAGGCCGGCTGGGCCACGTGGGGCATTGGTTCCGGTTCATAGGACCCCTTTGGTCTCGATTTCAGACACCAACCGGGACCAATGGGCCTTGCTCCTGGCACACAACCATTGGTTCCGGTTTGTGGCTGGAACCGGGACCACATGGGGTCCTTTAGTCCCGGTTCCAGCCACGAACCGGGACCAATGAGATGCCTACATATACCCCCTCGCCAGCGACCAGAGCACTCCACATTGCTCTGTTTTTTTGGCCGGCGAGGGAAGAGCTTTGTGGTGCTCTAGCTCACCTCCTATGCACATGAGGTGTTCGATGAAATGCTCAAGCCACACTTAAGCTTTCTCCTCTCTAAGCTCCTTGCCAAGCTCCATTTTCCTCAAGATTTGTCTAGGTTTGGCGGTCTGTCCTGTCCCGTCCCCGTCCTCACCGCCATCGATCGCCCGCGCCCATCTCAGTGCCGGCACCATCGTGGTTAGCCTCTTCTTCTTATCTTCTTTCTAAAAGGAAAAAAGTTTTTACTTATATGATTTAGATAGATACTTGTGTAATTTTCTTACTTTTATTATTGTTTGTTATTATATAGTGCGATGGTTTTCGTATCCGCCTCCGTCGGCCCTCGTCCTGTCTATGATTCGGATGTGGTATATATTATCTTTTATAACTATTTGTTTTATTTAGTGTTTATGACAATTATGCCGACCAACGTGACATAGATTTTTTAATCTACGAGGGGATAGTTGAACCGGAAATTCCAACCCGCATAGCAACTCTTGTTGAGAAGTTAAATTTGGTTGAAAAAGAAAACAATGACTTGAAAGAAAAATTACAAAGAGTTGAAGAGGAGAAAATGAAGTTGGAGTTGCATGTTGCCGATGTCGTCGACGATCACAAGACCAAGATGGATGCAATGCGCTTGAAGATTAGAAAGATTAGAAAATATGCCATTCATACTGAGGCTTGGTATAATTATGCCGTTGGATCAATTGGTACCTTAGTAGCGGTTATGATCGCATTTGTTGTTGTATTTAAATTTTTTACATAGTTTCGATGTATATTTTAATTACATGCTCTAGAGAGCTATATGTTGTTCAATAATGAGAACTATGTATGAACTGTATGTATTTATTTTGGTCACTATTGTACTTTGGCTTTAATATGATGATGAATTTCTATTAATTTGGTCACTTCTTTATTCATGATATGTTGTAATGGTTTTTAATACACTTTAGTATATAACATGCTATGTGGGTGAAATGATGATACCATGCCAACTTTAAACATTTTCAGAGTTCATTTGAAGTGCTTTTTGATTTCAAGGTTATTTAGCTCAAAATAATCAGTAAGTGCATGAAAAATACCAAATGAAGTCTAAAAGAGTTGAAAATTGATGATGTGGCTTTGAATGGTGCATTTTGACCACACCAAAAGTATGGAGTTCAGAAAAGTTCAAAAAAATGAAATCCCTTTGTAACAGATAAGTTTTCGTTCGAAACCGTGATACTTCGAAAGAGATTGTCCATTTTGTACACGAAGTGCATCCAGTTTTTTCCGTAACCCTCTCAACTTTTTAGCACATGCTATGTGGGTGAAATGATGATACCATGCCAACTTTCAACATTTTTAGAGTTCATTTGAAGTACTTTTCAATTTTAGGGTTATTTAACTCAAAAAATCAATAAGTGCATGAAAAATACCAAGTGTACTCAAAAATGGTTGAAAATTGATGATGTGGATTTGAATGGTGCATTTTGAGCACACAAAAAGTATGGAGTTTAAAAATTTTCAAAAAAATGAAATCCCTTTGTAACAGATTAGTTTTCGTTCGAAATCGTGATACTTCGAAAGAGATTCTCCATTTTGTACACGAAGTGCATCCAGTTTTTGCCGTAACCCTCTAAACTTTTAGCACAATCTATGTGGGTGAAATGATGATACCATGCCAACTTTCAACCTTTTCAGAGTTCATTTGAAGTGATTTTCAATTTTAGGGTTATTTAGCTCAAAAATCAGTAAGTGCATGAAAAATACTAAATGAAGCCAGAAAGGGTTGAAAATTGATGATGTGGTTTTGAATGGTGCATTTTGAACACACAAAAAGTATGGAGTTCAAATAAGTTCAAAAAAATGAAATCCCTTTGTAACAGATGAGTTTTCGTCCGAAACTGTGATACTTCGAAAGAGATTGTCCATTTTGTACACTAAGTGCATCCAATTTTTGCCGTAACCCTCTCAACTTTTTAGCACATGCTATGTGCGTGAAATTATAATACCATGCCAGCTTTCAATCTTTTTAGAGTTCATTTGAAGTGATTTTCAATCTCAGGGTTATTTAGCTCAAAAAGATCAGTAAGTGCATGAAAACTACCAAATGAAGTCAGAAATGGTTGAAAATTGATGATGTGGCTTTGAATTATGCATTTTAACACACAAAAGTATGGATTTCAAAAAAATTCAAAAAAATGAAAACCCTTTGTAACAGATTAGTTTTCGTTCGAAACCGTGATACTTCGAAAGAGATTGTCCATTTTGTACACGAAGTGCATCCAGTTTTTGCCGTAACCCTCTCAACTTTTTAGCACATGTTATGTGGGTGAAATGATGATAACATGCCAACTTTCAACCTTTTCAGAGTTCATTTGAAGTGCTTTTCAATTTTAGGGTTATTTAGCTCAAAAAATCAATAAGTGCATGAAAAATACCAAATGAAGTTAGAAAGGGTTAAAAATTGATGATGTGGCTTTGAATGGTGCATTTTGACCACGCAAAAAGTATGGAGTTCAAAAAAGTTCAAAAAAATGAAATCACTTTGTAACAGATGAGTTTTCATTCGAAACCGTGATACTTCGAAAGAGATTGTCCATTGTGTACACGAAGTGTATCCAATTTTTGCCGTAACCCTCTCAACTTTTTAGCACATGCTATGTGGGTGAAATGATGATACCATGCCAACTTTCAACCTTTTCAGAGTTCATTTGAAGTGCTTTTCAATTTCAGGGTTATTTAGCTCAAAAAATCAGTAAGTGAATGAAAAATACCAAATGAAGTCAGAAAGGGTTGAAAATTGATGATGTGGATTTGAATGGTGCATTTTGAACACACAAAAAGTATGGAGTTCAAATAAGTTTAAAAAAATGAAATCCCTTTGAAATAACATACAAAAATAGCAAAAATGAACATAGATGCGCTTATATAGGTAAAATTCGACCTGAAATCAGATTGAAATTCAGTTTGATTTGAGGTCAAATTTCCCATATAAGGGCATCTATTTTAAATTTGGAAGGAACTCAACAAGGCAGAGAGGGGTGGACTAATAAACCGGTGCGAGCGCCCTCGCTTGACGAGGTGGGACTAGACTCCCCGCACAGCCAGGACCAACCCTTTAGTCCCAGTTGGTGGCTACAACCGGGACCAATGCCACCCTTTCCTCCCGGTTAGTGGCACCAACCGAGAGTTATGCCACCCTTTAGTCTCGGTTGGTGCCACCAACCGGGACCAAAGGTCTCTGCTTCCCGCCCTTTGGGCTGACGAAAAGGGACCTTTGGTTCCGGTTGGTGGCACCACCGGGACTAAACATGCGTATTAGTCCCGGTTGGTGCCGCCAACCGGGACCAATGCTCTGGGTATATAAGTAGCACTTAGGAATTTTCAGTTCTATTCTCTCCCCCGACGACGCCGACGAAATCGACGCCGTGAGGCTGCCCGCCTGCTGCCCGCTGCCCCCACCATTGCCGTCGTCGTCGCCCCAGCCGTTGCCACCGCCCGCCGCCCCCATCGTCGTCGTCGCTCGCCGAACTGCATGACACCGCCAGGCTGCCGGACCGCGCCCTCGCCGACACGCTCTCCTCCCTGAGCCCTTGCCGACACCCTCGCCGATGCGCGCTTGCCGAGCCCGCCGTCCTCGTCCCCGTCACCGCGCGCCACCCCGAGCCCGCCGTCGTCGTCCCCATCCCCATCGCCGCCCCATCCCCGTCGCCTCCCCGTTGTCATGTCGCCCCGTCGCCGCCCCATTGCCGCCCTGTCGCCGCCCCGTCGCCGCCCCCCAATGAGCCCCCCCTTTCCCATTGTCCCCTGCTCGGATACGGCAACACGAACACGGCGACATGGGATATGTATGTCGTTTTCGCTGAGTTAAAGAAAGAAAAATAATGAAAATATGTCATGATTTAATGAAAATATATAATATATGTATGTGGCTATGTATGTAAAAATGGATATACCCCCTCCCCGATAACTTCGACATGAGGGGGGGTCGATATGCCCCCTCCCCGATAACTTCGACATGAGGGGGGGTTGATATACCCCCTCCCGGATAACTTCGACATGAGAGGGGGTCGATATACCCCCTCCCTGATAACTTCGACATGAGGGGGGGTCGATATACCCCCTCCCCGATAACATTTTTTTCTAAGTTACTTAGGTAAAATGTTCACCCGCCCGTCTCGATAAACCGGGCGACCAACTCTCGAGGCCACCCAAACCCGAGAAAAAAAGCGTTGTCGATATACCCCTTCCCAATAACATTTTTTCTCTAAGTTACTAAGATAAAATGTTCATATAGAAAACTCCGGTAATATAGATTTATCAAGAATGCCCCATTATGGATGTGCACAAGTTGATCCAATTTTTTTCTGATCCCATATATATATATATATATATATATATATATATATATATAGTGTCATGTTGTGTGTCAAAGTATTGAAGAAATCCATGGCTTCATTATCAGCCGGAAATAACCGGCGTATGATGTTACGAAGCTCTTCAAAGTTGTTTTGGAACGGAGTTCCAGATAGAATAATCCGCTTTTTGTTATGAATTTCAGCAACGGCCTTCCAAATAGCGATATTCGGAATGCTCTTGCCGAACTTCATACCAAAAAGCTAATTATCCTATCTGGGACTTCATTTGGAAACAATTTTGGAGGGCTTCGTACCATTATGCGCCTATTACTTCTGGCTAATGATGAAGCCGTGGTTTTCTTGAATCCGTTGACACTAGACAACGTGACATATAGAAGGGTAGATGAGATCAAGAAAAATATGGACCATTTTCTGCACATCCAGAATGGCGCCATTTTGTTAAATCCCTAAAAGGTTAAGAGAATCCCGGGCCTCTGGCCCGACCAAACCCTAGAAGCGTTGAGGGCCACCCCTAACCCTGGAAGCATTGTCGAGGCCACCCAAAATCATAGAGAAGTATATTAATTGCCATGTTTTAATATTTGCAGAAACTATGGATCAAAGAGACTTGGAACAAGAACAGTTTTGGGGGGACATAATCCGAGCAAGCAATACTGATGCTATCTTGTCGTATCTCAATGACACCGATGATATTGAAGGAGAGGAAGGACATGATCATGATGGCTCCGGTGACCGAATGCCAGAGGAAGAAGGAGACCATGGTGACGGCTCCGGTGACCGAACGAGGGAGGGAGATGTTGCAAAGTCCGGCGAGGTATATATATTAATTAAGCATGTGCTGACTAGCTAATTGATGCATTAATTGTTTTGGTATGTACATATATTAACTCTTATATCTTCTTTTATATAGCCCTCTGGATCAAGCCAAACTTCGGTAATGAGATGAGGCCCAAAGAAAAGGTCGAAAAAGGAAGAAAGGTTCACGATCACAGCACTCGCGGACGATGGCCTACCGATTGAACCAAAGCGGACCAAGGACACATTTGCTGCTCAGTGCGGAGCTATTGTTAGGGACAACATCCCGATCAGCATCAAGCAATGGAATAAGCCTAAGGACGACGCCCGTGATGGTGATTATGTCACCGATAGACAGAAAGATGATCTTTGGACCGCGCTGAAGGCAAATTTCACCCTACCACCAGAGGAGGATCCGAATAAGCCAGTTATAGAGCCATTGGTCAAGGCGTGTGCTCTTAAGAAGATGGCAGATCTATGCAGGAGGTGGAAGAATGAGTTGAAATCAAAGTTTGTCGACAAAGGGAAGACTCTAGAATTCATCGGCCGATTTGAGAAGATAAGAGATCACTGGCCCGCATTTGTGGCCTACAAGACATCGGAGAAGAGGAAGAAAATGTCCGAGACAAAAAAGATCAATGCTGCAAAGAAGCAGTATCACCATCACACGGGGTCAAGTGGCTACCTCAAAGCCCGTCTGTTGTGGGACAAAGCTGAGAATGACCTACTTGCTCAAGGGGTCCAACCACAAACATATAACTGGCCAGACCGTTCAAGGACTTGGTTCTTCGGGGTTGGGGGAACTTTGGACCCTAAAACAGGGAAGTGTCGTTGGACGAACGAGCAACTTGCAATACCCATCACGAAGCTTCAGAACTATATCACCGCAGCGCAGGAAGGGACGTTCATTCCTGACAGAGAGAAGGATGAGCTGACTGAGGCCCTAGGGAATGCTGGGCACCCTGGACGAACACGAGGCACACCAGGCTCCGTTTTGTGGAAGGTTGGCTTTCCTGATGTAGACGGTTACAGAAGCCGGCAGAGAAAGAGGAAAGCGGAGCTGAGCGAAACGCAGAAGCTCAATGCAAGACTAGAAAAGCTAGAGGAAGATGAGAGCCAACGAGCTGCCGGCCAACCATCTCAGCGGCATGAAGATACCCTGCCATCTCAGCGGAGAAGCGGTGTGGCTTCCACGGAGCTCGTTTAGCTTGACTTCACGGCTCCTAGCTACCCCGTGGATACTATCACGGAGGTTCAAAATTGCGAGCTTTTGACAAAATTCCGGAACCTCACTTTCAAGGCGGCTCTTGGCTCTGTTGCACCTCCTCAACCCAACGGATCTTTTCACTGCCCACCGATTCCACATGGCTATACTGTTGTGATGGTGGATGAAGTAATGGAGGGATTTGATGATCTCGAGCTTGACCACCTTACTGGTGAAGGGGAGAAGAAGCTGGTTAATGCTCTGAGGAGTACATGCCTATGGCCGAAGGAGTACATCAAGCTTCCAAACTGGATGCCTCCGTCTCCTCCTCCTCCTCTGGTGCATGAGGGCACTCCTCCTCCTCCTCCTCCGCGAGTGATCAGGGCACTCCGCCTCCTTCTCTGGCTCTTCCGACGCGTGACGGCACTCTGCCTACTCCGACGCGTGAGGCCACTCCGCCTCCTCCTCCGACGCGTCAGGCCACTCGGTCTCCTCCTCCTCCGGCGTGTTAGGACACTATGCCTCCTCCGGCACGTCAGCCACGACGGAAGAGAGACGCCGCCGCCACTCCGGCGGCTAGCAGTACAATAGGCAGGAAAAAATACAATTTTGGTCCAAGCCTCAAGCATGTTACAAAGTTACCATACGAGAGGACTGACAAAGAAAGTGCTGCAATCAGTAAAGCCGAAGTGGATGCCCATTTTGCACGGAAATAGCCACCTCCGAAGGAAACGGTAGATCCAGTGAAAGCGAAGCGCACTCTGGATGCCGTGAAGCGACCATCACCACCTCCGCTGCCATCAAACTGTGACCGCTGTATTATAAAGACATATACCGCGCAGCGGTTGGGAAGTACTTGTAGTGCTGTACGAGTCAAAGAACGAAGAAGTGGGAAAACAATTCCCCAGTTCGGCAAACAGGAGAAGCAATCGTGCCCTCCGCTCAAGGTGTCTAGCGACATTGCTAATGATCCGGTGATACTGCCAGGTACCAAACTTGGTGATTACTTGGGGGTGATGTAGTTTTTGAAATGGCTGAGGTAACCAAAGAAGAATACGAATACTTGCATGGGAAGCCTCTCGTCAAACCTGATGATCCTCCTCTAACATCGTGCATGTACAAATTGCATGAGTGGTACATGAAAACCTGCAGGGAGTTTGGGAGAGACACTATGTATGTGGAAGTGAAACCAGAGCACGAATTCATTGGACTTGTCGTGATGCCTATTGAATTTGTGGAGTTATTTCAGTTATACAATCAACAGACCCTCAACAAACAACTCATGACTGCCTACTGTCTGTAAGTATTACTTTTATAGTTAAGTCTCTAGCTCAGCTCGTTCATTGCATGCATATATATATAATTATCATCACTATATTATGAAGATTGAAGATCGTCGAATGCAAAAAAGAAGGAATCTTCGATGTTGGTTTCATTAGCCCAGATGTCATAAATGAATGGTCAATACGAAATGAACCCGCAGCGACCAAGGAGAACTTGCTAAATTCGTTCCTTGCACATTAAAACAAAAGTGAAATACTCTTTCCTTACAACTTCAAATGAGTGTTGTTGTCTTCTCTGTATACTCGGTTTTGCTTACTCAAGGTTAAGTAATGTAATTGATGAGGTATATATGCGTGCGCAGTTTCCACTTTATCTGCTACCCATTTAGCTTGACAGAGCATTAGTAACTGTTTTAGACTCGAGACGTAAAGATCCCGAGAATTATGCGGACATGACTGCAATGCTCAAGAAGTAAGTTCAGTCAATACCGGGACCATATCGGCATGCAACTTCCATTAATTTCTTAATATCAAGTAATCATTTTCTTTGCCTGACAGGGTTTGGAAGAATTTCATCCGAAAGGTTCTCGGTCTAAAGAAAGAGTTTCGATTTACGCACCGCAAAGTAAGTAGTACTAGCTAGTTCCGCGCATCAATTTCATCAATATATCATTACCATGCTTGCTTACCAGTTTGATTGAATCCTATTCTCGTAAAGTGCTTGTACCAGAAAGAAGGGACTCTTTTATGTGGATACTATGTATGTGAGTTCATTCGCCACTTGACCTCTGAGCGAGAGGGCTTCTCTGACAAACAATTTGAAGTACGTAAATAATATTCACAATTTTATTTTATACATTATCATCAATTGTGTTGAGTTTTATTCATATATATGCATGTATTGACCCCCTTCTTTAAATTAGATCTCGAAGATGCAGGATGAACTCCTACCACATGATCGCATACGAGCAATTCAAGAGGAATTGGCAGGATTCTTTCTTGACCATGTCATACCTGAAGGCAGAGAATACTATATTAATTTGTGCTTAGATCTTAGGGATTGTAAGAGATCTTATATTGTATATATGTAGCTAGTAGCGTTGGATAGATATACGGAAACTTGTTGTTCAACCAATCTCTCGGAGAAAGAGAGGTCGCTCACTTCTTTGTGTGTATATGTTCATGACGATCTTGTGTACTTAATGGTTCCTTCATTTGCTTACTAGCTAGAGTGTCGAGTTCTCTCTATCGTAACTAGCTAGCGTCGACCAAGAACGGAGAAAGAAAGGACACTTCTCTCTATTAATTAGCTAGCTAACACAATATGAAACCCCTAAATTAACCGTCCACCCCCCTTTCAAAAAAACAAAAACCCTAGCAACTGCCAGATGCTGACACATGGATGCCTTTTGGTCCCGCTTGGTGTTACCAACCGGGACTAAAGGTCCTCCTGCCTGAGCTCCCCGTAGCGGCCACATGGAGCCCCTTCTGTCCCGGTTTGTAAGTGAACCAGGACTAAAGGTTTAGGGCTTTAGTCCCAACCCTTTAGTCCCGGTTCCATAACCGGGACTAATGGGCCTTTGGAACCGGGACAAATGGGCCGTTTTCTACTAGTGTACCAAATCAAATAGCACAATTTAAGACCAATATGAACAAACCATAAACATGCAATGTTGGGGTGGAAAATAATGCATACATCCATCTATGAACATGATTAGGAGGGAGTAACCAGCAGGCCCAAGGGGAAATCCAAATTTCTCTGAGCACTGTAACTTCTATGAGAGGACATATCTATCTGTACTATATACTAAAGCGGCAAGCCTTTGGTTTTTCTCCCTTTTTTGATTTTTTTCTTACATTTACTATTCATCTATGTGGCAGAAAGTAATAGTAACTATGTGTGAACATTACTTTTAGTTTTTTTAAGCAAAAACCGTAGAACAACATTTCTACGGTAAAAAAAATTATAAATCAAAATAGATATAGTACAAGTACAAGGATCAGAGAGACCCAGGGAAAAAGAAAGTTAACTAATGCCCATTCTTGTAAACATTGAAAATAAAAGATTAGAAATTATTGTTCACCTAGTGATTGAATTCTTCTGAATGCTTATTTTTGATTATGCTGAAGAAGCTTTAGAACCTTCTTGATGTGAAATCTCCAAGATTGAAGTGTGTGCTGAATTCCTCTAGAGATTTTGTCATTTCTCTGATTCCAAATTGTCCAACAACCCAGAATTAGAATTTCTACCGCAAAAGCTTTTGGGAACTATTCAATTGCAAGTAAGGTTTCCTCATAGAAGGAGGTCCCTCTTTTCTTATTTGGAATTACAGATTTCCAACAGTCCTGGGAAAAGTCACAATCCCAAAGCAAATGTAAGTTTGTTTCTTCAACATTCTGATTATAGAGAGGACAGAAAGGATTATCAAGATGCATTCCTTTTCTCTGTAGGGGTGATCTAGTGTTTATTCTGCAATGAGCAACCATCCAAAATAAAATCTTATGTTTGAGCCCGCTGGATGTTCTCCAGATTAGGTTAAAGATTGGATGTCCAATATCATCTCCCATGAGAAATTTGTACATCTTCATAGAAGAATATTTGTTGGTCAATCCATTACAAATATATATGTCTTTATCTTCATGGTTGATGATGGGCATCAGAGCACCCAATTGCAAAAACTGATCATAGACCTAAGTGGACATGGGTGTGTGGAAGTGCTCAACCCAGTTTTCAGTTTTCAGATAGACTAAACTCATGAACAGACAAGGAGTCCTTGATAGCAAAAGAATGGAGTTCTGGGAATTTTTGTTCCATGGGTTCAGTTGTCCAGTTATCCTTCCAAAGAAGGATTGCATGTCCTGTCGAAATCTGGTAGGTACTTGCAGTTTTGAATTCAGGCAATATTTTTAGATGAGATTTCCACCAGAATGAGCCCTCCATCTTCTCAAAAGGAACAAAGTTATTGTAATATTTCTCCCAGATAAGTTTGACCCAGGGAATGTCCTCCTTGTTAAGAAACTTATATAAGTTCTTCATCATTAGGGTTGTATTATGAGTGCGAACATCTTGAATACCAAGCCCTCCTCATTCTTTGGGTTTGCAAACCTTAGGCCAAGCTATTAAGGCAGTTCCCTTGTCTATGCTTCCATATTTTCTCCAAAATAAGTGCTTGAGATATTTATTGATTTGTTCTATCGCCCCAATTGGAAGAGCAAGTGTGCACATGAAGAAAATTGGTAGAGAAGCAAAAAAACAGACTTGATTAACTGAAATCTCCCATCATATGTAAGCATTGTGGAACATCCATAAAGCCTTCTTTCAATACTCTGCATTATAGGGTTGAAGTCTTCAATTTTTAGCCTGGAGGTGCTCCTAGGTAGCCCCAAATGTAAATGGGAAGGAGCCTTGCTTACAGTTTAGGATAGTTAGCAATGAAGTCATTAGAGGCTCAGAGACATTGATTGGCACAATGATAAACTTGGTGTAGTTCACTTTTAGTCCAATGCAATCAGCATAATGGAGAATCAGGTTTTTAAGATGCATGAGCTAGGATGGAACTGCTAGAAGGACAACAATGGTGTCATAGCATATTGGATCACAGGAAAATCTAGACATGCGGAACAAGGGATTGGGGGGCTAATTAGCTAGTGATTCATGGCCTCATTCAGAGTAGTTTGCAATAGATCTGCTGCAAGAACAAATAAAAGGGGAGACAAAGGGTCTCCTTGCCTAACTCCTCTTTTGATGTGAAACCTTTTCCCTGGAACTCCATTAAGCAGAACATCAGATGTGCCACAAGACAGGATGAGAGTAATCCAAGATAACCACCCCCCCAAAACCCATTGCTCTTAGAATGTCAATAATTGCTTGATGATCAATCATGTCAAAGTTCTTCTCAAAATCCAGCTTAATGATCACAATTGGTTGTTTGGATTGTTGACACCGATGAATGTATTCAAATGTCCAAGCCAAGTAGTGTTGAATAGATCTATGCTTCAGGAAGCCATACTGATTGATATGAACTAGATTAAGAGTCACTTTCTACAGTCTGTTGTAAAGCAATTTGTTGATAATTTTGATGGAGGAATTCAACAAGGATATTGGTTTGAAGTCATTGGCAGTTTCTGGATTGTTTGTTTTTGAAATTAAGGCGATAAAGGAATCATTGATACTTTGAAGAGAAATTATTTATTTCCTAGAAATCATGTACTGTCTTATAAAAATCAGGAGCAATAATGTCCCAGAAGGTCTTGATGAAAGCACCATTAAATCCATCTGACCCGGGAGCTTTATCCATTGGGCAGTTTTTAACAACCACATCAATTTCCTTCTTTGAGAAAGGAACCTCCAAGTCTTCTAGCCCACGAATTTTCTTGATAAGGGAGGTGAGTAGCAGTAAATTGCTTTTGGGAGAAGTCTATCCAAGCCTATCTTTGAAAGCCTTCCAGAGAATTGTTGCTTTGGAAAAGTGCTCAGTATGCTCATTACCATGTTCCTCTTGGATGGTGTCGTGGATTTGTCATGACAGATGTCTGGGTGAATGGACTTAGGTTCGGGGCAGAAGCACAACTATGTGGCGGCTTGAAGGGGTTGGTCGGAATCGAGAGACGCGAGTCTACCCAGGTTCGGCCCCTCCGATGGAGGTAAAAGCCTATGTCCTTCTTGTCTGGTATTGATGATGAAGAAGATCTCTCGGTTACAAGGATGCTATTTTGCTACCTCTAATCACGAGAGCCTCTAATTTGTCCGTCTAAACTTGTGGACTTGTGCACTTGTCTTTCTAGGGGTGCTCTACCCCTCCTTATATAAGTGGAGAGGGTAGGTTTACAAATAGAGTCCTACTAGGAGTAGGATTAGGACTAGTATCTCTAGAATCCTATTTTGGGTCTTGTTTCCTTTGGGGGGGAGTCTTTCTCTCTTTGGTCCTTCTCTTGTGAGCCGCCTGGCGCCGGCTTACACGCCGGGTCTTGGGCCTGATCATTAATAAAATGTCATGTCTTGACCGGGTCTCTTGTGAGTTGCCAGGCCAGGTCATACCGCGGGGTATATCCCCGACATTAGCCCCCAGGTTAGCTTGAATTTTTTCATGCTAAGCTCCTGAAATAAGAGTAACAAATATGTTAAGTGGCCGGCTTATAAAATGGCTTCTCAGAAATTCGGGTATTTTCTGCATATGAATGAGTCGTCTTGATAATCATCTTGCTTGTCAATGTCCTTTGAAAAATATAGAACAGAACACCCATATGCCATTGAGTCGGCTTCCAATACTCTTGGCGGGTCATCTCCGCTGGGTCATAATCATTAACGATGTCGGGTCATTATCGTTGGTGACGCCGGGTCAAATAACTAGAATCCAGCTGACTTGATAAAATGTTGGGATGAAAATCCATCTGATGTAAAACCGGACTTCCATTGTTGTGAAGCAGGGCGGCTTATATAAAATCTGGCGGGTTATGATCTTTTGATAACGCCGGGTCATAAATGTTGGTGACGCCGGGTCTAACAACTGAACTCCATAATCAACATCTTAAAAATGTTCCACAAAGTTTTTGATATGTCCATATTACCTGTAGCCCCCAAGCTCCGAGATTATCCATGATAACTTGGTGCTTTGCAATAATATTTTGGACTGTGTAGCCCCCAAGTGTCGGGTTGTCTTGCTTGCAGTAGCCTGGGACTTATAACTGTCTTATACCTTATGAAACTTCAGCAGGTGTAGCCCCCAAGGGTCGGCTCATCATCATGTGATGGGTCGGGTCTTCAATTTGAACCATATAATTTGTTTGAATCTGAATACTATAGCCCCCAAGTGTCGGGTCGCACGCCTGCGGCGACTTGGGACTTCAGAAATTTTGATCTGAGCGGTGTAGCCCCCAAGTGTCAGGTCAGTAAGAATTACTGGGCTGGGACTTAGAAAAATATAGAAAGTCAGGCTCATCTCCTTGAGATAATATGGTCTTGCTGATGATGTAATGATTTGAAAACCGGCTTGCATTAGCCCCCAAGTGCTGTGGTGCATGCTTGCAGTGACATGGGACTTTTATATTTGATATAAACTGGACTATGTAAGAATAATATGACTCACCATAATTTGTTGAATGAATCCTTGACCGTGGTTGTAATATAACCCAGAATGAATATCCTGGAATAATTCCTTTGTCTTTGACATGAAATCCCTGCTCGTGGTTGTGGTGCAACCCGGCAAATATATATTGGAGAAATCCATGAGTGTTGTAGATTACTACAGAGCACAATTGAAGAAATCCGAGAACCGGTCAATTAGATGACACGGCATTATATCTGACGGGGCGGCTCTTGAAAAATAATAAATTCTCCGAGCTGGCTTGAAAACCTAATCATTTAGTATTGGTTATGATAAACCATGAAGATCTAGCCAAGTTGGCTGTTAAAGATCCATTTGCTCTTTGCAGAAATTTTTCATCATACTTAACGGCGGCTCATCTTAAGAGATAAGACCTGCAAAAAAACAAGACATAATAAATTCTGCATTGTTGTAAGGGCGGCTTAAAAAAGCACAACCCGGAGATGTTATATCTTTCTTGATTTGTTTTTTTGAATTTTTTTGAACAACTCATGTGCCGGTTCTACTGGGTTGACTCGCCACTTAAAACTCCTTAACAGTACAGGGTCTCTGTGAAGATTGGCTGTTAAGTTTTTGAACCGGCTCAAGGTCTCTAAGCGAGATTAACAGAAAAGAAGTGTGATGTCCCAAAAGAGAAACGGTAGGGCATGAGTACCCTGATAGCCCAAAAACTGCCTCTCACGTGACATAAATCCGTCATTTTAACCTTAAACAATAGAGGGTCCTCAAGGATTAACTATCTAAGAGTATGAATGGGCCACATAGCGGAGAGTCAGCAGTAGATGGGAGAGTTTATCCTTGCTTTCCGTAAGCTGGCCCTCGCGTGACAAGAGCCGCCGTTTTAACCTTAACCATTACAGGGTCTCTATGGAGATTGGCCATCAATTTCTTTGAACCGGCTCAGGATCTCTATGCGAGATTAACTGATAAGAGTTCGGCGGGTCACCTAGCAGAGTAGCATCAGCTTATAGGCAGGTTTAACCCTATTTGGCTTAAGAGCCAATCAAGAGGGTGTGTAAGCTACACCCGGTGGGTGGGAAGCCCCCAAGTGACCTTTGTTGATGGAATCAACTGTTTGGCTTAAGAGCCGACCGATAGGGTTTGATAAGCTACACCCGGTGGGTGGGAAGCCCCCTAGACGATCATGTTGACGGAGTCAACTATTTGGCTTGAGAGCCGACCGATAGGGTTTGATAAGCTACACCCGGTGGGTGGGAAGCCCCCTGGATGATCATGTAGACGGAGTCAACTATTTGTCTTGAGAGCCGACCGATAGGGTTTTGATAAGCTACACCCGGTGGGTGAGGAGCCCCCTGGACGTTCATGTTGATGGAGTCAACTATTTGGCTTGAGAGCCAGCCGATAGGGTTTGATAAGCTACACCTGGTGGGTGGGAAGCCCCCTGGATGATCATGTTGACGGATTCAACTTTGTGCACCATCTTGTAAGTCGCCATCTTGTAAACCGTCATCTTGTAAACCGCCATCTTGTATGAAGAAACGGCAGAAGCCTCCAAGTGACTTTATGATGATCCAATGAATCCGGGCACCCGTGTTTGAACGGTATATCTCGGCGGTTCGTCCTCTTGGTCAACTTTTTAATTCTTTCGCCAATAATGTAATAGCCCCAAGGATTGGGTTTTCTCTTGCAAAGACCTGGGGTTCTCTTGAAAAATGACCAAATGTGTCTTGCCATGTCTGTAGCCTTCGAGTCTTAAGTTGACTTGAAAAGGCGGCTTGAGAATCTCCACTGAAAGTTGAGGTTGGCCGTGGCGGGTTATCGATGATCCTGTATGATTTGTTTCAATAATCCGGTCGATGGCTCGTCCCGGCTGGTTGTTGAAGTGAACCAAACTGTAACGACGATGACTTGTGTGCCTGTCTGTTGGGCGGCTCGTATCGACGAGCACCGCACTGATATGTTGATGTAAATCAAACTTTTGGTGGCGTCTTGCGCGCGTTCGTTGGGCGGCTCGTATAGGCGAATGCCGCACCAATATTGTCAATATAGACTGGACCGCAGGGGCAACAACTTGAGCATGTCCATTGGGTGGCTCTTCCAACTTTATGTGGCCCCGGCGTGTTGATATAGACATAGAAGTCAGTTGCGGCGTTGTAAGCCGGTGCGGTTGCGAGGGACGTCCGCAACGCTGTAAGCCGGCACGAACGGCGAGTCGCCATCGCGTTGTTAAACCAGTGCGTTTGGTGAGTCTCCCGTGGTATTTATAAACCGGCGTGGGCGGTGGGCCGCCCGTGACGTTGTTAAGCCAGTGCAGACGCTTGAGGCAGCTGCAACATGGTCGATGTAGGCCCGGCCATGGGGATGGCGGCTTGCGGACGGTACCGACGTGTTGTTGTAGACCGGGTCGTGACAGCGGCGGCTTACATGCAACTATTGAGTAACACGCCGCCAATGATCACCAGTGCATAATAAGTCTGGCACACACTCCATCCCTGCAATATAACGCCATTTGAATAATCCTCCTGCGCAAAAAATATTGCAAAAAAACTGAAGTAATTGTTCTTGAAAGAATTAGTACATATGAAAAAATACATAAGATGAATATCACCTGAATTTTTTAACAGCAGAACAGCACACCGCCAGGTTATGACATCACTTTTTTCCGCTCCTCACCATTCTTTTTTTATCCTCTCACCACCCATACAGCGCGGGGCTTAGAGGCAAAAGCCAAAGCGGGGGCGGGTTTGGCTGAGGTGGGGTGCAGGAGCGGCTCATGGCGGAGAGGCGGCTCAAGGCAAGGCAAGGGTGGGGCAGAGCCATGACGGAGCAGCGAGGTAAAGCCGACCGGTGCGGCGGGAGAGCCGGCGCTGAGCGGAGGCGTAGCGGGTGATACAACGGCGGTTGGCTTGGCGAAGTTTTGCACGGCGTAGCGGATGAGACGAGGCGGGTCGGAGGCGATGCTGTAGGGGCGCTGGAGAGTCGCCGGCGGAGCAAACACTCAGAAGAAACCCGGCCGATGCGGCGAGGGAGTGGCCCGGACGAGGACAACGCAGAGGTGATGTGGAGCCGGAGGCCGGCATAGCCGGTGAAGCGGGGTGGCGGCCGGGCCACCTGGGGCGAGTGCACGATGGCTCAAAGCAGCGACGGATCAAGGCGGAGCAGCGGCCGAGCCGGGTCGCAGGCGCAACACAAGGTGTGGCCTCGGTAGAGGCGAATGGGTGAGGCGAGGCCGTGGTTAAGGGGCGTTGGAGAGCCGGCGTGCGCACGCAAGAGCCGAAGGCTGCGATGGCAGGTAAGCATAGAAGAGTCGGCCGAGCGCAAGAGACTCGGAGGCCGCGGGGGAAACATCTCGGCAAGGCCACGGTGGCTGTAGCGGCTGGCACGCGAAGCAGTCGGTAGCCCACGGCGCAGCGACAGGGCAAGGTGAAGTCGGCCACAACGGAGCCATGGCGAGGCGAGCAGCAGCAACTGTAGTAGCGGGCCGGGGAGGCGGCCGCGGCGCAGCAAGTGCGATGGCAGCAGGACCAGAGCACCTACTGCAGTGCAGCTCGAAAGAAACCCTCTGGGTTGTGGTCCTTCTCTTCCCTTCTGTATTTTTTCTTTCACATGCAACATGGTAGACAACTAGCAATTGATTGATCCTTTCTTTTGTAATCTTCACGTGGCATAGTGAGTACGTATTAGAGTAGTACTCTATGGTTGGATTTTGGTTTCCATGCTGGGAACCGGTAGCCTGCCTTGGGACTTGGGGTCCCATGAACTCCAGTTTGGTATAAAAGACAACAACATATCAGGCCGGCGCGTGATGCTGCGTACTCTGCTAGCCCTGAAGCTGCCGGCAATTAATTCATAGTTTATAGAACTCTTGTCAATCTCGGACGCGGTCATGCACGATGAGAATCCTGTCGGTTTTGGCAACTTTTTTGAACGACAGCGGTGAAATAATCTGTAACCCTAATTTTTTCAAACTCGATCTAATCTCATACTGCCAGCTCTGACCAAGGTTGTTGCATGTCGGGTTACTCCATGCTCTTGTTGCATGTTGATTCTTCTTTGTTCGGGCAGTCGTGCTCTTCTCAATCCCCGAAGAAGGGCTTCCTCCAAAAACACAACAACACCGTGCACGTGCCCTACGGTGGGCGCCAACTGTCATGGATTTGTCACGGCAAATGTCCGGGTGAACGGACTTAGGTTTGGGAAGAAGCGCAACTATCTGGCGGCTTGAAGGGGTTGGTCGGAATCGAGAGACGCGAGTTTACCTAGGTTTGGCCCCTCCGATGGAGGTAAAAGCCTACGTCCTGCTTGTCTGGTATTGATGATGAAGAAGATCTCTCGGTTATAAGGATGTTGTTTTGCTACCTCTAATCACGAGAGCCTCTAATTTGTCCGTCTAAACTTGTGGACTTGTGAACTTGTCTCTCTAGGGGTGCTCTACCCTTCCTTATATAAGTGGAGAGGATAGGTTTACAAATAGAGTCCTACTTGGAGTAGGATTATGACTAGTCTCTCTAGAATCCTATTACGGGTCTTGTTTCCTTCGGGAGGGAGTCTTTCTCTCTTTGGTCCTCTTGTGAGCCGCCTGGCGCCGGCTTACACGCCGGGTCTTGGTCCTGGTCGTCCTACGACCCGCCTACCGGGTCATTAATAAAATGCCATGTCTTGACCGGGTCTCTTGTGAGTTGCCAGGACGGGTCACACCGCGGGGTATATCCCCGACAGATGGTATGGATGAAATTCTTTCTGTATTTAATAGTTGCTTTGTCTTGAAGAAACTTGGAATTCTCATCCCAAATTTGACTCATCTAATGGTGGCCCTCTGTCTCGAGTAAATTCTCTAAAAACATAGCAATGTGAGGAAATCGTCTTTTAGAATGTTTTTGCGAGTTTTCAATGTCTATGAGTGGCCTAAACTCTTCAAAGATTCCCACATTGCAATCACCTCATTTGTTGCTTTGATTCTACCAGACAAATTGGGTAGATTCTTGCTCCAAATCTTCAGGACTTTTCTTAATCTTTTGAACTTTGCAGAAATGAGCTTGGCACTATTATTCTCCTGCAACGGTTGTGACCATATGCTTTGCACTACCTGTTTGAAATCTTTGTGCTCTAACTAGAAATGCTCAAAATCTAAAAATTTGAGCTTTTGGAATGTTGGTGCCAATGGAAATCACACAAGGAATATGGTCTGAAACATGCTTGGCTAGAGGGGTGATCATGGTGTTAGGGTAGTTGGCAAACCAGCACTCTAAGGTAAACACCCAATCAATTTTTTCTAATAGGGGAGTTTGCTGCATGTTGCTCCATGTATTACTCCTACCTTTCAAAGGAATTTCAGCTAGAGCAAGGGAGCAAATCACTTCATTGAATTTTAACATTTCACTAAAATCCCCATTTCCTTGGTTCCTATTTTGTGGATATCCAATATAGTTGAAGTCCCCTGCTATTATCCAATCTATGTCATCATCCATTTGGATATTCTTAAGCTAGTCTAGGAAAATAACTCTACTAGATGAGTCACAAGGTCGATACACATTAGTTAGAATCCAAGAGCTTCCATTTTGATTGGATGTAAATCTCACAGATAAAGAAAATTCATTTTTGAAAAGGCATTCTCCATGAAAAACAGAGTCATTCCAAGCAATTAGTAATCCACCAAAGGCTCCATCAGAAGGGGAGAATTCAAATTTTGTAATTCTCCTAGGACAAAAGTTTTTAAAATATGCATTATCAAAGCTCTGTGTGTGTGTGTGTGTTTCTTGAAGACATACCACTGAACAATCAGATTCATCTATTTCGTTTGAAAGAGCAAGCCATCTGTTGGTAGAATTAAGACCACTAATATTCAAGTTCAGAATTTTCCGGTCTCTATTCATGAAGTAACATATAAGTTGGGTGAGCAAGTAGGTCGCAAACTGGATTTCTTTATGCCACAAATAAACATGATGTGGGAAACCAACCAAGCAACTCTCCTCCACGAGTTCAGTGGCGTCACGATGGTGCAACATGTGGGCCGATGGTGATGGGGAGCTAGCCTCGCATGCGGCGGAGGGCTCTAGTGCGTGGTTGGCACGGAGATGGCTCTGACCCCAAATCGGAGGTGAGGGCTGTGATGGTAACTAAGTAGGCGGCGGCACCATCCTCCCTCGGCCTAGATGCCAACTAAGAGGGCGACCTCTTGGTCGTCTTTCGTGATGACGATGACACCGATCAGGCAGGGGGCAGAGGCAGCTGTGGCGCTACTGGCCGACGACAACGAGGCTGTGTGGTTCCACCTTAGGAGTCTGCTCTCCTGCGTCGTGCTCCTTGTTGGAAATATGCCCTAGAGGCAATAATAAATTAGTTATTATCATATTTCCTTGTTCATGATAGTCGTTTATTATCCATGCTATAATTGTATTGATCGGAGACTTAGATGCACGTGTGGATACATAGACAAAACCATGTCCCTAGTATGCCTCTAATAGACTAGCTCATTGATCAAAGATGGTTAACGTTTCCTAGCTATGGACATGAAATGTCATTTGATAACGGGATCACATCATTAGGAGAATGGTGTGATGGACAAGACCCAAACTACAAACGTAGCATATGATCGTGTCAGTTTATTGCTACTGTTTTCTGCATGTCAAGTATATGTACCTATGACCATGAGATCATGCAACTCACTGACACCGTAGGAGTGCCTTGTGTGTATCAAATGTCGCAACGTAACTGGGTGACTATAAAGGTACTCTACAGGTATCTCCGAGGGTTTCTGTTGAGTTGGCATGGATCAAGACTGGGATTTGTTACTCCGTGTGACGGAGAGGTATCTCAGGGCCCACTCGGTAATACAACATCACAACAAGCTTTGCAAGCAATGTGACTAAGTGTTAGTCACGGGATCTTGTATTACGGAACGAGTAAAGAGACTTGCTGGTAACGAGGTTGAACTAGGTATGGAGATACCAACGATCGAACCTCGGGCAAGTAAGATACCGAAGAACAAAGGGAACATCTTACGGGATTAACTGAATCCTTGACTTAGAGGTTCGATCGATAAAGATCTTCATAGAATATGTAGGAACCACTATGGGCATCTAGGTCCCGCTATTGGTTACCGACCGTAGATGTGTCTCGGTCATGTCTACATAGTTCTCGAACCCGCAGGGTCTGCACACTTAAGGTTTGGTGACATTTCGGTAGTATAGAGTTATGTATGGTGGTGACCGAAGGTTGTTCGGAGTCCCGTATGAGATCTCGGACGTCACGAGGATCTACGGAATGGTCCGGAGGTAAAGATTCATATATAGGAAGTCCTATTTTGGTCGCCGGAAAAGTTTCGGGCTCATCGATAGTGTACCGGGAGTGCCGGTAGTGTACCGGGAGACCATCTGGAGGGGTCTTTCGACCCAAGAGGCTACATGGGCTGTGGGAGAGTATATACCAGCCCTTTATGGGCTGGTGGAAGTCCCACACAAGTCCCATGCGGCTGGGAAGAAAAGCCCAAAGTGAAAAAGGTGGAAAAAGGCCAAAAAAGGAGGAATCCTAGTCCTACTAGGATTGGAGGAGGAGTCCTCCTCTCCTCCCCACTTTGGCCGACCCAAGGAGGCTTGTCCCTTGCACCAAGTCCTCTCCTCCCTCCCTCTTAAATATACTCGAGGTTTTAGGGTTTTTTGCACAGAATTTTTAGCCACGTGCTGCCCGTTCCTCCAGTGCATAGTTTCTCCTCCAGATCGGATTTTTGCAGTGCTTAGGCGAAGCCCTGCCGGAATTACTCCACCACCATCACCGCGTCGCCATCATGCTACCGGTGAACTCGTCTACCTCTCCGCTCCCTCTTGCTGGATCAATAAGGCGGAGATCATCATTGAGCTGTACGTGTGCTGAACGCGGAGGTGCCGTCCTTTCGGCGCTAGATCGGAAGGACCGTGATCAAGATCGCGAGACGGATCGTGATGAGTTCGCGGGATGAATCGTGATGAGTTCGCGGGACAGATCATGATTGGATCGCGAGACGGATCATGATGAGTTCGCGGGACGGATCGTGATTGGATCGTGGGACGGATCGTAATGAGATCGCGGGACGCTTGGCGATTTGGATCGCGAAGACGTTCGACTACACCAACCGCATTTCTTAACGCTTCCCGCTTAGCGATCTACAAGGGTATGTAGATCCACTCTCCCTCTCATAGATGCTCATAACCATGGATAGATCTTGCACGTGCGTAGGAAATTTTTTGTTTCCCATGCGACGTTCCCCAACAATGGCATCATGAGCTAGGTCTATGTGTAGATGAGATCTCGAGTAGAACACAAAGAGTTTGTGGGCGTTGATGCTTAGATTTCTTGCACACTTGGTCGTGTTTTGGTTCAGCGGTTTTGTGAGATGAAGCGGCCCGGACCAACATTACTCGTACGCTTACGAGAGACCGGTTCCCTCAACTGCAACTTGTTGCATAGATGGCTTGCGGGTGCCAGTTTCTCACTTTAGTTGGATCGGATTCGACAAAGGCGGTCCTTGAGAAGGTTGAAAAGCAACTAGTGTATCACCATTGTGGTTTTTGCGTAGATGAGAGTTGTTCTTGCTAGATACCCGTAGCAGCCACGTAAAACATGCAACAACAATTAGAGGACGTCTAACTTGTTTTTGCAGGGTATCTTGTGATGTGATATGGACAATTACATGATGTGATATATGTGATGTGTGACATGATCATGTGATGTATAGATTATCACGACTTGCATGTCGTTGAGTACGGCAATCGGCAGGAGCCATAGGGTTGTCTTTAATTATTGTATGACCTGCGTGTCAATCATTAAGAGCTATGTAATGCTTTACTTTATCGCTAAATGGTAGCAATAGTAGTAGAAGCATGTTGGGCGCGACAACCCCGATGGCGACACGTTGATGGAGATCATGGTGTCTTGCCGGTGACGATGGAGATCATGCTGGTGCTTTCAAGATGGAGATCAAAAGCACAAGTTCATGGCCATATCATGTCACTTATGATTTGCATGTGATGTTAATCCTTTTATGCACCTTGTTTTGCTTAGGACGACGGTAGCATTATAAGGTGATCCCTCACTTAAATTTCAAGATGAATTGTGTTCTCCCCGAGTGTGCACCATTGCGAAAGTTCGTCGTGTTGAGACACCACGTGATGATCGGGTGTGATAGGCTCTACGTTCACATACAACGGGTGCAAGCAAGTGTTGCACATGCAGAACACTTGGGTTAAACTTGACGAGCCTAGCATGTACAAATATGGCCTCGGAACACAAGAGACTGAAAGGTCGAACATGAGTCATATAGTAGATATGATCAACATGATGATGTTCACCATTGAAACCACCTCAACTCACGTGATGATCGGACTTGAGGTGGTGAATTTGGATCATGTATCACTCGAATGACTGGAGGGATGTCAATTTGAGTGGGAGTTCTTAAGTAATATAATTAATTGAACTCATTATCATGAACATAGTCAGTAGTGTCTTTGCAAACTGTGTTGTAGATTACTAGCTCACGCTGTAGCTCCCTTGAATTTTTATATGTTCCTAGAGAAATAGAGTTGAAAGATGATGGTAGAAATATTGCGGACTAGCTTCGTGATCTGAGGATTGTCCTCATTGCTACATAGAAGGCTTATGTCCATAATGCACCGCTCGGTGCGCCAAACCCTCTAGCGTTGTTTGTAGATGTTGTGAACATCTGATAGGCCCGTTCTGATAACTACTTGATAGTTTAGTGCGTCATGCATTACGGCTTAGAATTGAGACTCCGAAACGTTTTGAACGTCACAAAACATACGAGATGTTCTAAGAGCTGAAATTAGGATCTCAGGCTCATGCCCATGTTGCGAGATATGAGATCTCCAACAAGATTCTTTGCCTGTAATATGAAAGAGAATAGCTCAATTGTTGAGCATGTGCTCAGATTGTATGGGTACTACAATCGCTTGAATCGAGTGAGAGTTGATCTTCCAGATAAGATAGTGATTGATATAGTTCTCCAAGTCACTGTCACTAAGCTACTAGAACTTGGTGATGAACTATAAAATGCCAGGGATAGAAATAATGATCCCTGAGCTGTTCGCGATGTTTGACACCGCGAAGGTAGAAATCAAGAAGGAGCGTCAAGTGTTGATGGTTAGTCAAACCACTAGTTTCGAGAAGGGCAGGAGCAAGGAGGGAAAACTTCATGGATAGCAAGTCAGTTGCTGCTCCAGTGAAGCAACCCAAAGTTAAACCCAAACTCGAGACTAAGTGCTTCGATTATGAGGAGAGCCGTCGCTGAAGCGGAATAACCCTAGATACTTGGTAGATAAGAAGGCTGGCAACGTCGACAGAAGTATATCTGATATACGTGTTATTTATGTGTACCTTGCTAGTAATCCTAGTAGCACATGGGTATTGGATACTGGTTCGGTTGCTAAATGTTAGTAACTCGAAGTAAAAGCTACGGAATAAACGGAGCACTAGCTAAGGGTGAGGTGACGATGTGTGTTGGAAATGTTTCCAAGGTTGATGTGATCAACATCGCACGCTCTCTCTACCTTCGGGATTAGTGACAAATCTAAATGTTGTTTGGTGTTTGCGTTAAGCATGAACATGACTAGATCGTGTTTATTGCAACACGGTTATTCATTTAAGCTAGAGAATAATGATTATTTTGTTTACATGAATAATACCTTCAATGGTCATGCACCCAGTGAGAATGGTTTGTTGAATCTTAATCATAGTAATGCACATGTTCATAAATGCCGAAAGATACAAAGTTAATAATGATAGTACCACATACTTGTGGCACTGCCGCTAAATGTCATATTGGCATAAAGCGCATGAAGAAACTCCATGCTGATGGATCTTTGGACTCATTCGATTTCGAATCGGTTGAGACATGCAAACCATGTCTCTTGGGCAAGATGACTAAAGACTCCGTTTTCTGGTTTGATGGAGCGGGCAAGTGATTTATTGGAAATGATACATGTTGATGTATGCAATCCAATGAGCCTTGTAGCATGCGGTGGATATCATTATTTTCTTACCTTCACTGATGATTTGAGTAGATAATAGTGTATATTTACTTAATGAAACGCAAGTCTAAATCGTTTGAAAAAGTTCAAGCAAATTCAGAGTCAAGTTTAAGATCATCATGACAAGAAGATAAAATGTCCGCGATATGATCGTGGAGGTGAATATCTGAGTTACGAGTTTGGTATACAACTTAAGACAATGTGAAAGTTGTTTCACAACTCACGCCACCTGGAACACCATAGTGTGATGGTGTGTCATAACGTCATAGTCGTGCTCTATTGGATATGGTGCGAATTATGATGTCTCTTATCCTTTTACCACTATCGTTTTGGGGTTATGCATTAGAGACAACTACATTCACTTTAGATAGGGCATCATCTAAATCCGTTGAGATGACACCGTGTGAATTATAGTTTGATAGAAACTTAAGCTGTCATTTCTTAATGTTTGGGGCTGCAAAAATTATGTGAAAAAGGGTTTTCACCTAATGAGCTCGAACCCAAAGCGGACAAATGCATCTTCATAGAATACCCTAAAGACAGTTGGGTAAACCTTCTATCTCAGATCCAAGCGTAAAATGTTTGTTGCTAAAACTGGGTCCTTTCTCGAGAAAGAGTTTCTCTCGAAAGAATTGAGTGGGAGGAAGATAGAACTTGATGAGGTTGTTGAACCTTTGTTCAACCAGAGAGTAGCGCAGCGCAGGAAGATGTTTCTATGAAGCCTATGTTAGTTGAAGAGGAAGTTAATGATGACGATCATGAAGCTTCGGATCAAGTTACTATCGAACCTCGTAGGTCAACAAGGACGTGTACTGCTCCTGAGAGGTACGACAACCCTGTCTTGGAGGTCATGTTGTTGGACAACGATGAACCTACGAGCTATGGAGAAGCGATGATGGGCTCGGATTCCAACAAATGTTTAGAGGCCATGAAATCCAAGAAAGGATCCATATATGAAAACCAAGTATAGACTTTGGTAGACTTGCTCGTTGGACGGCAGGTCGTTGAGTACAAATGGATCTTTAAAATGAAGACAAACGCTGATGGTGAGTGTCACCATTTATAAAGCTCGACTTGTCGCAAAGAAGTTTTCGGCAAGTTCAAGGAGTTGACTACGATGAGACTTTCTCACTCATAGCGATGCTAAAGTCTGTTGGAATTATGTTAGCAGTTGCTGCATTTTTCAATTATGAAATCTGGCAGATGGATGCCAAAACATCGTTTCCTTCCTTAAGGAAAGGTTGTATGAGATACAACCAGAAGGTTTTGTCAGTCCTAAGGATGCTAAAAGGTGAGCAAGCTTCAGTGATCCTTCTATGGACTAAAGCAAGCATCTCGGAGTTGGAATATACACTTTGATAGGTGATCAAAGTTTTTAAATCTATACAAAGTTCATGAGAAACTTGTATTTGCAATAAAGTGCGTGGGAACACTATAGAGTTTCTGATAAGTACATGTGGATGACATATTGCTATTCGGAAATGATGTAGAATTTCTGGAAAGCATAAACGGTTGTTTGAAAAGAGTTTTGCAAAGGAAGACCTGGATAAAGCTACCTAATTGTTGAACATCAAGATCTATAGAGATAGATCAAGATGCTAGATGAGACTTTCAATGAGTACATACCCTGACAAGATTTTGAAAGAGTTCAAAATGGATCAGTCAGAGAAAGAGTTCTGGCCTGATTTGTAAGGTGTGAAGTTGAGTCAGACTCAAATCTCGACAACGGCAGAAGAAAGAGAAAGGATGAACGTCGTCCCCTATGCCTTAGACATAGGCTCTATATTATGCCATGCTATGTACCGCACCTGGTGTGTGCCTTGCCATGAGTCAGTCAAGGGGTACAAAAGTGATCCAGGAGTGGATCACTGGACAGTGGTCAAGATTATCCTTAGTGACTAAAAGACTAAGGAGATGTTTCTCGATTATGGAGGTGATAAAGAGTTCGTCGTAAAGAGTTACGTGAATGCAAGCTTTAACACCAATCCGGATGACTCGTAGTAGCAATCTGGATACGTATAGTGGAGCAGCCATTTGGAATAGTACCAAGTGGAGTGTGGTAGCAATGTTTATGGTTTGACATAGAGATTTGCAAAGTACACTCGGATCTGAATGTCGCAGACCCATTGACTATAAGACCTCCCTCACATGCAGAGCATGATCAAGCCCCAGAACTCATTGGGTGTTAGATTCATAACAATGCGTATCACATGGTGATGTGAACTAGATTATTGACTCTAGTGCAAGTGGGTGACAGTTGGAAATATGCCCTAGAGGCAATAATAAATTAGTTATTATCATATTTCCTTGTTCATGATAATCGTTTATTATCCATGCTATAATTGTATTGATCGGAGACTTAGATGCATGTGTGGGTACATAGACAAAACCATGTCCCTAGTATGCCTCTAATAGAGTAGCTCATTGATCATAGATGGTTAAGGTTTCCTATCCATGGACATGAGATGTCATTTGATAACGGGATCACATCATTAGGAGAATGGTGTGATGGAGAAGGCCCAAACTACAAATGTAGCATATGATCGTGTTAGTTTATTGCTACTGTTTTCTGCATGTCAAGTATATATTCCTATGACCATGAGATCATGCAACTCACTGACACCGGAGGAGTGCCTTGTGTGTATCAAACGTCGCAACATAACTGGGTGACTATAAAGGTACTCTACAGGTATCTCCGAGGGTGTTCTTTGAGTTGGCATGGATCAAGACTGCGATTTGTTACTCCCTGTGACGGAGAGGTATCTCTGGGCCCACTTGGTAATACAACATCTCAACAAGCCTTGCAAACAATGTGACTAAGTGTTAGTCACGGGATCTTGTATTACGGAACGAGTAAAGAGACTTTCCGGTAATGAGGTTGAACTAGGTATGGAGATACCGACAATCGAATCTCGGGCAAGTAACATACCGAAGAACAAAGGGAACATCTTACGGGATTAACTGAATCCTTGGCATAGAGGTTCGACCGATAAAGATCTTCGTAGAATATGTAGGAACCAATATGGGCATCCAGGTCCCACTATTGCTTATTGACCGTAGAGGTGTCTCAGTCATGTCTACATAGTTCTCGAACCTACAGGGTCTTCACACTTAAGGTTTGGTGACGTTTCAGTAGTATGGAGTTATGTATGGTGGTGACCGAAGGTTGTTCGGAGTCCTGGATGAGATCCCGTACGTCACGAGGATCTCCGGAATGGTACGGAGGTAAAGATTCATATATAGGAAGTCCTATTTGGGTCGTCGAAAAAGTTTTGGGCTCATCGGTAGTGTACCGGGAGACCATCGGGAGGGGTATTTCGACCCAAGAGGCTATATGGGCTGTGGGAGAGTAAATACCAAACCTTTGTGGGCTGGTGGAAGTCCCACACAAGGCCCATGCGGCTGGAAAGAAAATCCCAAAGGGAAAAAGGTGTAAAAAGGCCAAAAAAAGGAGGAATCCTAGTCCTACTAGGATTGGAGGAGGAGTCCTCCTCTCCTCCCCACTTCGGCCGACCCAAGGAGGCTTGGCCCTTGCGCCAAGTCCTCTCCTCCCTCCCTCTTATATATACTGGAGGTTTTAGGGTTTTTTGCACATAATTTTTAGCCACATGCTGCCCGTTCCTCCAGTGCATAGTTTCTCCTCTAGATCGGATTTTTAGAGTGCTTAGGCGAAGCCCTGCCGGAATTGCTCCACCACCATCACCGTGGCTCCATCACGCTGCCGGTGAACTCGTCTACCTCTCCGCTCCCTCTTGCTGGATCAAGAAGGCGGAGATCGTCATCGAGCTGTACGTGTGCTGAACGCGGAGGTGTCGTCCATTCGGCGCTAGATCGGAAGGACCGTGATCAAGATCGCGAGACGGATCGTGATGAGTTCGCGGGAAGGATCGTGATGAATTCGCGGGACAGACCGTGATTGGATCGCGGGACGGATCGTGATGAGTTCGCGGGACGGACCGTGATTGGATCGTGGGACGGATCGTGATGAGATCGCGGGACGCTTGGCGATTTGGATCGCGAAGACATTCGACTACACCAACCGCGTTTCTTAATGCTTCCCGCTTAGCGATCTACAAGGGTATGTAGATAAACTCTCCCTCTCGTAGATGCTCATCACCATGGATAGATCTTGCTGTGCGTAGGAAAAATTTTGTTTCCCATGCGACGTTCCCCAACACTCCTCTCATACCCGCCGCCAAGGACCTGCAGTCACGGTCCCATTTCCCCTACTATCTTTGAGTACATTTTTCAATCTGCAACTTTAGCTTTTTGTATTAGAATTGGTAGGGGTAATCTATAGTTGCCGTGTGCATTTCCAGTATGTAGTGATTTTGCAAGTTTTGATATGTGCCCCCACAACATTTTCGCCATGTTGTTTGTTTACGAAGAACAATTTTTGCCATGAAACATTCTCATAATTTGTCATCTCTACAATATGATCTTTTCTGATTTTCAATCATCTTACATTGAGAGGTGTCATGGCAATATTCTACCCGCGTTTACCATGGTAAATTTCAGTTTGTGGGTTTCGGTTAGCATTGTAGGTATAATATGTCGTTGCCATGGGGAAAATCCATTTATGCACTGATAGCAAGTCGATATGTATCCCCACTACAATTTTTCCATGTTTCTTGCTTAGGGCAAATCAAACCATTGTTTGCCCTGAATTTTTTTGGCGTGTATGACCCCGATCCAACGATTCGTGTTTTTTGTTGTTGCGATGAAACTAAAAGAAGATTGTGTTGCCATGTATATTTATGGTGTGTTGCAATTTTTTTAATTTTGTAGATTTGTTTGCCATGGAAACTAGAATCTTATGTTGCCATGTGTTTTTTAAAATTTTATGGGTGTTTTTGACATGGCAACTAGAAGCTTTATGTTGCCATGACGACAATATTTGTTGTGTATTTTCTCACACCTATCTGAAAAATATTGCCATGGCAATTGCTTTTTTGTTGAAAACATGGAAATTTCTACATTCTAACTTAGTTTTGCCATGAAAAAACTTATGATCTTTTTGCCATGCTTTTTTCTTGTATGAAAAATTGAGGGTTTCCGAATATGTTTCAGAAGTCATGGCAAATCTTCTTTTTATACCATGTAAATCTAACATAACATGGTAATTATTACCAGTGTCTCATGCCAAATTTTCCTTGTGTCCACAAAAAATATAATCTATGCAGTATGACAATTTTTTTGAACTTATCATGCCAAATTCCTATACTTGCTATGGCGTGTGGCAAATTTGATGACTAATCCATGGTTGATATTATGTCCATTTTACCATGCTTCACCTAGCAATATTATGGAATTCACCCGACAGCAAATTTGTGACGACATTGATTAAGCTAATGGAGCATGGCAACTTAAGTTCATGGATCATGACAAAAAAATATGTTTTGCAAATAGTTTTGAAATAAAAATCTTTGTAATATGACCATGGCAACTTAAGTTAATGGATCATAGCAAATGTAGGTTATGGCTCATGGCATTTTTACTACATGCATACATACATGGTAATTTTCCCTCACACAAATCATGACAATTAAAATTGAATCACCATGGCAAATCTTAATATGCATTTGCCATGGCAAATTTGTTGTGTGTGTTTACATGCATGGCAAATTTATCACTTATCGCACTTACCAAGCATTTTGTAAATTTTGAAACTTGTCATTTTTTAGTTGATGTTTTTGGTTTTGAACATCATGGGAATTGGGTTTGTATGTATCATGGTAATTTTACTCTAATTTTTCATCATAGCAATTTTACACTAACTTTGCCATCATGGCAAACTTATACATTTTTTTGCCACTAATGAACTTTTTTGTATAACCATCATCGTAAGCATCTTTGTGTGCATCGGGGAAAACTTAATACCTTTTTGTCATGGGAATTTTCCGTGCATGACATGCATAATCATCTTTTTTATTTTACATCATGGTGAATTTTTTTTCTTTGCAACAAGGCAAAAAATAACACTTTCTATGTGCTCATGGCAAATTTGGTTTATGGATCAGGGCAAATGTAGTTTATACAACATGGAAATTTTTCACTTTTGTGGACCATGGCAAATTTCATTGTTTTTCAACCATGGCAAGAATTACTTTTAATTTCCCATGGCAAATTTTCCTTTATTCTGGCATAGTTAATCTTCCTATATTGCCATGGCAATTGTACTGTACCATACACGAATAATTTAATTTTAAATGCTCATGGAAAAAATTACTTTCAATTTTCTCCACGACAAAATTTATATTATGGACAATGTCAAATGCACTCTATACAGCATGACAATTTCAATTTTTTGGACCATGGCAGATTTTCATTACTCTTCAACCATGGCAGATTTTCATTACTCTTCAACCATGGCAAAATTTATTTTTTATTTCCCATGGAAAATTCACCTTCATTTTTTCCATGGCAATATTTACCTTCATTTTTTCCATGGAAAAATTACTTTTATGGTCATTGGCAAATTTAATATACAACCGGATAATATTCCGCCCATAAACCGGTGACCGTCTAGCTAGCCAGCACTTCCAAGTCCAGCAAGATTGGAGTGCACCTAGATGGGATAGTAGGCAATAGACAAAATGACACCGTCAACCGTCGGGGCATCGCTGCCATGGCCCGACATTGGCCTCCCAGTTTTTTGTTATTGGGGGGGGGGGGGGGGGTGACAAGAAGGCATGGATGTGGAGTCATGCTTGAAAATGGGGCAACATTAACATCAGCAGGCGTAAGGCCTGCTGGAGAGCGGCTGAGGAGCTTCGTATCTATGATCAGTTAGATAAAAGGATGCATGTGGTTGTAGTTAGTTGAAAGTCGGACCCTTCATAAGTCTGGAATCTTTGTCAAGACACTACACCACAGTCAAGTTTTGGTGACACACCAATCTGTTGGCATAGAGTACATTTGCCGATAGAAACGTTGTAGCTACACCTATGCCGACAAAAGATAAAACAGTCGGAGGACTTACTGTCAGCAAAGGTATTACCGACAGAAGTCTGCTGGAGCTACACTTTAGTCGACTCTTCTATAAGATTGCATAATAACACTAACACTCCTACACCCTCACAAACAGTAAATTAAAAAAAGTGAAATTTTGTGACATCCAATGTTCTCAAACGTTTTAGGTGCTTGCAAATTTTTGTGGAGAAATATCATCCAATGACCTCCCCACATGAGAAACAAAAAATCAGTACTAACAATTGCCCAAAACTTTGAACAATAATATCATTTTCCTGTGTAGAGCCCCTCGGCTGTTTTTTCTGCATGAAATCTTGGAAGCTTGAGCATATTTGACGTCACAAAAATTATGGACTTTTTTCATTTTGTTTTTGTTTTCTGAATTTACTGTTCATGAGAGTGTAGGGACACGCGGGGGCTACCACAGTGCCTTCTGCTGCGGTAAAGCTGTAACTGTTGTGCCCTGTTTTGACTATATGAATAGAACACAGAATGCGTGACACTGCATCTGTCACTTGTCAAACAAAGCGCACACAGTGCTTAGATAATGGCAGCTTGAGTGGTCAGGTTAGATCACCACGGCCTACCAATTTTTGCATAGTACTCTCTCCGTATCAAAATATAAAACGTTTTTTGACATTGTCATAGTGCCAAAAAAAACGTCTTTTATTTTGCCACAGAGGAAATATCTTGAAACAGTGACTGTAAAATGGATGTATATTGCTACGGCAACGAACAATCATGAATAGGGAGTCCTTCTCCAGTCTCCACAAAGGGCGCATATGCAGCGGGGTCAGATCAGCTCAGCTCGCCGGAACTGGACCAAATATAGAGTTCACAAGTCATTCATATTAGCAGGCCAAATATGGGACTCCTACTTTTTGTAGGTAATACTTGATACACTGAGTCAAACTTGCTTTTGGATTTAACTTCAAAATTCCACCTCAAGATTCAAACCGTGCAGTATTGTTTTGCTCAGCCATTCATATTATTAGAAGATCTAAGTAAGAAAAAGTAAGTATCAGAATGGATGCATATATAATTTCCCTTTTTGAATTTTGTTGATGTTATCATTCTGATCATGCAGATTATTGTATTGGAAGCATCTTAACAGTACCTGTAACAGAAACATAAGGCGCATTTGTTGGGAAAGTTGTGACTGATCACATTTATTTCAGTACAAGTACATAACTATCAGAAGGCACTTGCTCACAGAAATGAAAGGCACAATAATCTCCTAGAACATGTATGGAATTACATAAAGATATCTCTTGTGTCGCAGCTCACAGTTTCAGCAAGAATGTTCGTATCTCCATGGGTCCGAGCTCGACGACAAGGGCTTGACTGTCAACTGGGCTACCGGTAATTGGGGCATGACTACTTTCAGTGTCTCCAACAACCCTCCACTTGAGCTTCCTCATGGCAGACTTCTTTTGGTTGGCGGACAGGTTAGTTTCAGTCAATTCCTTGATCTGTGCAATGGAACAGCACTGAGCATTGCGGGCTAGATCTCTTTCCGAAAGAAAAAATACTCATGACTAATTCATGCAACAGAACTTTTTTTTTACAACTAGTAGTTCTTATCATGCAAAGAGATAAAGCACAATAAATTACTTACAGTTCTCTTTCCAAACAATTTTTTCAGTTCAACTTTTGCCATCACTGAATACTGTGGGTCCTCTGCAGCCTGCAACTCCGACAAAAAATATTCATTGAACAAAGTAGAAATAAATATGATATAAACTACAGTTTCGTAAAGTAGGAATATACCTGAAACAAATGTGCCAGGCGGAGAAGTTTGGTACCATCATCGAGAGTCTGAAATATTAAGCCAAACTCTGTTAGTGACTAATAGATGCTATCAATATTAAGATATATAAGGTCCATGGTATTTTTTTTGTTGAGTAATAGATAAATAAATTATGAACCTGCAATGTGATGATTGCCACATTATCAGGAAGACTGTAATTTGCATCCATCATGCTCGCTTTCACAACATTGTAGGATTTCCAACTGCTCTCATCCTGTAAGAACAATATTACAACTGTAGGAATAATGACAGAAAACACTTTAAAAAAAAACAAGCTGAGAGAACTATACAAATATACCTCATGAGCGAAACCAAGAAGAAAGGGTGAATAAACTTTTTGTCCTTGTGTCCTTCGCCAGTGAGCTCCATGTCCAAGCTTGTTGACATTGACATAATAAGTACCCCTAGCCTGTAAGAGTTTATATGAGGCAGAGTTATATTTTTAGATGGAAACATTAGGGACTCCTACTCCATGTATATAGATATTTTTATATGGTGAACATAGTGCATACGATGTCATGTCAGTACTGGAGGAAATAGAAATGGATACAATACTGTGAGTGAATGTATACCGTAAGACCATCGCATTTGCTGTCAACGCAAACAGTTTCACTGAGTGGCTCCCCTACACCTCTGCCATCATCATGAAGTATACGCCTGACATTCACATTATCATGATTAGAGGTTGAGCGTACAAGGACGCACTGAACTTGGTTACACAGATTTGTGATTGACTTCAATAGGTTGAAAACGAAGTTCGTAAAGATCTCTGTAGTTAATAATACACATTAAACGATATATTTCATAGTAAGTTTGAAGATATGTGGTTCCGAAAGAGATAAATGAGAAACTGCTACTTTTAGCTGTTTTAATGGACAAATTGGCATTTCTTTGTAGTTCAAGCTGTCTGCTAGCTTCAAGACAATGACACCACAGTTAGATATAGAAACCAACTAGAATTGGATTGTTCTATCCTGATAAACAACACAAATGTGGTACTGCAATAGAAGCTATAATACCTATGGAACATAAATTCTATTTGACCATCCTGAATACTTGAAGCTCCAACAGCACGATCAACAAGGACACTAAGTTCATATTTCCCATCTGTTACATACATTCCGAGATTGACCTGTATGGTCAACATGAGAGAAAAATCCATAAGAAAATAAAGAAGTTGAAATAACAACAGCCACGAAAGCATGATAAAATAGGAAATTTATTTGGTGAATGAAATACGAGGGAGTGTCACGAGTTCTGAACATAAATGCTCTCTTATACATCCTTTTTGCCCTGGTGGCTTGGCTATATGCAGGTGTAAAATGATTCCAGCTTTATGCCTACTGATGACAGAATAATATAATAAAGTACATAATTTTGTAATAATTATTCTGAAACGGAGGCAAACTATTACCTCTATCAATTAATCAAGAGTAGTTTGACAAAAGTTTGAAAAAGCAAATAAGAGACACAGCTAGCTCTACTTTTAGAAAAAACTATATTTAATATGGTATATTAGAAATCAAAGAGTATATCAGTATTAAAATGTGAATATTGTGCATACGGGATAGTAATTTCCTGCAACCGGTTGAGTCACTTGAAGATTCCAATCTTCCCTGTAATCTCTCACCTATAGATGAAATCACAAAAAACGTCAGTGTAAAGAGAGTACAGAGGCATTCAAAACTCAAAGTATTAAATTCAGATAGATGTTCAATAGGGACTTAATAGTCACCAATAAAATAATTTAGGAAAAAATGAGAAGGTTGACTTATGATGTATTTAAGAATAGTTCGTACAGTGAGATAATTTTGGACCAAGAAACAAATAAACTAACTAAATCGTAACAAATATATGAAGCATAGCTCATAGTGATAGTTACCCTCTTGAGAAAATCTCTTCCATTAGAATCTGTATAAAAAGTGTGGTTTGTGACCATATTTGCTGTCAGTCTTGTGATGACCTCCTTTCCTATGCCATCATCGACCGGGATTGGCCCAATCTTTTACATATGAGAGGAAAAACAAACTAAACTTCAGTGCATGTTTAATAATGATGGATATCATGTTTTCTGGAATGGAAAACTACAATTCAGGCCCTTATTCTCTAAGGTAGAAAAAATTACTAACCGTGTATTCTACTTCAGCATGCTCCTTATCCTTATAGAGTCTTGTAACCTACATATACAATATTTTAACAGATATTCAAAGAGAGCTTTAATATAATTAATACTCCGTATATTACACCTGGAAAAAAAGATGTTAACATGAAGGCACGATGAATTGACAAGTCATAACTGAAACTGTACTAGAAAATAATTACAGCTAAAGTAATTTTGAAGGGGCTGGAGACCGCGATATAGCTGCTAGCTCGACATGGCCAGTGATGACCGCCTTCTGCTGTTGCAAGGCAGTGGCAAAAAAATTACGGCGAAGTTCACCGATGAAGCAATTGGAAAAGAACGGCATAGGTGACCCTGGTGACGAGAGCACCCGGAACAAGTACAAGCTCGACAAGCCCAGTGGAGATCACAAAAACTATTGTGTACAAGATTTTGGAAGAGGTAAGATAGAATAATTGTTTTTATATTTTAACTTGATTTATTCCTCATAGGGGTTCCCTGAATCAAGTCGTAACAAGTCGTAGATCTTATGTCTGTATGGTTAAGGCCGAACCAAAACTATCTTCCTAATTTAAATGACAAGCTTCCACAGAGAGATCATAGGGATCTTCTCCATAACTTGATACTGGATGGACCATATATTACATAACAACTGTGGACGACCCACTACTGACCTGAACAGGAGCCACATTGGGTTAGAAAAAGACGTCAAGAAGTTTAGCTTTAGCCACAAGATATGTTATCATGGTAACCTAAGTTGTTGAAGCTAAATAATATCTAAAAATTTGTCCTATGTAGGATTAGGAAGTCCTATAATCATCTATCTTTTCAGAAGATCTTAGCACATAAAAGTGAAACAGCAGAGAAGGTTTAAATTAATAGCAAAATCAGGTAGCAAATAAAATCCATGTAATGCTATTACTATAGGCTCAAAATTAATCTTAATCCTCGAGTTGACTAAATTTATATCTGACCTGATAAATCCATGGGCTGAATTGCTGGTGGACTTCATCAACCAGAGGTCCACGGATGACTTTTAATGGTATCTAACATAACACAAATATAAATCAATAGATCACATAGAAAATGTATTTAATGTTTGAAATGGTAAATAATGCAGAAGTGAAGTTACTCAAGTAACATCAGAAACATAATCCGAATACTCAAGTGATATCTCTTTTGTTGGGTGTGAGTTAGTGTGCGAGATGGTACAGGAAAACATAACTAGGGCTGCAAACGAGTCGAGTTCGAGCGAGTTAGCCTACGCTCAGCTCAACTCATACAAAAATTCGAGCGAACTCAAAATGTGCAAAGCTCAAGATCAAGCTGTAGAAAGTGGCTCGTGCTCAGCTTGTAACGATCTTGAGTCGAGCTCGAGCTAGTTTAGAGCTAAATAAGATGATTTTTAAAATTGTTTTAAGGAATTTTTTAAAGTAAGATAGGTCTTAAAAGAAAAACTTCATTATAAAATTCAACTTATTCTTTCTCAACTCAAGACTAGTATTTAATAACAAGAGATCATGGATAGTAGACAAAAAATGTGCGTCCATCCTCAAATTTGGCCAAAATAACAAGATATTGAAATCATGGTTGTCCACGTGTCATATTGAGGCTAAATTATCTCCATGCTTAATTTTCATATTTGTCAGTAGGTAAATTGAAGAAACAAATCATACAAAACATTTATGGCAATGGATGATCCTAATTCTGCATAATAATCATAAAGATTATTTAATATAATTATATGATATCAAGCTATTGAGCTAAAATCGAGCGAGCCAATGCTAACTCAAGATTGGATCATTTCTTGACCAAGCTACATAAAGTGTTCATACTCAGTTGATTTCTTTTCGAGTTGATCTCGAGTCGATCTAAAATACGAGTCGATCTCGAGCGGCTCACGAGCCTCGAGCTTTTCTTGCAGCCCTAAACATAACTACTAGAGTCTAGAGGTCATGTGTGAGCCAAGTTGTAAGCCAGGTTGAGTTAAATATATAAGTGTGAAGGTCCTACTCCAAGAATAAACCATCAAGAAATTTCCCCCACAATCCACATCTGTTACAATAGCACCTTGAAAGACTAATTGGATTATATTTTGGCTGTTCATCATGCATTTTATATCTATATATTTGAAGTCTTGTGATATTAGATACCAAAAGGGAACAATAATAGATACCATGCTTTCATCTATTCTAGTTTGCAGAAAATATATCACCAGATAAGTTCAATATACACTATTTATTGTAACTTTTGGAGGTAGGCGATCATCATCAGCTATAGTTTGCTGGGTAGATAAACTAATGCAGAAAAATACAGAAAGCACGAGTAATTTGTGAGTTAAGGTTAATAGGTTACCCTGCTTCCAAAGGGTTCATAGATTATCAGATAAAAAAAATGAACTTAAATGCACAAGTAAGTATTACCGATCTCGAAACAGCAGTTGGTGTAGACCCATCTGGTCTAAAAATATAAGCTCCAGATGCCTGGAGTAAAACATATACAGACAAACAATCAAACGTGTGAATCAGGTATAATTTCATAGAGAAAAAAATAGCTCCATAATGAAACCTGTGAATCCTTGGCATCACCGGTGCTTGAACCATACCAAAGATAGCTCTGTTGAATTGGTAAATCCACCTAAAACAGATATAAAGGTTTACTACTGCATATCAGGATGAATAAACATGTGGTAGAACTCCTGCAACTTGCGAACATAATACATTTCTTTAAACTCTGCATACTGAGAGAGTACAGAAAAGCAATGTTGGTCGGTTATGAGAATTATCTTCTGGCAATAATTTTCAATACCACGGAATAATTATGCACGGCATATTGCTTAGCTTGCAAAGTATGCTGATGCATACACATCTACAAGCTAAATCAAATTTTATATGATGTAACATTGTCTTGTAACAAAATGTTAGACAAAATGGTCAATGTCAGCAATAGTAAATGATAGGGTAGTGTTTCTTCATGACATTGCGAAGCACCTGCTTCCGCGAGGCTTCAGGTTTGCATTACAACCTTACGATGAGCTCTGTCTCTCCTATCCCGTGCGCCATTGATCTCCAACCGATCCTTGACGTTCAGGCCTGACCAGTACGTTAGTTTCTGATCCTTTATCTTCGTATGCCCCTCTAAGGTTCTACATCAATGGCCTGCGGAAGTCTGACCTTCAGCCCCTAATTGACAGGATCACTGGGCGTTTGGCAATGTGAAAAGCTTCTCTACTCACCCGCTGACCCGCGCATGAAGTTTAGTCATGTTCAACTTCATCCTTGGTTTATCACATGGTCTCGCTTGACGCCTTGACTTACCACTATGGTTCATCAACTGTATCGACAAGTTTCACTGCGGCTTCTTGTGGCGCGGCATGGAGGAAACCAAAGGTGGGCACTACCTCGTCGCCTGGAACGTTGCCTTCTTGCCACGTGCATCGGGACGCCTCAGTATTCACAACCCGCGGTTGCTCAATAAGGCTCTTGCATCAGATGTCACTGACTCGAGAAAGTAGTCAATGACAAGCCATGGCTAAGGGTGTCAATCTCCGTCCTCCGTGAAGCAGAGGATCTGTTCCTTTGTCCCTAGGCCACAGACCCAGGTTATTTTTCGGGCATGATCACTGGATCAGCAGGCGGAGCATCTCCCAGACGCCGAATCTGGTGCTCTCTGTTCGCTCAGCGAGACAGCTTCTCCCCCATCCTGCCAGCTCTCTGACGAAGCGCCAAGAGGACCTGAGCCACATCTTGCTGCAGCGCTCCTTCTCGAGAGAGGTTTTGGTACTCCATCCTGCTTTTCGATGCACCTTGGTTGATTCACTCCTAGCGCTGCAACTTCTCTACCGGAATGGTAGTTACGCTTAGCGTGGCTGTGGCACCAAACTGCTGGAAGGAGGTGAGCCTGCTGATCATCCTCTGCATGCGATCTGAACAAGCACGTCTCCGACGAGGTGGTCACCATACCGGCAGCATTTTTTTTTCTTTTGGCTAGTGCCTATACCAACCTATCTAGCAAATACTACATCCTTGCTCAGAATGATAGATACCTGCAACCCCACTATGAACACTAAAATTTGAACATATAAACTAAAAAAAAACTGTTTTCTTATCTAAATTTGCACACGCACATACATATATTGATAAATAACAGTCTTCAATTAATCTTTTATACTTAACTATTTTTGAAATCTTACTGGACGTTAATCGATTTACGTTTTTTAGAAGAATCAGAATGTGTTAGGACTCACTCCTGTGATAGAATTGAACATCCGCGTAAGTTGTCCAGATGCTGAGGAGAATGCCATCTTTAGAGACCCTGGTCCAACTTCAACTGTGTCTTTGCTTCGAGAAGCGATGCTCGAGACATACCCCATTCTGTTAGATCCTGGATAGTTTAATGGTAAATGATGTAAAACGAATGAAATTAATTAATAATAAGCACTCATATGAAAACCAGTTTTTTCATATTGACCTACAAAAGAATGTAATCACTAATCATATTTGTAGTGTGTTGCATTTGCAATGACCATAAATTTTCGCTTAGTGATTAAACCTGATGTTAGTGAAGATACCAAAAATAATTCAAAAGCTCATTAATAGTCTGAAGACAACTGCAGCATACATCACATGACATATTTCAGCACATAAGAAGAAAAACATAGTAATAAAATATTCTCTAGTAATATCCTGTTATCAAGTTCATCATGTTCATCAGAAATATATTATATCATGACTATATTGTAAATAAACAAAAGTTTCTTTGCTCTAAGAAGATTAAAATCCAGCAGCCCTTTCTAGTGGAAAAATCACAATTTGATGAAAAGAATATAAATCGAAATTAGAATATCTTAAGCAGATGCAATTTCACCTGTTCCCTTGGATTTTGAGACGAAGTAAGTATTCCATCCCATTGGTGGAACAGAAGCCTTAAATACTAGCCAGTACTTTGGGGGTTCGTCTGCATTGATTCCGAGATAAGCCTTCACATACAACTTCCTTAAATTGCTAGTCACATTATCAACCTCAACTAGTTGTGCATCAACAAAACTTCCATCCGAGCTTTTTACGACTAGGTGTAAGTCATTGACCTGAAAAAGGAAAATAATTATGGATATTGACAAGTAAATAAGCTCAAGAAAATGGGATTAAAAAAGGTACAAGCCTTGATGGTATATTTCTTTCCGTATGTCACAAAGTACGAAAAGGTTTTGAAATAATCGAGGGTATATTAGCTCCTAGTGAGCCTCGATATGCTTCATCTGTATTGTTCCGTTACAGAGAATCAAAATCTATTGGATAAAAGTGCACAGTATAGGTTTAGACACATACCGGAACCCGTATGAAGTCACTATGTTCCCATCCGAGAGGATTATAAGCAGTTATAACCTGCAGAAGAAAATCTAAGTATGTGCAACATCATAACTGAGAAACATTACGTTTAAACAGATAGTACTTACTAAACCCTTTCCTCCTGAAATTTGTTCCTCAGTTGAAGGGCAGTAGCTTATATTGAGCAGTTGGCACTAAAAAATATTTTTCCAATGGAACTGTTAGATCACGTAAACATATTCGACAAACAAACTAGGCTATGTGTAAAGAGTAATGTGCTGTTCTAAAACAGAGCCAATAATGTTAAATAATATCATACTGTCGTGTTTCCTATCGAGAAGAAGAAAGGTGATGTCGACATATATGTACACACAGAATGTGATAATCATAAGCACTATTACAGAAAATAAAGCCTGTCCTAACTCACCTGACTAAACTTTACTGCTGCAGACATACATGTTCCTTTAGAGCTTGTCAGACAAGACAAAGCAGTATTTACACCTTTCTCGACCTACAAGATATGAATAGTCACTCTGTTATTTTGTTTGAAAAACTGAAAGAGACTTGTCACCAAAGCATTTCTGCAAGAGAAAATTATGAACCTGGGATGCTCCGAGAGCAAGGCGTTTCGAGTAATCATCAGTTGTGTGTTGCTTTGCCGTTCCTGAGACGGCATCATGATGCTGGGCAATTCCCAGTGCGTCCTCCAAGCTAGAAGTGAACGATCCTCCCACAAGAAATTCTATTTGACGTGCAGCCTGTTAGGAAAGGCCATTTCCTAAAATTAGCCACTTCCAAACTTGAATATATGATTTTTAATCATCACAATTCTGTGGTTGTAGGTTTGTATTAAAAATATATTATACCAGGTAATATCCACTGAGCATTCGAACATATCTCTTGAAAGTCGGACGGCTCGTAAAATACCCAGTCCAGTAAGCATTTGTTGAATCAGCATATCTGCAATTTGCAATAGCATAAGGGCATAAAGAATGAACTCTTATCATTTTAGTGAGTATCGATAACTTACGGGAAATAATCATCTTGTTTGAGTGGCCAAGATTCATTTGATGCATGTTTTGCATCAGTGTAAATGGATGGAGTAGAATACAGTGCATGCACTCGTCCATCCTGCGGTGTTCAGGACATAATTTCTTATCTTCGAAATACATTCAGGACATTAGTTAACCATACCATTGAACTGCATAGATCACTTTAACTAGTGTGTTCAGTAGAACTTAAGATTTTTTTTACAGGAGGAATATGGAATTAGTTATGTATGTTCTTCTGTTCCTGAATGAAATGCAGTCTTGTAACCCTGTCACTATACATGAACATAGGGGCATCACTCAAAGCTCATAAATATTATGCATGTCCTTGTAATATATACGGTTTTCTTGGCCCTCGATAGGGATGTGCACTAGGTTCCAGTGCTGTGTGTTGTGTTTTCCTAGCCTTTAGGCTTGTAAATACTGGTTTTACCTTCTTTGCATTTTCTTGAAAAAATATATACGGTTTACCTTTCAAGAAAAGTATGGGAGTAAGCGGAATGGCAAGAAAATGAGAACAGAAAGGTATACATCAAAACTTGAGAGCCTCAACATTCAACCTGCATTCTGATAGTCGAGATTTATTAACCAGCATACCTTGTTCACGTAATGAATAAGTCTATCCATATTCCGGAACCAGGATTCAGCATACTGATAATTAAAATCATCGCCCATGGTCCACATTATGTGGTTTGTACGCGTAACGTTTGCCTGATTAATAGAAACATCAGAAGTCAGATCAAGGTTTCTGTTCAAAATCTACTTCTAAATTGGTCGAGTAAACGAAAAGCTTTTTACAACAAATGAAAGTTTACCTGTGCTATGGCTGCAGAAACAAAATCATTAACGCGTTGCTCAACATTAGTGTCAAACAGCAACGGGTCGTCCTACAAAGGATTGTTAATGAATATTAAATGTGTGAGGGTTTCTTCCAGGAACTGGAGATAACTGAAACTGCTTGCCTAAAGCCATATACCTGAACAGGTGTCATGTCATTCAAAACTTCAAAACTAAACCCATCGGGAGGGCTATAATGGACAGGAAATGCATTTGTAAAGATCTGCAGTTCAGTCATACATTTAAATGAACACAATACATGCCAATCTTTTCAACATAATCATACATGCTATGAATAGAATGCATATAATTATTTGCAACAAAAGAATACTATGTAGTAACCTGAGAAGATGAACCAAATGTTCTTGAGCCCTGCCATATAACTTCGAGGCCTTTATCGTCTTTACGCTTTGCCCTATCTTGGTAATCAATTCTTGCAAAGTGCACAGAATCGAAACCAAGCTACAGTTACAGCAACAACAAAAGAACAAATATAAAATCTCCAGTCATCATATAAATGAATATAGGAATGTTCCAGGAAGAGATATAAGATCACAAATAGAAGTATGAAACAAGATTAAATGTTTTTCAACCACTCATCATACCACAACATAAAACTGAGGAGTAAAATTTACCAGCGTAAGCACGAGTACCTACTCAATCATGTGCTGGTCTAATGGTAAAGGAGACCATAATGCTACCAAGTTGACAAACCACTAATGAAGTTTAACCAGACCCACCTACTCAATCTTGCCCCACTTTACCATGACTCTGCTCAAAGATCTGTTTTAGCTATTAACCAAACCATATAAAAATGAGAGACTAAACAAGGGACTACGTGATAACTAAATTATCTCCTGGAAGAAATCTCAACCATGACAATCCACCTCGAAAAAACTCGAGTTTTTCAAATCCTGTTGTATTTACCTCTTTTTTTGTAAAAATATGTCGAACCTTGCGGAATCAGATTGCAATGAACTGAGATGTGAAAAAATAATCAGTCCAGCTGTATAATTCATAGGCATGCTGCATGCCTACTATACTGAATTCACATTATCATTCTGAGAGCAGAGGCAAGATGCAAACACAAGAAGGCTACGAAGTTCTGAGAGCAGAGGAACAGTCATGTTTTTGTACTACAATAATATAGCAAAAGACATTACGAAATACTGAATGCTCAGATCGGACTGTAACTTCAGTCATATCAAGGCAAGACGAAATCATCAGAATCACTTACATAGCCAAACTACACTTCCAATATACATCCATGTATGCATATGAAGCAAATTATCATACTTACCTAATAAAACAGAGCATCTTGATTTCAACAAAATCTTAAGGAGAACTACACAGAACTACATTTGCATAAATGCATGCCAATAGAATGCAGGGCTTTCATAGAGTTGTATTTTCTACTTGGTCCATGTGTCAATTTATATAAGCAATCTAGTACTTCAATGCTTTCAGAACAATATGGAAATGTGATGTTAACATTACCTCTGTTCCTAGCAAATAAGCTTGCACAGCAGAATGACCGAAAGGATCGATTTGCCAGCCAGCTCTTGGAGTCTTGTTGAATTGTGTTTTAATCACCCGATGACCAAGCGTGGTCTGATCAATCATGTCAATATAATGGGTGGCAGCTTCATCATGCATACACCATCCACCATTTCTGAAACATAATATCCAAACTTTATCAAAATTATATATTACATGAATATGCTTATTTATTTATTTATAAAAGATCCAAGGTAATAATGAAAACACATTACATACATGAACTCGAGCTGACCAGAATCAACTAGCTTGTGCACTATGGCCTGGATTTTTGGGCTTTTCTCTACCCACCACCTTTGGAAGAAGGCCTAAATAAATGCAAAAACACAAGTCATATTCATTTAACTTCCACAGGAGACATTGTACATTCATACTTATATACCATGTCACTGGATAGGTGGATATTGCGGCCGATTCATACGGCCAATCATTATTACAAGCCAACTGAAGGACGAACAGTCCTATAGAGTCATGCGTCGAGCAAGATATGGTCATTAAAATATCAAATTTCCGGATAAGCTGATCACGTGAACGGTGCGGGCCCCACCGCCGAATTAACTAGATGGGTTGCCGGCTTGCACCGAAACAGTGGATTTGATTGGTGCTCTTTTAAAACGGGACCGCCCATCCATGACACGAGCAAGCAACAATCACTGTTCAATCGTTACCGTGTTCAATCATGACAAGGAGGAGGTAAAAGAAGATATTTCCGTGGGCAAGGTAAAAAAGAGAAACAAGGGAAGAAACTTCCAAAGCAAATAGTAGTAGGAGGAGGAGGAGGAGAATTGGATGGGGAATTCGGGCGAGCACGTGACCTGCTCCGCGACGACGAACTTGCGGCCGGGGTCCCTGGCCAGCGCGTCCACCACGGAGTCCAGCGTGTTCATCACGCACGCGCCCTGCAGCAGCAATGCACCACGCAGACGGGAGAAATCACCAACCTCGGCCATGGATCAGAGCGGGGCGTGCGTACCGGGTAGGGAGGCGGCGCACGCACCTGGATGGAGTTGTTGGAGCCGACGTAGTACTGGTCGACGGTCTTGAGCCAGCCGACGTCGTCGTGGGAGTGCGGCACCAGGTGCACGTTCAGCAGCCCGGCCACCGTCCCCGCGCTCGTGTTGTACGCCACGTACCCGTGCGCCCCCACGGCGGCGAGCAGGAGGACCAATAGGGCCAGCGGCGGCGCCATGGCTCGGCTACTCGCCTCCTCGGTGCCTCCGTGCGAAATGGTCGGCTTCGCTCGCTTCGTTCCCTCCGGAGTGGGGCGGGGCGGCGGAGTGGCCTAAATACATGGGTGGGGCGCGCGCTGGCTGCCCGTGCCCGGCCGGCTGGCAGGCATTTGTTTTCTTCTTTTCTTTTGTGTGTGTGCGAGGGAGGCTGGCGGGCATTCGTGGAATGTCGATTTGTTTTACCGTGGAGTCGCCGGCAGTCAAGGGAAGGGAGGAGCCACCGATTAACCGATAGATAACACGTCCATGCGTGCGTACGGGACCGAAAGAGTACAATACCCGGTGTCTTTGGTTGAAATTTTGAGAGATTTCAATTCGTAGATTTTTTTTTCTGTGGAAATCTTTGGTTCATACGAATGGATTCATCAAAGATTTCGATGGATTCATCAAAGATTTCGATGTACTCCCTAATTCCCGGTTTAAAAGGCTTATAGTATCTTATTTGGACACGCTGAATTAGTTCTTGTATTTACTAACTTAATGACAGTGCGTTTTTATGAAATGACAAAAAATATTAATTATAGACACATTCAAAGAGAAGACGACAACCTATTATGATTTCACGATGGCTTCCTTGTGTGGTCCTGCGGCGAGTTGTAAGGGGTTCATTAGGTCGAACTTGATGATAAGATATACTTAAATATAAATACAACAAATATGGTGGCAACTGTGGCCCCTTTGAACGGAATAAGATATTTTGAAAATATAATTCTATGAATCTTAACATTTATTGTTTAAATTTGTAGTTATGTATTGTATTTATGCTTTTCCAATAATGTCACAATTGCAATATGACTTTTGATTTGTAGCAGGATGCTAAATTTCTCTCTTTGTAGATTAAAAAGAAAAGTAAGACAATCACACATTGCCCATCCCCCCCGCCCCCCGCCCCTCTTTGTAGCTCCGAGCATCTTCGGCACATGTTTACTTTTGGATCTGTAGTACATGCCAGACGATACAAGTGATGCTTTTTTTAGCTAGTCGCGGTGCGTGGGTCAACAGATTCTTTAGCAAAGAATAAAATATAAATGTATTATCTCATGCAACCAACATATTTTTTTTGAGGAACCGGCAGGAGCACTGCCTTTTCATATAAGAAGGAGAATAAGGTTTATGTGCAAGAGTGTTCCCTTTTTTGGAGAGAAACCGGACAAAAACCCCTAGAAAAGCCCACATGCTGGCACTGATCAACCAATACCGGCTGCCACCTGTGCCCAGCCAAAGGCCAAAGTCCTTTGCTTCATGTCGTCGAAGGCAATAGCTGCTACCTCTAGGTGCATGAGGCGAGTTCCATTGAAGATGCGTCGGTTTCTGTGACGCCCCCAATTTCGACCGTACGCTAAACATACATGCAATGCGTACGACCAAGATTAGAAACTCACTAATCAATATCACAACACAACTCTAGACACAAATTAAAGTCATACAACTTCATATTACAAGCCAGGGGCCTCAAGGGCTCGAATACAAAGCTCGACAAGTACGAGTTAGCGGAAGCAACTAATATCTGAGTACAGGCATAAGTTAGACAAGTTTTGCCTTAAGAAGGCTCACTAGTAGAAAACAGACCTTTCGTCCCGAGCTTTAGTCCCGGTCTGGTCACGAACGGTACTAAAGATGGTATTAGTCCCGGTTCGTGCCGGCTACAACGGCTAGGAGCAGGGCGACCTTTAGTACCGGCTCGTGAGGGACCTTTAGTACCGGTTCGTCTCACGAGCCGGTACTAAAGGGGGCGTGGCAGGGTTTTGGTCAAACATGGGCCCCGCTTGCACCTTTAGTACCAGCTGGTGTCACCAGCCGGTACTAAAGGGCAACCTTTAGTACCGGTTGGTGACACTAGTCGGTACTAAAGACTTCCTACATATACATCCGTCTGCAGCCGATCGAAAGAGCTCTGTTTTCTCCCCTGTTCTTCTTCTTGCTCAAAGCTCATCCTCCATTTTGCCAAGGATTTGTCAAGATTTAAAGGCACCCCATCTATCCAAGTGTTCATAAAGGTTAGCAACTTTGCTCCTTCATCTCTTGCTAGATTAGCTTGTGGTATGCTCACAGATATGTGATATGTGATTTGTGGGAGTTTATTTGATTTATATCCAATTTGAGCTCAAATTAACTTGTTAGGTTGCATATGTGTAGGTGTGGTTTATTTGGTGTGCCTTCCCATGTTCTTCTTCTTGCTCGAAGCTCATCCTCCATTTTGCCAAGGATTTGTCAAGATTTAAAGGCACCCCATCTATCCAACTGTTCATAAAGGTTAGCAACTTTGCTCCTTCATCTCTTGCTAGATTAGCTTGTGGTATGCTCAAAGATATGTGATATGTGATTTGTGGGAGTTTATTTGATTTATATCCAATTTGAGCTCAAATTAACTTGTTAGGTTGCATATGTGTAGGTGTGGTTTATTTGGTGTGCCTTCCCATCCCCGGCCGTCCTAACCACCGTCCATCGTCTGCACCGTCTCGTCGCGGCACCGACCACCTTGGTGAGCCTCTTGTTCTTCTTAAAATCTTTTTAAAAAAAATTACTTGTATGATTTAGATAGCTGCGTGTACGATTTACTTACTTGTATTATTGTTAGTTATTCTATAGTCTAATGGTTATGGTATCCGCCTACGTTGGCCCTCGTCCAGTCTATGATTCAGATGTGGTATGTCGTTAATTATCTTTTATAACTATTTCACACATCATCTAATGTCTATGACAATTAATTATGCCACCAAATTGACGTAGATATTTTTATCTATAGGAAGTAGTTGAACCAGAAATTCCAACCGACTATGCAATTCTGCTCGAGAAATTAACACAAGCTGAAAAAGAAATTGATCATTTGAAAGAAAAATTGAAAAGAACTGAAGATGAGAAGATGGGATTGGAGTTGCATGTTGCCGCTATCATCGATGATCACAAGAACAAGATGGTTGGAATGCCCTTGAAGCTTAGAAAGATTAGAAAATATGCCATTGATAAAGAGGCTTGGTATCATTATGATGTTGGCTCAATTGTTACTTTAGTTGCGATTATGATCGCATTTGTTGTTGTATTCACATGTTTTAGATAGTTGGTGTTGTTTTATGAGATGTATATGTATGAACTATAAGTATCCATTATTTGCAGTAATAACATTTGGTCACTACTAGCTCTACTTTTGGTTGTAATATGATGATGAAGTTGTATTAATTTGGTCACTTTGATGTTGTGTAGTGAACATGAGCCGGCAATGGATGTACGATGACCGACTAAGTCCAGGGTTTCTTAATGGCCTGCATGATTTTATTCGTGTGGCTGAGACAAATAAGCAGAATGGTTTCATGTGTTGTCCATGTCGTGACTGTAAGAATGATAGGAATTACTCTAACTCAAAAACCCTTCACTACCACCTGCTGAAGTCCGGCTTCGTGTCCGGCTATAGCTGTTGGACCAAGCACGGAGAAAGAGGGGTTATAATGGAAGACAATGAATAAGAAGAGGATGATGACAACTATCCTTTCGTTGATACAACAATGGGGGAAGATGAAGAAGAGGCATCAATGGGGGAAGCTGAAGAAGAGGCATCAGATGAGCCCGCTGATGATTTGGGTCAGGTCATTGCTGATGCAAAGAGAAACTGCGAAAATGATAAGGAGAGGTTGAAGTTGAAATGCATGTTAGAGGATCACAAGAAATTATTTTATCCAAATTGTGAAGATGACCAGAAAAAGCTGGGTACCATGCTGGAATTGCTGCAATGGAAGGCGAAGAATGGTGTAACTGACAAGGGATTTCAAGAATTGTTGATAATGATAAAGAAGATGCTTCCAAAGGATAACGAATTGCCTAAAAGTATGTACGAAGCAAAGAAGGTTGTCTACCCTCTAGGATTAGAGGTGCAGAAGATACATGCATGCCCTAATGACTGCATCCTCTACCGCGGTGAGGAGTACGAGAATTTGGATGCATGCCCGGTATGCGGTGCACTGCGCTATAAGATCCCCCGCGATGACCCTAGTGATGTGGAGGGCGAACACCACAGGAAGAGGGTTCCTGCCAAGGTGATGTGGTATGCTCCTATAATACCACGGTTGAAACGTTTGTTCCAAAACAAAGAGCATGCCAAGTTGTTGCGATGGCACAAAGAAGAACGTAAGATAGACGGGATGTTGAGAGCACCCGCTGATGGGTCGCAGTGGAGAAAAATCGGGAGGGGGTTCGAGGACTTTGCAGCTGACACAACGAACTTATGGTTTGGTCTTAGTACAGACGGCATGAATCCTTTTGGCGAGCAGAGCTCCAGTCACAACACCTGGCCCATGACTCTATGTATCTACAACCTTCCTCCTTGGTTGTGCATGAAGCGGAAGTTCATTATGATGCCAGTGCTCATTCAAGGCCCTAAGCAACCCGGCAACGACATTGATGTCTACCTAAGGCCACTAGTTGATGAACTTCTACAGTTGTGGAAAAAACCAGGTGTGCGTGTGTGGGATGCGCACACACAGAAGGAAATTGACCTATGAGCGTTGTTGTTTGTAACCATCAATAATTGACATGCTCTTAGTAACCTTTCAGGACATACAAACAAGGGATACAATGCATGAACGCACTGTTTAGATGATACTGAACGTATATATTTGGATAAATGTAAGAAGAATGTGTACCTGGGACATCGTCGATTTCTACCGATCAAGCATATCTTAAGAAAGGCAGGCAACCATTTCAAAGGTGAGCCAGATAACCGGAAGAAGCCTAGCCTCCGTACTGGTGAATATATATTTGATATGGTCAAGGATTTACATGTAATCTTTGGAAAGGGTCCTGGCGGACAATCTATTCCGAATGACGCCAACGTACACACACCCATGTGGAAGAAGAAATATATATTTGGGGAACTTGAATATTGGAAAGCCCTAGAGGTCCGCAATGCAATCGATGTGATGCATGTGACGAAGAATCTTTGTGTGAACCTGCTAGGCTTCTTGGGCGTGTATGGAAAGACAAAAGATACACCGGAGGCACGGGAGGACAAGCAAAGAATTAATGAAAAAGACGGCATGCCTCCAAAGCAGTATCAAGGTCCTGCCAGCTACGCTCTTACAAAAGAAGAGAAGGAAATCTTTTTTGAATGCCTGCTCAGTATCAATGTCCCGTCTGGCTTCTATCGAATATAAAGGGAATAATAAATATGGCAGAGAAAAAATTTCAAAATCTAAAGTCTCATGACTGCCACGTGATTATGACGCAATTACTTCCGGTTGCACTTAGGTGGCTTCTACCGAAAAATGTTCGATTAGCCATTGTGAAGCTATGCGCATTCCTCAATGCAATCTCTCAGAAGGTAATCGATCCAGAAATCCTACCAAGGTTACAGAATGACCTGGTCCAATGTCTTGTCGGTTTCGAGTTGGTGTTCCCTCCATCCTTCAATATTATGACGCACATTCTAGTGCACCTAGTCGAAGAGATTAACATTCTGGGTCCTGTATTTCTACACAATATGTTCCCCTTCAAGAGGTTCATGGGAGTCTTAAATAAATATGTTCATAACCGTGCTAGGCCAGAAGGAAGCATCGCCAAGGGATATGGAACAGAGGAGGTTATTGAGTTTTGTGTTGACTTTTTTCCTGACATTAAGCCGATTGGTCTTCCTGAATCGCGGCATGAGGGGAGACTGGGTGGAAAAGGCACATTAGGAAAGAAAGAAGCAATAAATATGGACGAGCATTCTTTCACTCAAGCACACTACACGGTTCTACAAAATTCCACCTTGGTGACTCCATATATGGAGGAACACAAGGATATTGTACGGTCCAAGAACCCGGAGCAATCTGACCCCTGGATTGAACGTAAACACATGGAGACTTTTGCCGGTTGGTTGCAAACAAAGCTCATCAATGACAACGATGTTCCAGATGAACTGTACTAGTTGGCCAAGACACCAAGTTCGACTGTAACGACTTTCAAAGGGTAAAAGATAAATGGGAATACATTTTACATGATCGCCCAAGATAAGAAGAGCACCAACCAAAACAGTGGTGTCCGCTATGATGCAACCAACTTTGAAGACACATATTATGGTTACATAGAGGAGATATGGGAACTTGACTATGGACCTGATCTTAAGGTCCCTTTGTTTCGATACAAATGGGTCAAATATACTAGAGGCGGGGTACAGGTAGACCCGCAGTACGGAATGACAACAGTGGATCTCAACAATCTTGGATACACAGACGACTCATTCGTCCTAGCCAATGATGTGGCTCAGGTTTTCTATGTGAAGGACATGTCTAGCAAACCGAGGAGAAAAAAAGATAAGGAAGCGAATACATCATACGATGAGCCAAAGCGCCACATAGTTCTTTCAAGGAAAAGAAACATTGTGGGAGTGGAGGACAAGAAAGACATGTCCAAAGATTATGAAAAGTTTCATGAAATCCCTCCCTTCAGAATGAAGACTGACCCAAGCATCCTATTAAATGATGAAGATTATCCATGGTTACGGTGCAATCATAAGAAAGGGACAAACACGCAGAAAAAGTCTTACACCGCGAGATCCCAATCTGGGATGTGACCGGCTTCACTGTCATCACTTTCTATATATTTATGTGAAGGACATGCATGCATTTCCTAGCTAGCATGGTATATCTTTGTAACAGTTTGTACACGAAGTGCATCCAGTTTTTTCCGTAACCCTCTCAACTCTCTAGAAGTTGCTATGTGGCTGAAATTATGATGTCATGCCAAGTTACAACCTTTTCAGAGTTCATTTGTACTTCTTTTCAAATTCAGGGTCATTTAGCTCAAAATAAATCATTAAATGCATGAAAAATATCAAATGAAGTGAGAAAGGGTTGAATATTGATGATGTGCCTTTGAATGGTGCATATTGAACACACAAAAACTATGGAGTTAAAATAAGTTATTAAAAATGAAATCCCTTTGTAATAGATGAGTTTTCGTCCGAAACCCTCATACTTATGAGATTGTCCAATTTGTACACGAAGTGCATCCAGTTTTTGCCGTAACCCTCTCAACTCTCTAGAAGTTGCTATGTGGGTGAAATTATGATGTCATGCCAAGTTACAACCTTTTCAGAGTTCATTTGTACTACTTTTCAAATTCAGGGTCATTTAGCACAAAATAAATCATTAAATGCATGAAAAATATCAAATAAAGTCAGAAAGGGTTGAAAATTGATGATGTGCCTTTGACTGGTGCATAGTGAACACACAAAAAGTATGGAGCTAAAATAAGTTATTAAAAATGAAATCCGTTTGTAATAGATGAGTTTTCGTCCGAAACCATCATACTTCTTATGAGATTGTCCAATTTGTACACGAAGTGCATCCAGTTTTTGTCGTAACCCTCTCAACTCTCTAGAAGTTGCTATGTGGGTGAAATTATGATGTCATGTCAAGTTACAACCTTTCCAGAGTTCATTTGTACTGCTTTTCAAATTCAGGGTCATTTAGCTCAAAATAAATCATTAAATGCTTGAAAAATATAAAATGAAGTGAGAATGGGTTAAAAATTGACGATGTGCCTTTGAATGGTGCATATTGAACACACAAAAAGTATGGAGTTAAAATAAGTTATTAAAAATGAAATCCCTTTGTAATAGATGAGTTTTCGTCCGGAACCCTCATACTTCTTATGAGATTGTCCAATTTGTACACGAAATGCATCCAGTTTTTGCCGTAACCCTCTCAACTCTCTAGAAGTTGCTATGTGGGTGAAATTATGTTGTCATGCCAAGTTACAACCTTTTTAGAGTTCATTTGTACTGCTTTTCAAATTCAGGGTCATTTAGCACAAAATAAATCATTAAATAAATGAAAAATATCAAATGAAGTGAGAAAGGGTTGAAAATTTATGATGTGCCTTTGAATGGTGCATATTGAACACACAAAAAGTATGGAGTTAAAATAAGTTATTAAAAATGAAATCCCTTTCTAATAGATGAGTTTTCGTCCGAAACCCTCATACTTCTTATGAGAGTGTCCAATTTGTACACGAAGTGCATTCAGTTTTTTCCGTAACCCTCTCAACTCTCTAGAAGTTGCTATGTGGGTGAAATTATGATGTCATGCCAAGTTACAACCTTTTCAGAGTTCATTTGTACTGCTTTTCAAATTCAGGGTCATTTAGCTCAAAATAAATCATTAAATGCATGAAAAATATCAAATGAAGTGAGAAAGGGTTGAAAATTGATGATGTGACTTTGAATGGTGCATATTGAACACACAAAAAGTATGGAGTTAAAATAAGTTATTAAAAATGAAATCCCTTTATAATAGATGAGTTTTCGTCCGAAACCCTCATACTTCTTATGAGATTGTTCAATTTGTACACGAAGTCCATCCAGTTTTTGTCGTAACCCTCTCAACTCTCTAGAAGTTGCTATGTGAGTGAAATTATGATGTCATGCCAAGTTACAACCTTTTCAGAGTTCATTTGTACTGCTTTTCAAATTCAGGGTCATTTAGCTCAAAATAAATCATTAAATGCATGAAAAATATCAAATGAAGTGAGAAAGGGTTGAAAATTGATGATGTGCCTTTGAATGGTGCATATTGAACACACACAAAGTATGAAGTGAAAACAAGTTATTAAAAATGAAATCCCTTTGTAATAGATGAGTTTTCGTCCAAAACCCTCATACTTCGTATGAGATTGTCCAATTTGTACACGAGGTGCATCCAGTTTTTGCCTTAACCCTCTCAACTCTCTAGAAGTTGCTGTGTGGGTGAAATTATGATGTCATGCCAAGTTACAACCTTTTCAGAGTTCATTTGTACTGCTTTTCAAATTCAGGGTCATTTAGCTCAAAATAAATCATTAAATGCATGAAAAAAATCAAATGAAGTGAGAAAGGGTTGAAAATTGATGATGTGCCTTTGAATGGTGCATATTGAACACACAAAAAGTATGGAGTTAAAACAATTTATTAAAAATGAAATCCGTTTGTAATAGATGAGTTTTCGTCCGAAACACTCATACTTCTTATGAGATTGTCCAATTTGTACACGAAGTGCATCCAGTTTTTGCCGTAACCGTGTCAACTCTCTAGAAGTTGCTGTGCGGGTGAAATTCTGATGTCATGCCAAGTTACAACCTTTTCAGAATTAATTTTTACTGCTTTTCAAATTCAGGGTCATATAGCTCAAAATAAAGCATTAAATGCATGAAAAATATCAAATGAAGTGAGAAAGGGTTGAAAATTGATGATGTGCCTTTGAATGGTGCATATTGAACGCACAAAAAGTATGGAGTTAAAATAAGTTATTAAAAATGAAATCCCTTTGTAATAGATGAGTTTTCGTCCGAAACCCTCATACTTCTTATGAGATTGTCCAATTTGTACATGAAGTGCATCCAGTTTTTTCCGTAACCCTCTCAACTCTCTAGAAGTTGCTATGTGGGTGAAATTATGATGTAATGCCAAGTTACAACCTTTTCAGATTTCATTTGTACTACTTTTCAAATTGAGGGTCATTTAGCACGAAATAAATCATTAAATGCATGAAATATATCAAATGAAGTCAGAAAGGGTTGAAAATTGATGACGTGGCTTTGAATGGTGCATATTGAGCACACAAAAAGTATGGAGTTAAAATAAGTTATTAAAAATGAAATCCCTTTGTAATAGATGAGTTTTCATCCGAAACCCTCATACTTCTTATGAGATTGTCCAATTTGTACACGAACTGCATCCAGTTTTTGTCGTAACCCTCTCAACTCTCTAGAAGTTGCTATGTGGGTGAAATTATGATGTCATGCCAAGTTACAACCTTTCCAGAGTTCATTTGTACTGCTTTTCAAATTCAGGGTCATTTAGCTCAAAATAAATCATTAAATGCATGAAAAATATAAAATGATGTGAGAAAGGGTTGAAAATTGATGATGTGCCTTTGAATGGTGCATATTGAACACACAAAAAGTATGGAGTTAAAATAAGTTATTAAAAATGAAATCCGTTTGTAATAGATGAGTTTTCGTGCGAAACCCTCATACTTCTTATGTGATTGTCCAATTTGTACACGAAGTGCATCCAGTTTTTGCCGTAACCCTCTCAACTCTCTAGAAGTTGCTGTGTGGGTGAAAATATGATGTCATGCCAAGTTACAACCTTTTCAGAGTTCATTTGTACTGCTTTTCAAATTCAGGGTCATTTAGCTCAAAATAAATCATTAAATGCATGAAAAATATCAAATGAAGTGAGAAAGGGTTGAAAATTGATGATGTGACTTTGAATGGTGCATATTGAACACACAAAAAGTATGGAGTTAAAATAAGTTATTAAAAATGAAATCCCTTTGTAATAGATGAGTTTTCGTCTGAAACCCTCATACTTCTTATGAGATTGTCCAATTTATACACGAAGTCCATCCAATTTTTGTCGTAACCCTCTCAACTCTCTAGAAGTTGCTATGTGGGTGAAATTATGATGTCATGCCAAGTTACAACCTTTTCAGAGTTCATTTGTACTGCTTTTCAAATTCAGGGTCATTTAGCTCAAAATAAATCATTAAATGCATGAAAAATATCAAATGAAGTGAGAAAGGGTTGAAAATTGATGATGTGACTTTGAATGGTGCATATTGAACACACAAAAAGTATGGAGTTAAAATAAGTTATTAAAAATGAAATCCCTTTATAATAGATGAGTTTTCGTCCGAAACCCTCATACTTCTTATGAGATTGTTCAATTTGTACACGAAGTCCATCCAGTTTTTGTCGTAACCCTCTCAACTCTCTAGAAGTTGCTATGTGAGTGAAATTATGATGTCATGCCAAGTTACAACCTTTCCAGAGTTCATTTTTACCGCTTTTCAAATTCAGGGTCATTTAGCTCAAAATAAATCGTTAAATGCATGAAAAATATCAAATGAAGTGAGAAAGGGCTGAAAATTGATGATGTGCCTTTGAATGGTGCATATTGAACACACACAAAGTATGCAGTGAAAACAAGTTATTAAAAATGAAATCCCTTTGTAATAGATGAGTTTTTGTCCGAAACCCTCATACTTCTTATGAGATTAGCCAATTTGTACACAAAGTGCATCCAGTTTTTGCCGTAACCCTCTCAACTCTCTAGAAGTTGCTATGTGGGTGAAATTATGATGTCATGCCAAGTTACAACCTTTTCAGAGTTCATTTGTACTGCTTTTCAAATTCAGGGTCATTTAGCTCAAAATAAATCATTAAATGCATGAAAAAAATCAAATGAAGTGAGAAAGGATTGAAAATCGATGATGTGCCTTTGAATGGTGCATATTGAACACACAAAAAGTATGGAGTTAAAATAATTTATTAAAAATGAAATCCGTTTGTAATAGATGAGTTTTCGTCCGAAACCCTCATACTTCTTATGAGATTGTCCAATTTGTACATGAAGTGCATCCAGTTTTTGCCGTAACCCTCTCAACTCTCTAGAAGTTGCTGTGTGGGTGAAATTATGATGTAATGCCAAGTTACAACCTTTTCAGAGTTCATTTGTACTGCTTTTCAAATTCAGGGTCATTTAGCACAAAATAAATCATTAAATTCATGAAAAATATCAAATGAAGTCAGAAAGGGTTGAAAATTGATGACGTGCCTTTGAATGGTGCATATTGAGAACACAAAAAGTATGGAGTTAAAATAAGTTATTAAAAATGAAATAGCTTTCTAATAGATGAGTTTTCGTCCGAAACCCTCATACTTCTTATGAGATTGTCCAATTTGTACACGAAGTGCATTCAGTTTTTGTCGTAACCCTCTCAATTCTCTAGAAGTTGCTATGTGGGTGAAATTATGATGTCATGTGAAGTTACAACCTTTCCAGAGTTCATTTGTACTGCTTTTCAAATTCAGGGTCATTTAGCTCAAAATAAATCATTAAATGCATGAAAAATATAAAATGAAGTGAGAAAGGGTTGAAAATTGATGATGTGCCTTTGAATGGTCCATATTGAACACACAAAAAGTATGGAGTTAAAATAAGTTATTAAAAATGAAATCCGTTTGTAATAGATGAGTTTTCGTGCGAAACCCTCATACTTCTTATGAGATTGTCCAATTTGTACACGAAGTGCATCCAGTTTTTGTCGTAACCCTCTCAACTCTCTAGAAGTTGCTACGTGGGTGAAATTATGTTGTCATGCCAAGTTACAACCTTTTCAGAGTTCATTTGTACTGCTTTTCAAATTCAGGGTCATTTAGCACAATCTAAATCATTAAATGCATGAAAAATATAAAATGAAGTGAGAAAGGGTTGAAAATTGATGATGTGCCTTTGAATGGTGCATATTGAAAACACAAAAAGTATGGAGTTAAAATAAGTTATTAAAAATGAAATCCATTTGTAATAGATGAGTTTTCGTGCGAAACCCTCATACTTCTTATGAGATTGTCCAATTTGTACACGAAGTGCATCCAGTTTTTGTCGTAACCCTCTCAACTCTCTAGAAGTTGCTATGTGGGTGAAATTATGTTGTCATGCCAAGTTACAACCTTTTCAGAGTTCATTTGTACTGCTTTTCAAATTCAGGGTCATTTAGCACAAAATAAATCATTAAATGCATGAAAAATATCAAATGAAGTCAGAAAGGGTTGAAAATTGATGATGTGACTTTGAATGGTGCATATTGAACACACAAAAAGTATGGAGTTAAAATAAGTTATTAAAAATGAAATCCCTTTGTAATAGATGAGTTTTCGTCCCAAACCCTCATACTTCTTATGAGATTGTCCAATTTGTACACGAAGTGCATCCAGTTTTTGCCGTAACCCTCTCAACTCTCTAGAAGTTGCTATGTGGGTGAAATTAGGATGTCATGCCAAGTTACAATCTTTTCAGAGTTCATTTGTACTGCTTTTCAAATTCAGGGTCATTTAGCTCAAAATAAATCATTAAATGCATGAAAAAAATCAAATGAAGTGTGAAAGGATTGAAAATTGATGATGTGCCTTTGAATGGTGCATATTGAACACACAAAAAGTATGGAGTTAAAATAATTTATTAAAAATGAAATCCGTTTGTAATAGATGAGTTTTCGTCCGAAACCCTCATACTTCTTATGAGATTGTCCAATTTGTACACGAAGTGCATCCAGTTTTTGCCGTAACCCTCTCAACTCTCTGGAAGTTGCTGTGTAGGTGCAATTATGTTGTCATGCCAAGTTACAACCTTTTCAGAGTTCATTTGTACTGCTTTTCAAATTCAGGGTCATTTAGCACAAAATAAATCATTAAATGCATGAAAAATATCAAATGAAGTCACAAAGGGTTGAAAATTGATGATGTGCCTTTGAATGGTGCATATTGAACACACAAAAAGTATGGAGTTAAAATAAGTTATTAAAAATGAAATCCCTTTGTAATAGATGAGTTTTTGTCCGAAACCCTCATACTTCTTATGAGATTGTCCAATTTGTACACGAAGTGCATCCAGTTTTTGCCGTAACCCTCTCAACTCTCTAGAAGTTGCTATGTGGGTGAAATTTTGATGTCATGCCAAGTTACAACCTTTTCAGAGTTCATTTGTACTGCTTTTTAAATTCAGGGTCATTTAGCTCAAAATAAATCATTAAATGCATGAAAAAAATCAAATGAAGTGAGAAAGGATTGAAAATTGATGATGTTCCTTTGAATGGTGCATATTGAACACACAAAAAGTATGGAGTTAAAATAAGTTATTAAAAATGAAATCCGTTTGTAATAGATGAGTTTTCGTCCGAAACCCTCATACTTCTTATGAGATTGTCCAATTTGTACACGAAGTGCATCCAGTTTTTGCCGTAACCCTCTCAACTCTCTCGAAGTTGTTGTGTGGGTGAAATTATGATGTCATGCCAAGTTACAACCTTTTCAGATCTCATTTGTACTCCTTTTCAAATTCAGGGTCATTTAGCTCAAAATAAATCATTAAATGCATGAAAAATATCAAATAAAGTGAGAAAGGATTGAAATTGATGACGTTCCTTTGAATGGTGCATATTGAACACGCAAAAAGTATGGAGTTAAAATAAGTTAATAAAAATGAAATCCCTTTGTAATAGATGAGTTTTCGTCCGAAACCCTCATACTTCTTATGAGATTGTCCAATTTGTACACGAAGTGCATCTAGTTTTTGCCGTAACCCTCTCAACTCTCTAGAAGTTGCTATGTGGGTGAAATTATGATGTAATGCCAAGTTACAACCTTTTCAGAGTTCATTTGTACTGCTTTTCAAATTCAGGGTCATTTAGCACAAAATAAATCATTAAATGCATGAAAAATATCAAATGAAGTCAAAAAGGGTTGAAAATTGATGACGTCCTTTGAATGGTGCATATTGAGAAGACAAAAAGTATGGAGTTAAAATAAGTTATTACGAATGAAATAGCTTTCTAATAGATGAGTTTTCGTCCGAAACCCTCATACTTCTTATGAGATTGTCCAATTTGTACACGAAGTGCATTCAGTTTTTGTCGTAACCCTCTCAATTCTCTAGAAGTTGCTATGTGGGTGAAATTATGATGTCATGTGAAGTTACAACCTTTCCAGAGTTCATTTGTACTGCTTTTCAAATTCAGGGTCATTTAGCTCAAAATAAATCATTAAATGCATGAAAAATATAAAATGAAGTGAGAAAGGGTTGAAAATTGATGATGTGCCTTTGAATGGTCCATATTGAACACACAAAAAGTATGGAGTTAAAATAAGTTATTAAAAATGAAATCCGTTTGTAATAGATGAGTTTTCGTGCGAAACCCTCATACTTCTTATGAGATTGTCCAATTTGTACACGAAGTGCATCCAGTTTTTGTCGTAACCCTCTCAACTCTCTAGAAGTTGCTACGTGGGTGAAATTATGTTGTCATGCCAAGTTACAACCTTTTCAGAGTTCATTTGTACTGCTTTTCAAATTCAGGGTCATTTAGCACAAACTAAATCATTAAATGCATGAAAAATATAAAATGAAGTGAGAAAGGGTTGAAAATTGATGATGTGCCTTTGAATGGTGCATATTGAACACACAAAAAGTATGGAGTTAAAATAAGTTATTAAAAATGAAATCCATTTGTAATAGATGAGTTTTCGTGCGAAACCCTCATACTTCTTATGAGATTGTCCAATTTGTACACGAAGTGCATCCAGTTTTTGTCGTAACCCTCTCAACTCTCTAGAAGTTGCTATGTGGGTGAAATTATGTTGTCATGCCAAGTTACAACCTTTTCAGAGTTCATTTGTACTGCTTTTCAAATTCAGGGTCATTTAGCACAAAATAAATCATTAAATGCATGAAAAATATCAAATGAAGTCAGAAAGGGTTGAAAATTGATGATGTGCCTTTGAATGGTGCATATTGAACACACAAAAAGTATGGAGTTAAAATAAGTTATTAAAAATGAAATCCCTTTGTAATAGATGAGTTTTCGTCCCAAACCCTCATACTTCTTATGAGATTGTCCAATTTGTACACGAAGTGCATCCAGTTTTTGCCGTAACCCTCTCAACTCTCTAGAAGTTGCTATGTGGGTGAAATTAGGATGTCATGCCAAGTTACAATCTTTTCAGAGTTCATTTGTACTGCTTTTCAAATTCAGGGTCATTTAGCTCAAAATAAATCATTAAATGCATGAAAAAAATCAAATGAAGTGTGAAAGGATTGAAAATTGATGATGTGCCTTTGAATGGTGCATATTGAACACACAAAAAGTATGGAGTTAAAATAATTTATTAAAAATGAAATCCGTTTGTAATAGATGAGTTTTCGTCCGAAACCCTCATACTTCTTATGAGATTGTCCAATTTGTACACGAAGTGCATCCAGTTTTTGCCGTCACCCTCTCAACTCTCTGGAAGTTGCTGTGTAGGTGCAATTATGTTGTCATGCCAAGTTACAACCTTTTCAGAGTTCATTTGTACTGCTTTTCAAATTCAGGGTCATTTAGCACAAAATAAATCATTAAATGCATGAAAAATATCAAATGAAGTCACAAAGGGTTGAAAATTGATGATGTGCCTTTGAATGGTGCATATTGAACACACAAAAAGTATGGAGTTAAAATAAGTTATTAAAAATGAAATCCCTTTGTAATAGATGAGTTTTTGTCCGAAACCCTCATACTTCTTATGAGATTGTCCAATTTGTACACGAAGTGCATCCAGTTTTTGCCGTAACCCTCTCAACTCTCTAGAAGTTGCTATGTGGGTGAAATTTTGATGTCATGCCAAGTTACAACCTTTTCAGAGTTCATTTGTACTGCTTTTTAAATTCAGGGTCATTTAGCTCAAAATAAATCATTAAATGCATGAAAAAAATCAAATGAAGTGAGAAAGGATTGAAAATTGATGATGTTCCTTTGAATGGTGCATATTGAACACACAAAAAGTATGGAGTTAAAATAAGTTATTAAAAATGAAATCCGTTTGTAATAGATGAGTTTTCGTCCGAAACCCTCATACTTCTTATGAGATTGTCCAATTTGTACATGAAGTGCATCCAGTTTTTGCCGTAACCCTCTCAACTCTCTCGAAGTTGTTGTGTGGGTGAAATTATGATGTCATGCCAAGTTACAACCTTTTCAGATCTCATTTGTACTCCTTTTCAAATTCAGGGTCATTTAGCTCAAAATAAATCATTAAATGCATGAAAAATATCAAATAAAGTGAGAAAGGATTGAAATTGATGACGTTCCTTTGAATGGTGCATATTGAACACGCAAAAAGTATGGAGTTAAAATAAGTTAATAAAATGAAATCCCTTTGTAATAGATGAGTTTTCGTCCGAAACCCTCATACTTCTTATGAGATTGTCCAATTTGTACACGAAGTGCATCTAGTTTTTGCCGTAACCCTCTCAACTCTCTAGAAGTTGCTATGTGGGTGAAATTATGATGTAATGCCAAGTTACAACCTTTTCAGAGTTCATTTGTACTGCTTTTCAAATTCAGGGTCATTTAGCACAAAATAAATCATTAAATGCATGAAAAATATCAAATGAAGTCAAAAAGGGTTGAAAATTGATGACGTCCTTTGAATGGTGCATATTGAGAAGACAAAAAGTATGGAGTTAAAATAAGTTATTACGAATGAAATAGCTTTCTAATAGATGAGTTTTCGTCCGAAACCCTCATACTTCTTATGAGATTGTCCAATTTGTACACGAAGTGCATCCAGTTTTTGTCGTAACCCTCTCAATTCTCTAGAAGTTGCTATGTGGGTGAAATTATGATGTCATGTGAAGTTACAACCTTTCCAGAGTTCATTTGTACTGCTTTACAAATTCAGGGTCATTTAGCTCAAAATAAATCATTAAATGCATGAAAAATATAAAATGAAGTGAGAAAGGGTTGAAAATTGATGATGTGCCTTTGAATGGTGCATATTGAACACACAAAAAGTATGGAGTTAAAATAAGTTATCAAAAATGAAATCCGTTTGTAATAGATGAGTTTTCGTGCGAAACCCTCATACTTCTTATGAGATTGTCCAATTTGTACATGAAGTGCATCCAGTTTTTGCCGTAACCCTCTCAACTCTCTAGAAGTTGCTATGTGGGTGAAATTATGATGTCATGCCAAGTTACAACCTTTTCAGAGTTCATTTGTACTGCTTTTCAAATTCAGGGTCATTTACCTCAAAATAAATCATTAAATGCATGACAAATATAAAATGAAGTGAGAAAGGGTTGAAAATTGATGATGTGACTTTGAATGGTGCATATTGAACACACAAAAATATGGAGTTAAAATAAGTTATTAAAAATGAAATCCCTTTATAATAGATGAGTTTTCATTCGAAACCCTCATACTTCTTATGAGATTGTCCAATTTGTACATGAAGTGCATCCAGTTTTTGTCGTAACCCTCTCAATTCTCTAGAAGTTGCTATGTGGGTGAAATTATGATGTCATGCCAAGTTACAACCTTTCCAGAGTTCATTTGTACTACTTTTCAAATTCAGGGTCGTTTAGCACAAAATAAATCATTAAATGCATGAAAAATATCAAATGAAGTCAGAAAGGGTTGAAAATTGATGATGTGCCTTTGAATGCTGCATATTGAACACACAAAAAGTATGGAGTTAAAATAAGTTATTAAAAATGAAATCCCTTTGTAATAGATGAGTTTTCGTTCGAAACCCTCATACTTCTTATGAGATTGTCCAATTTGTACACGAAGTGCATCCAGTTTTTGCCGTAACCCTCTCAACTCTCTAGAAGTTGCTATGTGGGTGAAATTATGATGTCATGCCAAGTTACAACCTTTTCAGAGTTCATTTGTACTGCTTTTCAAATTCAGGGTCATTTACCTCAAAATAAATCATTAAATGCATGACAAATATAAAATGAAGTGAGAAAGGGTTGAAAATTGATGATGTGACTTTGAATGGTGCATATTGAACACACAAAAATATGGAGTTAAAATAAGTTATTAAAAATGAAATCCCTTTATAATAGATGAGTTTTCATTCGAAACCCTCATACTTCTTATGAGATTGTCCAATTTGTACATGAAGTGCATCCAGTTTTTGTCGTAACCCTCTCAATTCTCTAGAAGTTGCTATGTGGGTGAAATTATCATGTCATGCCAAGTTACAACCTTTTCAGAGTTCATTTGTACTGCTTTTCAAATTCAGGGCCATTTACCTCAAAATAAATCATTAAATGCATGACAAATATAAAATGAAGTGAGAAAGGGTTGAAAATTGATGATGTGACTTTGAATGGTGCATATTGAACACACAAAAAGTATGGAGTTAAAATAAGTTATTAAAAATGAAATCCCTTTATAATAGATGAGTTTTCGTTCGAAACCCTCATACTTCTTATGAGATTGTCCAATTTGTACACGAAGTGCATCCAGTTTTTGTCGTAACCCTCTCAACTCTCTAGAAGTTGCTATGTGGGTGAAATTATGATGTCATGCCAAGTTACAACCTTTCCAGACTTAATTTGTACTGCTTTTCAAATTCAGGGTCATTTAGCTCAAAATAAATGATTAAATGCATGAAAAAAAATCAAATGAAGTGATAAAGGGTTGAAAATTGATGACGTGCCTTTGAATGGTTCACATTGACCACCCGAAAAGTATGGAGTTAAAATAAGTTATTAAAAATGAAATCCCTTTGTAATAGATGAGTTTTCATCCGAAACCCTCATACTTCTTATGAGATTGTCCAATTTGTACACGAAGTGCATCCAGTTTTTGCCGTAACCTTCTCAACTCTCTAGAAGTTGCTGTGTGGGTGAAATTATGATGTCATGCCAAGTTACAACCTTTTCAGAGTTCATTTGTACTGCTTTTCAAATTCAGGGTCATTTAGCTCAAAATAAATCATTAAATGCATGAAAAATATAAAACGAAGTGAGAAAGGGTTGAAAATTGATGATGTGCCTTTGAATGGTGCATATTGAACACACAAAAAGTATGGAGTTAAAATAAGTTATTAAAAATGAAATCCGTTTGTAATAGATGAGTTTTCGTCCGAAACCCTCATACTTCTTATGAGATTATCCAATTTGTACACGAAGTGCATCCAGTTTTTGCCGTAACCCTCTCCACTCTCTAGAAGTTGCTATGTGGGTGAAATTATGATGTAATGCCAAGTTACAACCTTTTCAGAGTTCATTTGTACTGCTTTTCAAATTCAGGGTCATTTAGCACAAAATAAATCATTAAATGCATGAAAAATATCAAATGAAGTGAGAAAGGGTTGAAAATTGATGACGTGCCTTTAAATGGTGCATATTGAGCACACAAAAAGTATGGAGTTAAAATAAGTTATTAAAAATGAAATCCCTTTGTAATAGATGAGTTTTGGTCCGAAACCCTCATACTTCTTATGAGATTGTCCAATTTGTACACGAAGTGCATCCAGTTTTTGCCGTAACCCTCTCAACTCTCTGGAAGTTGCTGTGTAGGTGCAATTATGTTGTCATGCCAAGTTACAACCTTTTCAGAGTTCATTTGTACTGCTTTTCAAATTCAGGGTCATTTAGCACAAAATAAATCATTAAATGCATGAAAAATATCAAATGAAGTCACAAAGGGTTGAAAATTGATGATGTGCCTTTGAATGGTGCATATTGAACACACAAAAAGTATGGAGTTAAAATAAGTTATTAAAAATGAAATCCCTTTGTAATAGATGAGTTTTTGTCCGAAACCCTCATACTTCTTATGAGATTGTCCAATTTGTACACGAAGTGCATCCAGTTTTTGCCGTAACCCTCTCAACTCTCTAGAAGTTGCTATGTGGGTGAAATTATGATGTCATGCCAAGTTACAACCTTTTCAGAGTTCATTTGTACTGCTTTTCAAATTCAGGGCCATTTACCTCAAAATAAATCATTAAATGCATGAAAAATATAAAATGAAGTGAGAAAGGGTTGAAAATTGATGATGTGACTTTGAATGGTGCATATTGAACACACAAAAAGTATGGAGTTAAAATAAGTTATTAAAAATGAAATCCCTTTATAATAGATGAGTTTTCGTTCGAAACCCTCATACTTCTTATGAGATTGTCCAATTTGTACACGAAGTGCATCCAGTTTTTGTCGTAACCCTCTCAACTCTCTAGAAGTTGCTATGTGGGTGAAATTATGATGTCATGCCATGTTACAACCTTTCCAGACTTAATTTGTACTACTTTTCAAATTCAGGGTCATTTAGCTCAAAATAAATGATTAAATGCATGAAAAAAAATCAAATGAAGTGATAAAGGGTTGAAAATTGATGATGTGCCTTTGAATGGTGCATATTGAACACACAAAAATTATGGAGTTAAAATAATTTATTAAAAATGAAATCCCTTTGTAATAGATGAGTTTTCATCCGAAACCCTCATACTTCTTATGAGATTGTCCAATTTGTACACGAAGTGCATCCAGTTTTTGCCGTAACCTTCTCCACTCTCTAGAAGTTGCTGTGTGGGTGAAATTATGATGTCATGCCAAGTTACAACCTTTTCAGAGTTCATTTGTACTGCTTTTCAAATTCAGGGTCATTTAGCTCAAAATAAATCATTAAATGCATGAAAAATATAAAATGAAGTGAGAAAGGGTTGAAAATTGATGATGTGCCTTTGAATGGTGCATATTGAACACACAAAAAGTATGGAGTTAAAATAAGTTATTAAAAATGAAATCCGTTTGTAATAGATGAGTTTTCGTCCGAAACCCTCATACTTCTTATGAGATTATCCAATTTGTACACGAAGTGCATCCAGTTTTTGCCGTAACCCTCTCAATTCTCTAGAAGTTGCTATGTGGGTGAAATTATGATGTAATGCCAAGTTACAACCTTTTCAGAGTTCATTTGTACTGCTTTTCAAATTCAGGGTCATTTAGCACAAAATAAATCATTAAATGCATGAAAAATATCAAATGAAGTGAGAAAGGGTTGAAAATTGATGACGTGCCTTTGAATGGTGCATATTGAGCACACAAAAAGTATGGAGTTAAAATAAGTTATTAAAAATGAAATTCCTTTGTAATAGATGAGTTTTGGTCCGAAACACTCATACTTCTTATGAGATTGTCCAATTTGTACACGAAGTGCATCCAGTTTTTGTCGTAACCCTATCAACTCTCTAGAAGTTGCTATGTGGGTGAAATTATGATGTCATGTGAAGTTACAACCTTTCGAGAGTTCATTTGTACTGCTTTTCAAATTCGGGGTCATTTAGCTCAAAATAAATCATTAAATGCATGAAAAATATAAAATGAAGTGAGAAAGGGTTTAAAATTGATGATGTGCCTTTGAATGGTGCATATTGAACACACAAAAAGTATGGAGTTAAAATAAGTTATTAAAAATGAAATCTGTTTGTAATAGATGAGTTTTCGTGCGAAACCCTCATACTTCTTATGAGATTGTCCAATTTGTAAACGAAGTGCATCCAGTTTTTGCCGTAACCCTCTCAACTCTATACAAGATGCTATGTGGGTGAAATTATGTTGTCATGCCAAGTTACAACCTTTTCAGAGTTCATTTGTACTGCTTTTCAAATTCAGGGTCATTTACCACAAAATAAATCAATAAATGCATGAAAAATATCAATTGAAGTCAAAAAGGGTTGAAAATTGATGATGTGCCTTTGAATGGTGCATATTGAACACACAAAAAGTATGGAGTTAAAATAAGTTATTAAAAATGAAATCCCTTTGTAATAGATGAGTTTTCGTCCGAAACCCTCATACTTCATATGAGATTGTCCAATTTGTACACGAAGTGCATCCAGTTTTGGCCGTAACCCTCTCAACTCTCTAGAAGTTGCTATGTGGGTGAAATTATGATGTCATGCCAAGTTACAACCTTTTATGAGTTCATTTGTACTGCTTTTCAAATTCAGGGTCATTTAGCTCAAAATAAATCATCAAATGCATGAAAAATATAAAATGAAGTGAGAAAGGGTTGAAATTGATGACGTTCCTTTGAATGGTGCATATTGAACAAACAAAAAGTATGGAGTTAAAATGAGTTATTAAAAATGAAATCCCTTTGTAATAGATGAATTTTTGTGCTAAACCCTCATACTTCTATGAGATTGTCCAATTTGTACACGAAGTGCATCCAGTTTTTGCCATAACAATCTCAACTCTCTACAAGTTGCTATGTGGGTGAAATTATGATGTCATGCCAAGTTACAACCTTTTCAGAGTTCATTTGTACTGCTTTCCAAATTCAGGGTCATTTAGCTCAAAATAAATCATTAAATGCTTGAAAAATATCAAATTAAGTGAGAAAGGGTGGAAAATTGATGACGTGCCTTTGAATGGTGCATATTGAACACACAAAAAGTATGGATTGAAAATAAGTTATTAAAAATGAAATCCCTTTGTAATAGATATGTTTTCGTCCGAAACCCTCATACTTCTTATGAGATTGTCCAATTTGCACACGAAGTGCATCCAGTTTTTGCCGTAACCCTCTCAACTCTCTAGAAGTTGCTATGTGGGTGAAATTATGATGTCATGCAAAGTTACAACCTTTTCAGAGTTCATTTGTACTGCTTTTCCAATTCAGGGTCATTTAGCTCAAAATAAATCATTAAATGCATGAAAAATATCAAATGAAGTGAGAAAGTGTTGAAAATTGATGATGTGCCTTTGAATGGTGCATATTGAAGACACAAAAAGTATGGAGTTAAAATAAGTTATTAAAAATGAAATCCCTTTGTAATTGATGAGTTTTCGTCCGAAACCCTCATACTTCTTATGAGATTGTCCAATTTCTAAACGAAGTGCATCCAGTTTTTGTCGTACCCCTCTCAACTCTCTAGAAGTTGCTATGTGGTTGAAATTATGATGTCATGCCAAGTTACAACCTTTTTAGAGTTCATTTGTACGGCTTTTCAAATTCAGGGTCATTTAGCTCAAAATAAAGCATTAAATGCATGAAAAATATCAAATGAAGTGAGAAAGGGTTGAAAATTGATGACCTTACTTTGAATGGTGCATATTGAACACGCAAAAAGTACGGAGTTAAAATAAGTTATTAAAAATGAAATCCCTTTGTAATAGATGAGTTTTCGTCCAAAACCCTCATACTTCGTATGAGATTGTCCAATTTGTACACGAGGTGCATCCAGTTTTTGCCGTAACCCTCTCAACTCTCTAGAAGTTGCTATGTGGGTGAAATTATGATGTCATGCCAAGTTACAACCTTTTCAGAGTTCATTTGTACTGCTTTTCAAATTCAGGGTCATTTAGCTCAAAATAAATCATTAAATGCATGAAAAAAATCAAATGAAGTCAGAAAGGGTTGAAAATTGATGACGTGCCTTTGAATGGTGCATATTGAGAACACAAAAAGTGTGGAGTTAAAATAAGTTATTAAAAATGAAATAGCTTTCTAATAGATGAGTTTTCGTCCGAAACCCTCATACTTCATATGAGATTGTCCAATTTGTACACGAAGTGCATCCAGTTTTTGCCGTAACCCTCTCAACTCTCTAGAAGTTGCTATGTGGGTGAAATTATGATGTCATGCCAAGTTACAACCTTTTCAGAGTTCATTTGTACTGCTTTTCAAATTCGGGGTCATTTAGCTCAAAATAAATCATCAAATGCATGAAAAATATAAAATGAAGTGAGAAAGGGTTGAAAATTGATGACCTTCCTTTGAATGGTGCATATTGAACACGCGAAAAGTATGGAGTTAAAATGAGTTATTAAAAATGAAATCCCTTTGTAATAGATGAGTTTTCGTGCGAAACCCTCATACTTCTTATGAGATTGTCCAATTTGTACACGAAGTGCATCCAGTTTTTGCCATAACCCTCTCAACTCTCTACAAGTTGCTATGTGGGTGAAATTATGATGTCATGCCAAGTTACAACCTTTTCAGAGTTCATTTGTACTGCTTTTCAAATTCAGGGTTATTTAGCTCAAAATAAATCATTAAATGCTTGAAAAATATCAAATTAAGTGAGAAAGGGTGGAAAATTGATGACGTGCCTTTGAATGGTGCATATTGAACACACAAAAAGTATGGATTGAAAATAAGTTATTAAAAATGAAATCCCTTTGTAATAGATATGTTTTCGTCCGAAACCCTCATACTTCTTATGAGATTGTCCAATTTGTACACGAAGTGCATCCAGTTTTTGCCGTAACCCTCTCAACCCTCTAGAAGTTGCTATGTGGGTGAAATTATGATGTCATGCAAAGTTACAACCTTTTAAGAGTTCATTTGTACTGCTTTTCCAATTCAGGGTCATTTAGCTCAAAATAAATCATTAAATGCATGAAAAATATCAAATGAAGTGAGAAAGGGTTGAAAATTGATGATGTGCCTTTGAATGGTGCATATTGAAGACACAAAAAGTATGGAGTTAAACTAAGTTATTAAAAATGAAATCCATTTGTAATTGATGAGTTTTCGTCCGAAACCCTCATACTTCTTATGAGATTGTCCAATTTCTACACGAAGTGCATCCAGTTTTTGTCGTACCCCTCTCAGCTCTCTAGAAGTTGCTATGTGGGTGAAATTATGATGTCATGCCAAGTTACAACCTTTTCAGAGTTCATTTGTACTGCTTTTCAAATTCAGGGTCATTTAGCTCAAAATAAAGCATTAAATGCATGAAAAATATCAAATGAAGTGAGAAAGGGTTGAAAATTGATGACCTTACTTTGAATGGTGCATATTGAACACGCAAAAAGTATGGAGTTAAAATAAGTTATTAAAAATGAAATCCCTTTGTAATAGATGAGTTTTCGTCCAAAACCCTCATACTTCGTATGAGATTGTCCAATTTGTACACGAGGTGCATCCAGTTTTTGCCGTAACCCTCTCAACTCTCGAGAAGTTGCTATGTGGGTGAAATTATGATGTCATGCCAAGTTACAACCTTTTCAGAGTTCATTTGTATTGCTTTTCAAATTCAGGGTCATTTAGCTCAAAATAAATCATTAAATGCATGAAAAAAATCAAATGAAGTGAGAAAGGGTTGAAAATTGATGATGTGCCTTTGAATGGTGCATATTGAACACACAAAAAGTATGGAGTTAAAATAATTTATTAAAAATGAAATCCGTTTGTAATAGATGAGATTTCGTCCGAAAACCTCATACTTCTTATGAGATTGTCCAATTTGTACACGAAGTGCATCTAGTTTTTGCCGTAACCCTCTCAACTCTTTACAAGTTGCTGTGTGGGTGAAATTATGATGTCATGCCAAGTTACAACCTTTTCAGATCTCATTTGTACTGCTTTTCAAATTCAGGGTCATTTAGTTCAAAATAAATCATTAAATGCATGAAAAATATGAAATGAAGTGAGAAAGGGTTGAAATTGATGACGTTCCTTTGAATGGTGCATATTGAATACGCAAAAAGTATGGAGTTAAAATAAGTTATTAAAAATGAAATCCCTTTGTAATAGATGAGTTTTCGTCCGAAACCCTCATACTTCTTATGAGATTGTCCAATTTGTACACGAAGTGCATCCAGTTTTTGCCGTAACCCTCTCAACTCTCTAGAAGTTGCTATGTGGGTGAAATTATGATGTAATGCCAAGTTACAACCTTTTCAGAGTTCATTTGTACTGCTTTTCAAATTCAGGGTCATTTAGCACAAAATAAATCATTATATGCATGAAAAATATCAAATGAAGTCAGAAAGGGTTGAAAATTGATGACGTGCCTTTGAATGGTGCATATTGAGAACACAAAAAGTATGGAGTTAAAATAAGTTATTAAAAATGAAATAGCTTTCTAATAGATGAGTTTTCGTCCAAAACCCTCATACTTCGTATGAGATTGTCCAATTTGTACACGAGGTGCATCCAGTTTTTGCCGTAACCCTCTCAACTCTCTAGAAGTTGCTATGTGGGTGAAATTATGATGTCATGCCAAGTTACAACCTTTTCAGAGTTCATTTGTACTGCTTTTCAAATTCAGGGTCATTTAGCTCAAAATAAATCATTAAATGCATGAAAAAAATCAAATGAAGTGAGAAAGGGTTGAAAATTGATGATGTGCCTTTGAATGGTGCATATTGTACACACAAAAAGTATGGAGTTAACATAATTTATTAAAAATGAAATCCGTTTGTAATAGATGAGTTTTCGTCCGAAACCCTCATACTTCTTATGAGATTGTCCAATTTGTACACGAAGTGCATCCAGTTTTTGCCGTAACCCTCTCAACTCTCTAGAAGTTGCTGTGTGGGTGAAATTATGATGTCATGCCAAGTTACAACCTTTTCAGATCTCATTTGTACTTCTTTTCAAATTCAGGGTCATTCAGCTCAAAATAAATCATTAAATGCATGAAAAATATCAAATGAAGTGAGAAAGGGTTGAAATTGATGACGTTCCTTTGAATGGTGCATATTGAACACGCAAAAAGTATGGAGTTAAAATAAGTTATTAAAAATGAAATCCCTTTGTAATTGATGAGTTTTCGTCCGAAACCCTCATACTTCTTATGAGATTGTCCAATTTGTACACGAAGTGCATCAAGTTTTTGCCGTAACCCTCTCAGCTCTCTAGAAGTTGCTATGTGGGTGACATTATGATGTCATGCCAAGTTACAACCTTTTGAGAGTTCATTTGTACTGCTTTTCAAATTCAGGGTCATTTAGCACAAAATAAATCATTAAATGCATGAAAAATATCAAATGAAGTAAGAAAGGGTTGAAAATTGATGACGTGCCTTTGAATGGTGCATATTGAGAACACAAAAAGTATGGATTGAAAATAAGTTATTAAAAATGAAATCCCTTTGTAATAGATATGTTTTCGTCCAAAACCCTCATACTTCTTATGAGATTGTCCAATTTGTACACGAAGTGCATCCAGTTCTTGCGGTAACCCTATCAACTCTCTAGAAGTTGCTATGTGGGTGAAATTATGATGTCATGCCAAGTTACAACCTTTTCAGAGTTCATTTGTACTGCTTTTCAAATTCAGGGTCATTTAGCTCAAAATAAATCATTAAATGCATGGAAAAAATCAAATGAAGTGAGAAAGGGTTGAAAATTGATGATGTGCCTTTGAATGGTGCATATTGAACACAGAAAAAGTATGGAGTTAAAATAATTTATTAAAAATGAAATCCGTTTGTAATAGATGAGTTTTCGTCCGAAACCCTCATACTTGTTATGAGATTGTCCAATTTGTACACGAAGTGCATCCAGTTTTTGTCGTACCCCTCTCAGCTCTCTAGAAGTTGCTATGTGGGTGAAATTATGATGTCATGCCAAGTTACAACCTTTTCAGAGTTCATTTTTACTGCTTTTCAAATTCAGGGTCATTTACCTCAAAATAAAGCATTAAATGCATGAAAAATATCAAATGAAGTGAGAAAGGGTTGAAAATTGATGACCTTACTTTGAATGGTGCATATTGAACACGCAAAAAGTATGGAGTTAAAATAAGTTATTAAAAATGAAATCCCTTTGTAATAGATGAGTTTTCGTCCAAAACCCTCATACTTCGTATGAGATTGTCCAATTTGTACACGAGGTGCATCCAGTTTTTGCCGTAACCCTCTCAACTCTCTAGAAGTTGCTATGTGGGTGAAATTATGATGTCATGCCAAGTTACAACCTTTTCAGAGTTCATTTGTACTGCTTTTCAAATTCAGGGTCATTTAGCTCAAAATAAATCATTAAATGCATGAAAAAAATCAAATGAAGTGAGAAAGGGTTGAAAATTGATGATGTGCCTTTGAATGGTGCATATTGTACACACAAAAAGTATGGAGTTAAAATAATTTATTAAAAATTAAATCCGTTTGTAATAGATGAGTTTTCGTCCGAAACCCTCATACTTCTTATGAGATTGTCCAATTTGTACACGAAGTGCATCCACTTTTTGCCGTAACCCTCTCAACTCTCTAGAAGTTGCTGTGTGGGTGAAATTATGATGTCATGCCAAGTTACAACCTTTTCAGATCTCATTTGTACTGCTTTTCAAATTCAGGGTCATTCAGCTCAAAATAAATCATTAAATGCATGAAAAATATCAAATGAAGTGAGAAAGGGTTGAAAATTGATGATGTGCCTTTGAATGGTGCATATTGAACACACAAAAAGTATGGAGTTAAAATAAGTTATTAAAAATGAAATCCGTTTGTAATAGATGAGTTTTCGTCCGAAACCTTCATACTTCTTATGAGATTGTCCAATTTATACACGAAGTGCATCCAGTTTTTGCCGTAACCCTCTCAATTCTCTAGAAGTTGCTATGTGGGTGAAATTATGATGTAATGCCAAGTTACAACCTTTTTAGAGTTCATTTGTACTGCTTTTCAAATTCAGGGTCATTTAGCACAAAATAAATCATTAAATGCATGAAAAATATCAAATGAAGTGAGAAAGGGTTGAAAATTGATGACGTGCCTTTGAATGGTGCATATTGAGCACACAAAAAGAATGGAGTTAAAATAAGTTATTAAAAATGAAATCCCTTTGTAATAGATGAGTTTTGGTCCGAAACCCTCATACTCCTTATGAGATTGTCCAATTTGTACACGAAGTGCATCCAGTTTTTGTCGTAACCCTCTCAACTCTCTAGAAGTTGCTATGTGGGTGAAATTATGATGTCATGTGAAGTTACAACCTTTCCAGAGTTCATTTGTACTGCTTTTCAAATTCAGGGTCATTTAGCTCAAAATAAATCATTAAATGCATGAAAAATATAAAATGAAGTGAGAAAGGGTTGAAAATTGATGATGTGCCTTTGAATGGTTCATATTGAACACACAAAAAGTATGGAGTTAAAATAAGTTATTAAAAATGAAATCTGTTTGTAATAGATGAGTTTTCGTGCGAAACCCTCATACTTCTTATGAGATTGTCCAATTTGTAAACGAAGTGCATCCAGTTTTTGCCGTAACCCTCTCAACTCTATACAAGTTGCTATGTGGGTGAAATTATGTTGTCATGCCAAGTTACAACCTTTTCAGCGTTCATTTGTACTGCTTTTCAAATTCAGGGTCATTTAGCACAAAATAAATCATTAAATGCATGAAAAATATCAAATGAAGTCAGAAAGGGTTGAAAATTGATGATGTGCCTTTGAATGGTGCATATTGAACACACAAAAAGTATGGAGTTAAAATAAGTTATTAAAAATGAAATCCCTTTGTAATAGATGAGTTTTCGTCCGAAACCCTCATACTTCTTATGAGATTGTCCAATTTGTACACGAAGTGCATCCAGTTTTTGCCGTAACCCTCTGAACTCTCTAGAAGTTGCTATGTGGGTGAAATTATGATGTCATGCCAAGTTACAACCTTTTCAGAGTTCATTTGTACTGCTTTTCAAAGTCAGGGTCATTTACCTCAAAATAAATCATTAAATGCATGAAAAATATAAAATGAAGTGAGAAAGGGTTGAAAATTGATGATGTGACTTTGAATGGTGCATATTGAACACACAAAAAGTATGGAGTTAAAATAAGTTATTAAAAATGAAATCCCTTTATAATAGATGAGTTTTCGTTCTAAACCCTCATACTTCTTATGAGATTGTCCAATTTGTACACGAAGTGCATCCAGTTTTTGTCGTAACCCTCTCAACTCTCTAGAAGTTGCTCTGTGGGTGAAATTATGATGTCATGCCAAGCTACAACCTTTCCAGAGTTAATTTGTACTGCTTTTCAAAGTCAGGGTCATTTAGCTCAAAATAAATGATTAAATGCATGAAAAAAATCAAATGAAGTGATAAAGGGTTGAAAATTGATGATGTGCCTTTGAATGGTGCATATTGAACACACAAAAAGTATGGAGTTAAAATAATTTATTAAAAATGAAATCCGTTTGTAATAGATGAGTTTTCGTCCGAAACCCTCATACTTCTTATGAGATTGTCCAATTTGTACACGAAGTGCATCCAGTTTTTGCCGTAACCCTCTGAACTCTCTAGAAGTTGCTATGTGGGTGAAATTATGATGTCATGCCAAGTTACAACCTTTTCAGAGTTCATTTGTACTGCTTTTCAAATTCAGGGTCATTTAGCTCAAAATAAATCATTAAATGCATGAAAAATATAAAATGAAGTGAGAAAGGGTTGAAAATGGATGATGTGCCTTTGAATGGTGCATATTGAACACGCAAAAATTATGGAGTTAAAATAAGTTATTAAAAATGAAATCCGTTTGTAATAGATGAGTTTTCGTCCGAAACCCTCATACTTCTTATGAGATTGTCCAATTTGTACACGAAGTGCATCCAGTTTTTGTCGTAACCCTCTCAACTCTCTAGAAGTTGCTATGTGGGTGAAATTATGATGTCATGCCAAGTTACAACCTTTTCAGAGTTCATTTGTACTGCTTTTCAAATTCAGGGTCATTTAGCTCAAAATAAATCATTAAATGCATGAAAAATATAAAATGAAGTGAGAAAGGGTTGAAAATGGATGATGTGCCTTTTAATGTTGCATATTGAAGACACAAAAAGTATGGAGTTAAAATAAGTTATTAAAAATGAAATCCGTTTGGAATAGATGAGTTTTCGTCCGAAACCCTCATACTTCTTATGAGATTGTCCAATTTGTACACGAAGTGCATCCAGTTTTTGCCGTAACCCTCTCAATTCTCTAGAAGTTGCTATGTGGGTGAAATTATGATGTAATGCCAAGTTACAACCTTTTCAGAGTTCATTTGTACTGCTTTTCAAATTCAGGGTCATTTAGCACAAAATAAATCATTAAATGCATGAAAAATATCAAATGAAGTGAGAAAGGGTTGAAAATTGATGACGTGCCTTTGAATGGTGCATATTGAGCACACAAAAAGTATGGAGTTAAAATTAGTTATTAAAAATGAAATCCCTTTGTAATAGATGAGTTTTCGTCCGAAACCCTCATACTTCTTATGAGATTGTCCAATTTGTACACGAAGTGCATCCAGTTTTTGTCGTAACCCTCTCAACTCTCTAGAAGTTGCTGTGTGGGTGAAATTATGATGTCATGCCAAGTTACAACCTTTTCAGAGTTCATTTGTACTGCTTTTCAAATTCAGGGTCATTTAGCTCAAAACAAATCATTAAATGCATGAAAAATATAAAATGAAGTGAGAAAGGGTTGAAAATTGATGACCTTCCTTTGAATGGTGCATATTGAACACGCAAAAAGTATGGAGTTAAAATAAGTTATTAAAAATGAAATCCCTTTGTAATAGATGAGTTTTCGTCCGAAACCCTCATACTTCTTATGAGATTGTCCAATTTGTACACGAAGTGCATCTAGTTTTTGTCGTAACCCTCTCAACTCTTTAGAAGTTGCTGTGTGGGTGAAATTATGATGTCATGCCAAGTTACAACCTTTTCAGATCTCATTTGTACTGCTTTTCAAATTCAGGGTCATTTAGTTCAAAATAAATCATTAAATGCATGAAAAATATCAAATGAAGTGAGAAAGGGTTGAAATTGATGACGTTCCTTTGAATGGTGCATATTGAATACGCAAAAAGTATGGAGTTAAAATAAGTTATTAAAAATGAAATCCCTTTGTAATAGATGAGTTTTCGTCCGAAACCCTCATACTTCTTATGAGATTGTCCAATTTGTACACGAAGTGCATCCAGTTTTTGCCGTAACCCTCTCAACTCTCTAGAAGTTGCTATGTGGGTGAAATTATGATGTCATGCCAAGTTACAACCTTTTCAGAGTACATTTGTACTGCTTTTCAAATTCAGGGTCATTTAGCTCAAAATAAATCATTAAATGCATGAAAAATATAAAATGAAGTGAGAAAGGGTTGAAAATTGATGATGTGCCTTTGAATGGTTCATATTGAACACACAAAAAGTATGGAGTTAAAATAAGTTATTAAAAATGAAATCTGTTTGTAATAGATGAGTTTTCGTGCGAAACCCTCATACTTCTTATGAGATTGTCCAATTTGTAAACGAAGTGCATCCAGTTTTTGCCGTAACCCTCTCAACTCTATACAAGTTGCTATGTGGGTGAAATTATGTTGTCATGCCAAGTTACAACCTTTTCAGCGTTCATTTGTACTGCTTTTCAAATTCAGGGTCATTTAGCACAAAATAAATCATTAAATGCATGAAAAATATCAAATGAAGTCAGAAAGGGTTGAAAATTGATGATGTGTCTTTGAATGGTGCATATTGAACACACAAAAAGTATGGAGTTAAAATAAGTTATTAAAAATGAAATCCCTTTGTAATAGATGAGTTTTCGTCCGAAACCCTCATACTTCTTATGAGATTGTCCAATTTGTACACGAAGTGCATCCAGTTTTTGCCGTAACCCTCTGAACTCTCTAGAAGTTGCTATGTGGGTGAAATTATGATGTCATGCCAAGTTACAACGTTTTCAGAGTTCATTTGTACTGCTTTTCAAAGTCAGGGTCATTTACCTCAAAATAAATCATTAAATGCATGAAAAATATAAAATGAAGTGAGAAAGGGTTGAAAATTGATGATGAGACTTTGAATGGTGCATATTGAACACACAAAAAGTATGGAGTTAAAATAAGTTATTAAAAATGAAATCCCTTTATAATAGATGAGTTTTCGTTCTAAACCCTCATACTTCTTATGAGATTGTCCAATTTGTACACGAAGTGCATCCAGTTTTTGTCGTAACCCTCTCAACTCTCTAGAAGTTGCTACGTGGGTGACATTATGATGTCATGCCAAGTTACAACCTTTTGAGAGTTCATTTGTACTGCTTTTCAAATTCAGGGTCATTTAGCACAAAATAAATTATTAAATGCATGAAAAATATCAAATGAAGTCAGAAAGGGTTGAAAATTGATGACGTGCCTTTGAATGGTGCATATTGAGAACACAAAAAGTATGGATTGAAAATAAGTTATTAAAAATGAAATCCCTTTGTAATAGATATGTTTTCGTCCAAAACCCTCATACTTCTTATGAGATTGTCCAATTTGTACACGAAGTGCATCCAGTTCTTGCGGTAACCCTATCAACTCTCTAGAAGTTGCTATGTGGGTGAAATTATGATGTCATGCCAAGTTACAACCTTTTCAGAGTTCATTTGTACTGCTTTTCAAATTCAGGGTCATTTAGCTCACAATAAATCATTAAATGCATGGAAAAAATCAAATGAAGTGAGAAAGGGTTGAAAATTGATGATGTGCCTTTGAATGGTGCATATTGAACACACAAAAAGTATGGAGTTAAAATAATTTATTAAAAATGAAATCCGTTTGTAATAGATGAGTTTTCGTCCGAAACCCTCATACTTCTTATGAGATTGTCCAATTTGTACACGAAGTGCATCCAGTTTTTGTCGTACCCCTCTCAGCTCTCTAGAAGTTGCTATGTGGGTGAAATTATGATGTCATGCCAAGTTACAACCTTTTCAGAGTTCATTTGTACTGCTTTTCAAATTCAGGGTCATTTAGCTCAAAATAAAGCATTAAATGCATGAAAAATATCAAATGAAGTGAGAAAGGGTTGAAAATTGATGACCTTACTTTGAATGGTGCATATTGAACACGCAAAAAGTATGGAGTTAAAATAAGTTATTAAAAATGAAATCCCTTTGTAATAGATGAGTTTTCGTCCAAAACCCTCATACTTCGTATGAGATTGTCCAATTTGTACACGAGGTGCATCCAGTTTTTGCCGTAACCCTCTCAACTCTCTAGAAGTTGCTATGTGGGTGAAATTATGATGTCATGCCAAGTTACAACCTTTTCAGAGTTCATTTGTACTGCTTTTCAAATTCAGGGTCATTTAGCTCAAAATAAATCATTAAATGCATGAAAAAAATCAAATGAAGTGAGAAAGGGTTGAAAATTGATGATGAGCCTTTGAATGGTGCATATTGTACACACAAAAAGTATGGAGTTAAAATAATTTATTAAAAATGAAATCCGTTTGTAATAGATGAGTTTTCGTCCGGAACCCTCATACTTCTTATGAGATTGTCCAATTTGTACACGAAGTGCATCCAGTTTTTGCCGTAACCCTCTCAACTCTCTAGAAGTTGCTGTGTGGGTGAAATTATGATGTCATGCCAAGTTACAACCTTTTCAGATCTCATTTGTACTGCATTTCAAATTCAGGGTCATTCAGCTCAAAATAAATCATTAAATGCATGAAAAATATCAAATGAAGTGAGAAAGGGTTGAAATTGATGACGTTCCTTTGAATGGTGCATATTGAACACGCAAAAAGTATGGAGTTAAAATAAGTTATTAAAAATGAAATCCCTTTGTAATAGATGAGTTTTCGTCCAAAACCCTCATACTTCGTATGAGATTGTCCAATTTGTACACGAGGTGCATCCAGTTTTTGCCGTAACCCTCTCAACTCTCTAGAAGTTGCTATGTGGGTGAAATTATGATGTCATGCCAAGTTACAACCTTTTGAGAGTTCATTTGTACTGCTTTTCAAATTCAGGGTCATTTAGCTCAAAATAAAGCATTAAATGCATGAAAAATATCAAATGAAGTGAGAAAGGGTTGAAAATTGATGACCTTACTTTGAATGGTGCATATTGAACACGCAAAAAGTATGGAGTTAAAATAAGTTATTAAAAATGAAATCCCTTTGTAATAGATGAGTTTTCGTCCAAAACCCTCATACTTCGTATGAGATTGTCCAATTTGTACACGAGGTGCATCCAGTTTTTGCCGTAACCCTGTGAACTCTCTAGAAGTTGCTATGTGGGTGAAATTATGATGTCATGCCAAGTTACAACCTTTTCAGAGTTCATTTGTACTGCTTTTCAAATTCAGGGTCATTTAGCTCAAAATAAATCATTAAATGCATGAAAAAAATCAAATGAAGTGAGAAAGGGTTGAAAATTGATGATGTGCCTTTGAATGGTGCATATTGAACACACAAAAAGTATGGAGTTAAAATAAGTTATTAAAAATGAAATCCCTTTGTAATAGATGAGTTTTCGTCCAAAACCCTCATACTTCGTATGAGATTGTCCAATTTGTACACGAGGTGCATCCAGTTTTTGCCGTAACCCTCTCAACTCTCTAGAAGTTGCTATGTGGGTGAAATGATGATGTAATGCCAAGTTACAACCTTTTCAGAGTTCATTTGTACTGCTTTTCAAATTCAGGGTCATTTAGCACAAAATAAATCATTAAATGCATGAAAAATATCAAATGAAGTCAGAAAGGGTTGAAAATTGATGACGTGCCTTTGAATGGTGCATATTGAGAACACAAAAAGTATGGAGTTAAAATAAGTTATTAAAAATGAAATAGCTTTCTAATAGATGAGTTTTCGTTCGAAACCCTCATACTTCTTATGAGATTGTCCAATTTGTACACGAAGTGCATCCAGTTTTTGTCGTAACCCTCTCAATTCTCTAGAAGTTGCTATGTGGGTGAAATTATGATGTCATGCCAAGTTACAACCTTTCCAGAGTTCATTTGTACTGCTTTACAAATTCAGGGTCATTTAGCTCAAAATAAATCATTAAATGCATGAAAAATATCAAATGAAGTGAGAAAGGGTTGAAAATTTATGACGTGCCTTTGAATGGTGCATATTGGACACGCAAAAAGTATGGATTGAAAATAAGTTATTAAAAATGAAATCCCTTTGTAATAGATATGTTTTCGTCCGAAACCCTCATACTTCTTATGAGATTGTCCAATTTGTACACGAAGTGCATCCAGTTTTTGCCGTAACCCTCTCAACTCTCTAGAAGTTGCTATGTGGGTAAAATTATGATGTCATGCCAAGTTACAACCTTTCCAGACTTAATTTGTACTGCTTTTCAAATTCAGGGTCATTGAGCTCAAAATAAATCATTAAATGCATGAAAAATATCAAATGATGTGAGCAAGGGTTGAAAATTGATGATGTGCCTTTGAATGGTGCATATTGAACACACAAAAAGTATGGAGTTAAAATAAGTTATTAAAAATGAAATCCCTTTGTAATTGATGAGTTTTCGTCCGAAACCCTCATACTTCTTATGAGATTGTCCAATTGTACACGAAGTGCATCCAGTTTTTGCCGTAACCCTCTCAGCTCTCTAGAAGTTGCTATGTGGGTGACATTATGATGTCATGCCAAGTTACAACCTTTTGAGAGTTCATTTGTACTGCTTTTCAAATTCAGGGTCATTTAGCACAAAATAAATCATTAAATGCATGAAAAATATCAAATGAAGTCAGAAAGGGTTGAAAATTGATGACGTGCCTTTGAATGGTGCATATTGAGAACACAAAAAGTATGGATTGAAAATAAGTTATTAAAAATGAAATCCCTTTGTAATAGATATGTTTTCGTCCAAAACCCTCATACTTCTTATGAGATTGTCCAATTTGTACACGAAGTGCATCCAATTCTTGCGGTAACCCTATCAACTCTCTAGAAGTTGCTATGTGGGTGAAATTATGATGTCATGCCAAGTTACAACCTTTTCAGAGTTCATTTGTACTGCTTTTCAAATTCAGGGTCATTTAGCTCACAATAAATCATTAAATGCATGGAAAAAATCAAATGAAGTGAGAAAGGGTTGAAAATTGATGATGTGCCTTTGAATGGTGCATATTGAACACACAAAAAGTATGGAGTTAAAATAATTTATTAAAAATGAAATCCGTTTGTAATAGATGAGTTTTCGTCCGAAACCCTCATACTTCTTATGAGATTGTCCAATTTGTACACGAAGTGCATCCAGTTTTTTTCGTACCCCTCTCAGCTCTCTAGAAGTTTCTATGTGGGTGAAATTATGATGTCATGCCAAGTTACAACCTTTTCAGAGTTCATTTGTACTGCTTTTCAAATTCAGGGTCATTTAGCTCAAAATAAAGCATTAAATGCATGAAAAATATCAAATGAAGTGAGAAAGGGTTGAAAATTGATGACCTTACTTTGAATGGTGTATATTGAACACGCAAAAAGGATGGAGTTAAAATAAGTTATTAAAAATGAAATCCCTTTGTAATAGATGAGTTTTCGTCCAAAACCCTCATACTTCGTATGAGATTGTCCAATTTGTACACGAGGTGCATCCAGTTTTTGCCGTAACCCTCTCAACTCTCTAGAAGTTGCTATGTGGGTGAAATTATGATGTCATGCCAAGTTACAACCTTTTCAGAGTTCATTTGTACTGCTTTTCAAATTGAGGGTCATTTAGCTCAAAATAAATCATTAAATGCATGAAAAAAATCAAATGAAGTGAGAAAGGGTTGAAAATTGATGATGAGCCTTTGAATGGTGCATATTGTACACACAAAAAGTATGGAGTTAAAATAATTTATTAAAAATGAAATCCGTTTGTAATAGATGAGTTTTCGTCCGAAACCCTCATACTTCTTATGAGATTGTCCAATTTGTACACGAAGTGCATCCAGTTTTTGCCGTAACCCTCTCAACTCTCTAGAAGTTGCTGTGTGGGTGAAATTATGATGTCATGCCAAGTTACAACCTTTTCAGATCTCATTTGTACTGCTTTTCAAATTCAGGGTCATTCAGCTCAAAATAAATCATTAAATGCATGAAAAATATCAAATGAAGTGAGAAAGGGTTGAAATTGATGACGTTCCTTTGAATGGTGCATATTGAACACGCAAAAAGTATGGAGTTAAAATAAGTTATTAAAAATGAAATCCCTTTGTAATAGATGAGTTTTCGTCCAAAACCCTCATACTTCGTATGAGATTGTCCAATTTGTACACGAGGTGCATCCAGTTTTTGCCGTAACCCTCTCAACTCTCTAGAAGTTGCTATGTGGGTGAAATTATGATGTCATGCCAAGTTACAACCTTTTCAGAGTTCATTTGTACTGCTTTTCAAATTCAGGGTCATTTAGCTCAAAATAAAGCATTAAATGCATGAAAAATATCAAATGAAGTGAGAAAGGGTTGAAAATTGATGACCTTACTTTGAATGGTGCATATTGAACACGCAAAATGTATGGAGTTAAAATAAGTTATTAAAAATGAAATCCCTTTGTAATAGATGAGTTTTCGTCCAAAACCCTCATACTTCGTATGAGATTGTCCAATTTGTACACGAGGTGCATCCAGTTTTTGCCGTAACCCTCTCAACTCTCTAGAAGTTGCTATGTGGGTGAAATTATGATGTCATGCCAAGTTACAACCTTTTCAGAGTTCATTTGTACTGCTTTTCAAATTCAGGGTCATTTAGCTCAAAATAAATCATTAAATGCATGAAAAAAATCAAATGAAGTGAGAAAGGGTTGAAAATTGATGATGTGCCTTTGAATGGTGCATATTGTACACACAAAAAGTATGGAGTTAAAATAATTTATTAAAAATGAAATCCGTTTGTAATAGATGAGTTTTCGTCCGAAATCCTCATACTTCTTATGAGATTGTCCAATTTGTACACGAAGTGCATCCAGTTTTTGCCGTAACCCTCTCAACTCTCTAGAAGTTGCTGTGTGGGTGAAATTATGATGTCATGCCAAGTTACAACCTTTTCAGATCTCATTTGTACTGCTTTTCAAATTCAGGGTCATTCAGCTCAAAATAAATCATTAAATGCATGAAAAATATCAAATGAAGTGAGAAAGGGTTGAAATTGATGACGTTCCTTTGAATGGTGCATATTGAACACGCAAAAAGTATGGAGTTAAAATAAGTTATTAAAAATGAAATCCCTTTGTAATAGATGCGTTTTCGTCCGAAACCCTCATACTTCTTATGAGATTGTCCAATTTGTACACGAAGTGCATCCAGTTTTTGCCGTAACCCTCTCAACTCTCTAGAAGTTGCTATGTGGGTGAAATTATGATGTAATGCCAAGTTACAACCTTTTCAGAGTTCATTTGTACTGCTTTTCAAATTCAGGGTCATTTAGCACAAAATAAATCATTAAATGCATGAAAAATATCAAATGAAGTCAGAAAGGGTTGAAAATTGATGACGTGCCTTTGAATGGTGCATATTGAGAAGACAAAAAGTATGGAGTTAAAATAAGTTATTAAAAATGAAATAGCTTTCTAATAGATGAGTTTTCGTCCGAAACCCTCATACTTCTTATGAGATTGTCCAATTTGTACACGAAGTGCATCCAGTTTTTGTCGTAACCCTCTCAATTCTCTAGAAGTTGCTATGTGGGTGAAATTATGATATCATGTGAAGTTACAACCTTTCCAGAGTTCATTTGTACTGCTTTACAAATTAAGGGTCATTTAGCTCAAAATAAATGATTAAATGCATGAAAAAAATCAAATGAAGTGATAAAGGGTTGAAAATTGATGATGTGCCTTTGAATGGTGCATATTGAACACACAAAAAGTATGGAGTTAAAATAATTTATTAAAAATGAAATCCGTTTGTAATAGATGAGTTTTCGTCCGAAACCCTCATACTTCTTATGAGATTGTCCAATTTGTACACGAAGTGCATCCAGTTTTTGCCGTAACCCTCTCAACTCTCTAGAAGTTGCTGTGTGGGTGAAATTATGATGTCATGCCAAGTTACAACCTTTTCAGAGTTCATTTGTACTGCTTTTCAAATTCAGGGTCATTTAGCTCAAAATAAATCATTAAATGCATGAAAAATATAAAATGAAGTTAGAAAGGGTTGAAAATTGATGATGTGCCTTTGAATGGTGCATATTGAACACACAAAAAGTATGGAGTTAAAATAAGTTATTAAAAATGAAATCCGTTTGTAATAGATGAGTTTTCGTCCGAAACCTTCATACTTCTTATGAGATTGTCCAATTTGTACACGAAGTGCATCCAGTTTTTGCCGTAACCCTCTCAATTCTCTAGAAGTTGCTATGTGGGTGAAATTATGATGTAATGCCAAGTTACAACCTTTTTAGAGTTGATTTGTACTGCTTTTCAAATTCAGGGTCATTTAGCACAAAATAAATCATTAAATGCATGAAAAATATCAAATGAAGTGAGAAAGGGTTGAAAATTGATGACGTGCCTTTGAATGGTGCATATTGAGCACACAAAAAGAATGGAGTTAAAATAAGTTATTAAAAATGAAATCCCTTTGTAATAGATGAGTTTTGGTCCGAAACCCTCATAGTCCTTATGAGATTGTCCAATTTGTACACGAAGTGCATCCAGTTTTTGTCGTAACCCTCTCAACTCTCTAGAAGTTGCTATGTGGGTGAAATTATGATGTCATGTGAAGTTACAACCTTTCCAGAGTTCATTTGTACTGCTTTTCAAATTCAGGGTCATTTAGCTCAAAATAAATCATTAAATGCATGAAAAATATAAAATGAAGTAAGAAAGGGTTGAAAATTGATTATGTGCCTTTGAATGGTTCATATTGAACACACAAAAAGTATGGAGTTAAAATAAGTTATTAAAAATGAAATCTGTTTGTAATAGATGAGTTTTCGTGCGAAACCCTCATACTTCTTATGAGATTGTCCAATTTGTAAACGAAGTGCATCCAGTTTTTGCCGTAACCCTCTCAACTCTATACAAGTTGCTATGTGGGTGAAATTATGTTGTCATGCCAAGTTACAACCTTTTCAGCATTCATTTGTACTGCTTTTCAAATTCAGGGTCATTTAGCACAAAATAAATCATTAAATGCATGAAAAATATCAAATGAAGTCAGAAAGGGTTGAAAATTGATGATGTGCCTTTGAATGGTGCATATTGAACACACAAAAAGTATGGAGTTAAAATAAGTTATTAAAAATGAAATCCCTTTGTAATAGATGAGTTTTCGTCCGAAACCCTCATACTTCTTATGAGATTGTCCAATTTGTACACGAAGTGCATCCAGTTTTTGCCGTAACCCTCTGAACTCTCTAGAAGTTGCTATGTGGGTGAAATTATGATGTCATGCCAAGTTACAACCTTTTCAGAGTTCATTTGTACTGCTTTTCAAATTCAGGGTCATTTACCTCAAAATAAATCATTAAATGCATGAAAAATATAAAATGAAGTGAGAAAGGGTTGAAAATTGATGATGTGACTTTGAATGGTGCATATTGAACACACAAAAAGTATGGAGTTAAAATAAGTTATTAGAAATGAAATCCCTTTATAATAGATGAGTTTTCGTTCTAAACCCTCATACTTCTTATGAGATTGTCCAATTTGTACACGAAGTGGATCCAGTTTTTGTCGTAACCCTCCCAACTCTCTAGAAGTTGCTATGTGGGTGAAATTATGATGTCATGCCAAGCTACAACCTTTCTAGAGTTAAATTGTACTGCTTTTCAAATTCAGGGTCATTTAGCTCAAAATAAATGATAAAATGCATGAAAAAAATCAAATGAAGTGATAAAGGGTTGAAAATTGATGATGTGCCTTTGAATGGTGCATATTGAACACACAAAAAGTATGGAGTTAAAATAATTTATTAAAAATGAAATCCGTTTGTAATAGATGAGTTTTCGTCCGAAACCCTCATACTTCTTATGAGATTGTCCAATTTGTACACGACGTGCATCCAGTTTTTGCCGTAACCCTCTCAACTCTCTAGAAGTTGCTGTGTGGGTGAAATTATGATGTCATGCCATGTTACAACCTTTTCAGAGTTCATTTGTACTGCTTTTCAAATTCAGGGTCATTTAGCTCAAAATAAATCATTAAATGCATGAAAAATATAAAATGAAGTGAGAAAGGGTTGAAAATGGATGATGTGCCTTTGAATGGTGCATATTGAACACACGAAAAGTATGGAGTTAAAATAAGTTATTAAAAATGAAATCCGTTTGTAATAGATGAGTTTTCGTCCGAAACCCTCATACTTCTTATGAGATTGTCCAATTTGTACACGAAGTGCATCCAGTTTTTGCCGTAACCCTCTCAATTCTCTAGAAGTTGCTATGTGGGTGAAATTATGATGTAATGCCAAGTTACAACCTTTTCAGAGTTCATTTGTACTGCTTTTCAAATTCAGGGTCATTTAGCACAAAATAAATCATTAAATGCATGAAAAATATCAAATGAAGTGAGAAAGGGTTGAAAATTGATGACCTTACTTTGATTGGTGCATATTGAACACGCAAAAAGTATGGAGTTAAAATAAGTTATTAAAAATGAAATCCCTTTGTAATAGATGAGTTTTCGTCTGAAACCCTCATACTTCTTATGAGATTGTCCAATTTGTACACGAAGTGCATCCAGTTTTTGTCGTAACCCTCTCAACTCTCTAGAAGTTGCTATGTGGGTGAAATTATGATGTCATGTGAAGTTACAACCTTTCCAGAGTTCATTTGTACTGCTTTTCAAATTCAGGGTCATTTAGCTCAAAATAAATCATTAAATGCATGAAAAATATAAAATGAAGTGAGAAAGGGTTGAAAATTGATGATGTGCCTTTGAATGGTTCATATTGAACACACAAAAAGTATGGAGTTAAAATAAGTTATTAAAAATGAAATCTGTTTGTAATAGATGAGTTTTCGTGCGAAACCCTCATACTTCTTATGAGATTGTCCAATTTGTAAACGAAGTGCATCCAGTTTTTGCCGTAACCCTCTCAACTCTATACAAGTTGCTATGTGGGTGAAATTACGTTGTCATGCCAAGTTACAACGTTTTGAGAGTTCATTTGTACAGCTTTTCAAATTCAGGGTCATTTAGCACAAAATAAATCAATAAATGCATGAAAAATATCAAATGAAGTCAAAAAGGGTTGAAAATTGATGATGTGCCTTTGAATGGTGCATATTGAAGCACAAAAAGTATGGAGTTAAAATAAGTTATTAAAAATGAAATCCCTTTGTAATAGATGAGTTTTCGTCCGAAACCCTCATACTTCATATGAGATTGTCCAATTTGTACACGAAGTGCATCCAGTTTTTGCTGTAACCCTCTCAACTCTCTAGAAGTTGCTATGTGGGTGAAATTATGATGTCATGCCAAGTTATAACCTTTTCAGAGTTCATTTGTACTGCTTTTCAAATTCAGGGTCATTTAGCTCAAAATAAATCATCAAATGCATGAAAAATATAAAATGAAGTGAGAAAGGGTTGAAAATTGATGACCTTCCTTTGAATGGTGCATATTGAACACGCAAAAAGTATGGAGTTAAAATGAGTTATTAAAAATGAAATCCCTTTGTAATAGATGAATTTTCGTGCGAAACCCTCATACTTCTTATGAGATTGTCCAATTTGTACACGAAGTGCATCCAGTTTTTCCCGTAACCCTCTCAACTCTCTAGAAGTTGCTATGTGGGTGAAAATATGATGTCATGCCAAGTTACAACCTTTTCCGATTTCATTTGTACTGCTTTTCAAATTCAGGGTCATTTAGCTCAAAATAAATCATTAAATGCTTGAAAAATATCAAATTAAGTGAGAAAGGGTGGAAAATTGAAGTCGAGCCTTTGAATGGTGCATATTGAACACGCAAAAAATATGGATTGAAAATAAGTTATTAAAAATGATATCCCTTTGTAATAGATATGTTTTCGTCCGAAACCCTCATACTTCTTATGAGATTGTCCAATTTGTACACGAAGTGCATCCAGTTTTTGCCGTAACCCTCTCAACTCTCTAGAAGTTGCTATGTGGGTGAAATTATGATGTCATGCAAAGTTACAACCTTTTCAGAGTTCATTTGTACTGCTTTTCCAATTCAGGGTCATTTAGCTCAAAATAAATCATTAAATGCATGAAAAATATCAAATGAAGTGAGAAAGGGTTGAAAATTGATGATGTGCCTTTGAATGGTGCATATTGAAGACACAAAAAGTGTGGAGTTAAAATAAGTTATTAAAAATGAAATCCCTTTGTAATTGATGAGTTTTCGTCCGAAACCCTCATACTTCTTATCAGATTGTCCAATTTGTACACGAAGTGCATCCAGTTTTTGCCGTACCCCTCTCAGCTCTCTAGAAGTTGCTATGTGGGTGAAATTATGATGTCATGCCAAGTTACAACCTTTTCAGAGTTCATTTGTACTGCTTTTCAAATTCAGGGTCATTTAGCTCAAAATAAAGCATTAAATGCATGAAAAATATCAAATGAAGTGAGAAAGGGTTGAAAATAGATGACCTTACTTTGAATGGTGCATATTGAACACGCAAAAAGTATGGAGTTAAAATAAGTTATTAAAAATGAAATCCCTTTGTAATAGATGAGTTTTCGTCTGAAACCCTCATACTTCTTATGAGATTGTCCAATTTGTACACGAAGTGCATCCAGTTTTTGTCGGAACCCTCTCAACTCTCTAGAAGTTGCTATGTGGGTGAAATTATGATGTCATGCCAAGTTACAACCTTTTCAGAGTTCATTTGTACTGCTTTTCAAATTCAGGGTCATTTAGCTCAAAATAAATCATTAAATGCATGAAAAATATAAAATGAAGTGAGAAAGGGTTGAAAATGGATGATGTGCCTTTGAATGGTGCATATTGAACACACAAAAAGTATGGAGTTAAAATAAGTTATTAAAAATGAAATCCGTTTGTAATAGATGAGTTTTCGTCCGAAACCCTCATACTTCTTATGAGATTGTCCAATTTGTACACGAAGTGCATCCAGTTTTTGCCGTAACCCTCTCAATTCTCTAGAAGTTGCTATGTGGGTGAAATTACGATGTAATGCCAAGTTACAACTTTTTCAGAGTTCATTTGTACTGCTTTTCAAATTCAGGGTCATTTAGCACAAAATAAATCATTAAATGCATGAAAAATATCAAATGAAGTGAGAAAGGGTTGAAAATTGATGACATGCCTTTGAATGGTGCATATTGTGCACACAAAAAGTATGGAGTTAAAATAAATTATTAAAAATGAAATCCCTTTGTAATAGATGAGTTTTCGTCCGAAACCCTCATACTTCTTATGAGATTGTCCAATTTGTACACGAAGTGCATCCAGTTTTTGTCGTAACCCTCTCAACTCTCTAGAAGTTGCTATGTGGGTGAAATTATGATGTCATGTGAAGTTAAAACCTTTCCAGAGTTCATTTGTACTGCTTTTCAAATTCAGGGTCATTTAGCTCAAAACAAATCATTAAATGCATGAAAAATATAAAATGAAGTGAGAAAGGGTTGAAAATTGATGAGGTGCCTTTGAATGGTGCATATTGAACACACAAAAAGTATGGAGTTAAAATAAGTTATTAAAAATGAAATCCGTTTGTAATAGATGAGTTTTCGTCCGAAACCCTCATACTTCTTATGAGATTGTCCAATTTGTAAACGAAGTGCATCCAGTTTATGCCGTAACCCTCTCAACTCTATACAAGTTGCTATGTGGGTGAAATTATTTTGTCATGCCAAGTTACAACCATTTCAGAGTTCATTTGTACTGCTTTTCAAATTCAAGGTCATTTAGCACAAAATAAATCAATAAATGCATGAAAAATATCAAATGAAGTCAGAAAGGGTTGAAAATTGATGATGTGCCTTTGAATGGTGCATATTGGACACACAAAAAGTATGGAGTTAAAATAAGTTATTAAAAATGAAATCCCTTTGTAATAGATGAGTTTTCGTCCGAAACCCTCATACTTCATGTGAGATTGTCCAATTTGTACACGAAGTGCATCCAGTTTTTGCCGTAACCCTCTCAACTCTCTAGAAGTTTCTATGTGGGTGAAATTATGATGTCATGCCAAGTTACAACCTTTTCAGGGTTCATTTGTACTGCTTTTCAAATTCAAGGTCATTTAGCTCAAAATAAATCATCAAATGCATGAAAAATATAAAATGAAGTGAGAAAGGGTTGAAAATTGATGACCTTCCTTTGAATGGTGCATATTGAACACGCAAAAAGTATGGAGTTAAAATGAGTTATTAAAAATGAAATCCCTTTGTAATAGATGAGTTTTCGTGCGAAATCCTCATACTTCTTATGAGATTGTCCAATTTGTACACGGAGTGCATCCAGTTTTTCCCGTAACCCTCTCAACTCTCTAGAAGTTGCTATGTGGGTGAAAATATGATGTCATGCCAAGTTACAACCTTTTCAGAGTTCATTTGTACTGCTTTTCAAATTCAGGGTCATTTAGCTCAAAATAAATCATTAAATGCTTGAAAAATATCAAATTATGTGAGAAAGGGTGGAAAATTGATGACGTGCCTTTGAATGGTGCATATTGAACACGCAAAAAGTATGGATTGAAAATAAGTTATGAAAAATGATATCCCTTTGTAATAGATATGTTTTCGTTCGAAACCCTCATACTTCTTATGAGATTGTCCAATTTGTACACGAAGTGCATCCAGTTTTTGCCGTAACCCTCTCAACTCTCTAGAAGTTGCTATGTGGGTGAAATTATAATGTCATGCAAAGTTACAACCTTTTCAGAGTTCATTTGTACTGCTTTTCCAATTCAGGGTCATTTAGCTCAAAATAAATCATTAAATGCATGAAAAATATCAAATGAAGTGAGAAAGGGTTGAAAATTGATGATGTGCCTTTGAATGGTGCATATTGAAGACACAAAAAGTATGGAGTTAAAATAAGTTATTAAAAATGAAATCCCTTTGTAATTGATGAGTTTTCGTCCGAAACCCTCATACTTCTTATGAGATTGTCCAATTTGTACACGAAGTGCATCCAGTTTTTGCCGTACCCCTCTCAGCTCTCTAGAAGTTGCTATGTGGGTGAAATTATGATGTCATGCCAAGTTACAACATTTTCAGAGTTCATTTGTACCGCTTTTCAAATTCAGGGTCATTTAGCTCAAAATAAAGCATTAAATGCATGAAAAATATCAAATGAAGTGAGAAAGGGTTGAAAATTGATGACCTTACTTTGAATGGTGCATATTGAACACGCAAAAAGTACGGAGTTAAAATAAGTTATTAAAAATGAAATCCCTTTGTAATAGATGAGTTTTCGTCTGAAACCCTCATACTTCTTATTAGATTGTCCAATTTGTACACGAAGTGCATCCAGTTTTTGTCGTAACCCTCTCAACTCTCTAGAAGTTTCTATGTGGGTGAAATTATGATGTCATGCCAAGTAACAACCTTTTCAGAGTTCATTTGTACTGCTTTTCGAATTCAGGGTCATTTAGCTCAAAATAAATCATTAAATGCATCAAAAATATAAAATGAAGTGAGAAAGGGTTGAAAATTGATGACGTGCTTTTGAATGGTGCATATTGAACACGCAAAAAGTATGGAGTTAAAATAAGTTATTAAAAATGAAATCCCTTTGTAATAGATGAGTTTTCGTCCGAAACCCTCATACTTCTTATGAGATTGTCCAATTTGTACACGAAGTGCATCCAGTTTTTGCTGTAACCCTATCAACTCTCTACAAGTTGCTACGTGGGTGCAAATATGATGCCATGCCATGTTACAACCTTTTCAGAGTTCATTTGTACTGCTTTTCAAATTCAGGGTCATTTAGCTCAAAATAAATCATTAAATGCATGAAAAATATCAAATGAAGTGAGAAAGGGTGGAAAATTGATGACGTGCCTTCGAATGGTGCATATTGAACACGCAAAAAGTATGGATTGAAAATAAGTTATTAAAAATGAAATCCCTTTGTAATAGATGAGTTTTCGTCCGAAACCCTCATACTTCTTATGAGATTGTCCAATTTGTACATGAAGTGCATCTAGTTTTTGCCGTCACCCTCTCAACTCTCTAGAAGTTGCTATGTGGGTGAAATTATGATGTCATGCCAAGATACAACCTTTTCAGAGGTCATTTGTACTACTTTTCCAATTCAGGGTCATTTAGCTCAAAATAAATCATTAAATGCATGAAAAATATCAAATGAAGTGAGAAAGGGTTGAAAATTGATGATGTGCCTTTGAATGGTGCATATTGAAGACACAAAAAGTATGGAGTTAAAATAAGTTATTAAAAATGAAATCCCTTTGTAATTGATCAGTTTTCGTCCGAAACCCTCATATTTCTTATGAGATTGTCCAATTTGTACACGAAGTGCATCCAGTTTTTGCCATAACCCTCTCAGCTCTCTAGAAGTTGCTATGTGGGTGAAATTATGATGTCATGCCAAGTTACAACCTTTTCAGAGTTCATTTGTACTGCTTTTCAAATTCAGGGTCATTTAGCTCAAAATAAAGCATTAAATGCATGAAAAATATCAAATGAAGTGAGAAAGGGTTGAAAATTGATGACCTTACTTTGAATGGTGCATATTGAACACGCAAAAAGTATGGAGTTAAAATAAGTTATTAAAAATGAAATCCCTTTGTAATTGATCAGTTTTCGTCCGAAACCCTCATACTTCTTATGAGATTGTCCAATTTGTACACGAAGTGCATCCAGTTTTTGCCGTAACCCTCTCAATTCTCTAGAAGTTGCTATGTGGGTGAAATTACGATGTAATGCCAAGTTACAACCTTTTCAGAGTTCATTTGTACTGCTTTTCAAATTCAGGGTCATTTAGCACAAAATAAATCATTAAATGCATGAAAAATATCAAATGAAGTGAGAAAGGGTTGAAAATTGATGACATGCCTTTGAATGGTGCATATTGTGCACACAAAAAGTATGGAGTTAAAATAAGTTATTAAAAATGAAATCCCTTTGTAATAGATGAGTTTTCGTCCGAAACCCTCATACTTCTTATGAGATTGTCCAATTTGTACTCGAAGTGCATCCAGTTTTTGTCGTAACCCTCTCAACTCTCTAGAAGTTGCTATGTGGGTGAAATTATGATGTCATGTGAAGTTACAACCTTTCCAGAGTTCATTTGTACTGCTTTTCAAATTCAGGGTCATTGAGCTCAAAACAAATCATTAAATGCATGAAAAATATAAAATGAAGTGAGAAAGGGTTGAAAATTGATGAGGTGCCTTTGAATGGTGCATATTGAACACACAAAAAGTATGGAGTTAAAATAAGTTATTAAAAATGAAATCCGTTTGTAATAGATGAGTTTTCGTCCGAAACCCTCATACTTCTTATGAGATTGTCCAATTTGTAAACGAAGTGCATCCAGTTTATGCCGTAACCCTCTCAACTCTATACAAGTTGCTATGTGGGTGAAATTATTTTGTCATGCCAAGTTACAACCATTTCAGAGTTCATTTGTACTGCTTTTCAAATTCAAGGTCATTTAGCACAAAATAAATCAATAAATGCATGAAAAATATCAAATGAAGTCAGAAAGGGTTGAAAATTGATGATGTGCCTTTGAATGGTGCATATTGAACACACAAAAAGTATGGAGTTAAAATAAGTTATTAAAAATGAAATCCCTTTGTAATAGATGAGTTTTCGTCCGAAACCCTCATACTTCATGTGAGATTGTCCAATTTGTACACGAAGTGCATCCAGTTTTTGCCGTAACCCTCTCAACTCTCTAGAAGTTTCTATGTGGGTGAAATTATGATGTCATGCCAAGTTACAACCTTTTCAGAGTTCATTTGTACTGCTTTTCAAATTCAGGGTCATTTAGCTCAAAATAAATCATCAAATGCATGAAAAATATAAAATGAAGTGAGAAAGGGTTGAAAATTGATGACCTTCCTTTGAATGGTGCATATTGAACACGCAAAAAGTATGGAGTTAAAATGAGTTATTAAAAATGAAATCCCTTTGTAATAGATGAGTTTTCGTGCGAAATCCTCATACTTCTTATGAGATTGTCCAATTTGTACACGGAGTGCATCCAGTTTTTCCCGTAACCCTCTCAACTCTCTAGAAGTTGCTATGTGGGTGAAAATATGATGTCATGCCAAGTTACAACCTTTTCAGAGTTCATTTGTACTGCTTTTCAAATTCAGGGTCATTTGGCTCAAAATAAATCATTAAATGCTTGAAAAATATCAAATTATGTGAGAAAGGGTGGAAAATTGATGACGTGCCTTTGAATGGTGCATATTGAACACGCAAAAAGTATGGATTGAAAATAAGTTATTAAAAATGATATCCCTTTGTAATAGATATGTTTTCGTTCGAAACCCTCATACTTCTTATGAGATTGTCCAATTTGTACACAAAGTGCATCCAGTTTTTGCCGTAACCCTCTCAACTCTCTAGAAGTTGCTATGTGGGTGAAATTATGATGTCATGCAAAGTTACAACCTTTTCAGAGTTCATTTGTACTGCTTTTCCAATTCAGGGTCATTTAGCTCAAAATAAATCATTAAATGCATGAAAAATATCAAATGAAGTGAGAAAGGGTTGAAAATTGATGATGTGCCTTTGAATGGTGCATATTGAAGACACAAAAAGTATGGAGTTAAAATAAGTTATTGAAAATGAAATCCCTTTGTAATTGATGAGTTTTCGTGCGAGACCCTCATACTTCTTATGAGATTGTCCAATTTGTACACGAAGTGCATCCAGTTTTTGCCGTACCCCTCTCAGCTCTCTAGAAGTTGCTATGTGGGTGAAATTATGATGTCATGCCAAGTTACAACATTTTCAGAGTTCATTTGTACCGCTTTTCAAATTCAGGGTCATTTAGCTCAAAATAAAGCATTAAATGCATGAAAAATATCAAATGAAGTGAGAAAGGGTTGAAAATTGATGACCTTACTTTGAATGGTGCATATTGAACACGCAAAAAGTACGGAGTTAAAATAAGTTATTAAAAATGAAATCCCTTTGTAATAGATGAGTTTTCGTCTGAAACCCTCATACTTCTTATTAGATTGTCCAATTTGTACACGAAGTGCATCCAGTTTTTGTCGTAACCCTCTCAACTCTCTAGAAGTTTCTATGTGGGTGAAATTATGATGTCATGCCAAGTAACAACCTTTTCAGAGTTCATTTGTACTGCTTTTCAAATTCAGGGTCATTTAGCTCAAAATAAATCATTAAATGCATCAAAAATATAAAATGAAGTGAGAAAGGGTTGAAAATTGATGACGTGCTTTTGAATGGTGAATATTGAACACGCAAAAAGTATGGAGTTAAAATAAGTTATTAAAAATGAAATCCCTTTGTAATAGATGAGTTTTCGTCCGAAACCCTCATACTTCTTATGTGATTGTCCAATTTGTACACGAAGTGCATCCAGTTTTTGCTGTAACCCTATCAACTCTCTACAAGTTGCTACGTGGGTGAAAATATGATGTCATGCCAAGTTACAACCTTTTCAGAGTTCATTTGTACTGCTTTTCAAATTCAGGGTCATTTAGCTCAAAATAAATCATTAAATGCATGAAAAATTTCAAATGAAGTGAGAAAGGGTGGAAAATTGATGACGTGCCTTCGAATGGTGCATATTGAACACGCAAAAAGTATGGATTGAAAATAAGTTATTAAAAATGAAATCCCTTTGTAATAGATGAGTTTTCGTCCGAAACCCTCATACTTCTTATGAGATTGTCCAATTTGTACATGAAGTGCATCTAGTTTTTGCCGTCACCCTCTGAACTCTCTAGAAGTTGCTATGTGGGTGAAATTATGATCTCATGCCAAGATACAACCTTTTCAGAGGTCATTTGTACTACTTTTCCAATTCAGGGTCATTTAGCTCAAAATAAATCATTAAATGCATGAAAAATATCAAATGAAGTGAGAAAGGGTTGAAAATTGATGATGTGCCTTTGAACGGTGCATATTGAAGACACAAAAAGTATGGAGTTAAAATAAGTTATTAAAAATGAAATCCCTTTGTAATTGATCAGTTTTCGTCCGAAACCCTCATACTTCTTATGAGATTGTCCAATTTGTACACGAAGTGCATCCAGTTTTTGCCGTAACCCTCTCAGCTCTCTAGAAGTTGCTATGTGGGTGAAATTATGATGTCATGCCAAGTTACAACCTTTTCAGAGTTCATTTGTAGTGCTTTTCAAATTCAGGGTCATTTAGCTCAAAATAAAGCATTAAATGCATGAAAAATATCAAATGAAGTGAGAAAGGGTTGAAAATTGATGACCTTACTTTGAATGGTGCGTATTGAACACGCAAAAAGTATGGAGTTAAAATAAGTTATTAAAAATGAAATCCCTTTGTAATAGATGAGTTTTCGTTCGAAACCCTCATACTTCTTATGAGATTATCCAATTCGTACACGAAGTGCATCGAGTTTTTGCCGTAACCCTCTCAACTCTCTAGAAGTTGCTATGTGGGTGAAATTATGATGTCATGCCAAGTTACAACCTTTTCAGAGTTCATTTGTAATGCTTTTCAAATTCAGGGTCATTTAGCTCAAAATAAATCATTAAATGCATCAAAAATATCAAACGAAGTGAGAAAGGGTTGAAAATTGATGATGTGCCTTTGAATGGTGCATATTGAACACGCAAAAAGTATGGAGTTAAAACAAGTTATTAAAAATGAAATCCCTTTGTAATAGATGAGTTTTCGTTCGAAACCCTCATACTTCTTATGACATTATCCAATTTGTACACGAAGTGCATCCAGTTTTTGCCGTAACCATGTCAACTCTCTAGAAGTTGCTATGTGGGTGAAATTAAGTTGTCATGCCAAGTTACAACCTTTTCAGAGTTCATTTGTACTACTTTTCAAGTTCAGGGTCATTTAGCTCAAAATAAATCGTTAAATGCATGAAAAATATCAAATGAAGTGAGAAAGGGTTGAAAATTGATGACGTGCGTTTGAATGGTGCATATTGAACACGCAAAAAGTATGGAGTTAAAATAAGTTATTAAAAATGAAATCCCTTCGTAATAGATGAGTTTTCGTCCGGAACCCTCATACTTCTTCTGAGATTGTCCAATTTGTACACGAAGTGCATCCAGTTTTTCCCGTAACCCTCTCAACTCTCTAGAAGTTGCTATGTGGGTGAAATTATGATGTCATGCCAAGTTACAACCTTTTTAGAGTTCATTGGTACTGCTTTTCAAATTCAGGGTCATTTAGCTCAAAATAAATCATTAAATGCATGAAAAATATCAAATGAAGTGAGAAAGGGTTGAAAATTGATGATGTGCCTTTGAATGGTGCATATTGAACACACACAAAGTATGGAGTGAAAATAAGTTATTAAAAATGAAATCCCTTTGTAATAGATATGTTTTCGTCCGAAACCCTCATACTTCTTATGACATTGTCCAATTTGTACACGAAGTGCATCAAGTTTTTGCCGTAACCCTCTCACCTCTCTAGAAGTTGCTATGTGGGTGAAATTATGATGTCATGCCAAGTTACAACCTTTTCAGAGTTCATTTGTACTGCTTTTCAAATTCAGGGTCATTTAGCTCAAAATAAATCATTAAATGCATGAAAAATATCAAATGAAGTGAGAAAGGGTTGAAATTGATGACGTTCCTTTGAATGGTGCATATTGAACACGCAAAAAGTATGGAGTTAAAATAAGTTATTAAAAATGAAATCCCTTTGTAATAGATGAGTTTTCGTCCGAAACCCTAATACTTCTGATGAGATTGTCCAATTTGTACAGGAAGTGCATCTAGTTTTTCCCGTAACCCTCTGAACTGTCTAGAAGTTGCTATGTGGGTGGAATTATGATGTCATGCCAAGTTACAACCTTTTCAGATTTCATTTGTACTGCTTTTCAAATTCAGGGTCATTTAGCTCAAAATAAATCATTAAATGCATCAAAAATATAAAATGAAGTGAGAAAGGGTTGAAAATTGATGACGTGCTTTTGAATGGTGCATATTGAACACGCAAAAATTATGGATTGAAAATAAGTTATTAAAAATGAAATCCCTTTGTAATAGATATGTTTTCGTCCGAAACCCTCATACTTCTTATGAGATTGTCTAATTTGTACACGAAGTGCATCCAGTTTTTGCCGTAACCCTCTCAACTCTCTAGAAGTTGCTATGTGGGTGAAATTATGATGTCATGCCAAGTTACAACCTTTTCAGAGTTCATTTGTACTGCTTTTCAAATTCAGGGTCATTTAGCTCAAAATAAATCATGAAATGCATGAAAAATATCAAATGAAGTGAGAAAGGGTTGAAATTGATGACGTTCCTTTGAATGGTGCATATTGAACACGCAAAAAGTATGGAGTTAAAATAAGTTATTAAAAATGAAATCCCTTTGTAATAGATGAGTTTTCGTCTGGAACCCTCATACTTCTTATGAGATTGTCCAATTTGTACACGAAGTGCATCCAGTTTTTCCCATAACCCTCTCAACTCTCTAGAAGTTGCTATGTGGGTGAAATTATGATGTCATTCCAAGTTACAACCTTTTCAGAGTTCATTTGTACTGCTTTTCAAATTCAGGGTCATTTAGCTCAAAATAAATCATTAAATGCATGAAAAATATCAAATGCAGTGAGAAAGGGTTGAAAATTGATGACGTGCCTTTGAATGGTGCATATTGAACACGCAAAAAGTATGGAGTTAAAATAATTTATTAAAAATGAAATCCCTTTGTAATGGATGAGTTTTCGTCCGAAATCCTCATACTTCTTATGAGATTGTCCAATGTGTACACGAAGTGCATCCTGTTTTAGCCGTAAGGCCGCGCAACTCTGTACAAGTTGCTATGTGGGTGAAATTATGATGTCATGCCAAGTTACAACCTTTTCAGACTTCATTTGTACTGCTTTTCAAATTCAGGGTCATTTAGCTCAAAATAAATCATTAAATGCATGAAAAATATCTAATGAAGTGAGAAAGGGTTGAAAATTGATGACGTCCCTTTGAATGGTGCATATTGAACACGCAAAAAGTATGGAGTTAAAATAAGTTATTAAAAATGAAATCCCTTTGTAATAGATGAGTTTTCGTTCGAAACCCTCATACTTCTTATGACATTATCCACTTTTTACACGAAGTGCATCCAGTTTTTGCCGTAACCATCTCAACTCTCTAGAAGTTGCTATGTGGGTGAAATTATGTTGTCATGCCAAGTTACAACCTTTTCAGAGTTCATTTGTACCGCTTTTCAAGTTCAGGGTCATTTAGCTCAAAATAAATCGTTAAATGCATGAAAAATATCAAATGAAGTGAGAAAGGGTTGAAAATTGATGATGTGCCTTTGAATGGTGCATATTGAACACACAAAAAGTATGTAGTTAAAATAAGTTATTAAAAATGAAATCCCTTTGTAATACATGAGTTTTCGTCCGAAACCCTCATACTTCTTATGAGATTGTCCAATTTGTACACGAAGTGCATCCAGTTTTTGCCGTAACCCTCTCAACTCTCTAGAAGTTGCTATGTGGGTGAAATTATGATGTCATGCCAAGTTACAACCTTTCCAGAGTTCATTTGTACTGCTTTTCAAATTTAGGGTCATTTACCTCAAAATAAATCATTAAATGCATGAAAATATCAAATGAAGTGAGAAAGGGTTGAAAATTGATGATGTGCCTTTGAATGGTGCATATTGAACACGCAAAAAGTATGGAGTTAAAATAAGTTTTTAAAAATGAAATCCCTTTGTAATAGATGAGTTTTCGTCCGGAACCGTCATACTTCTTATGAGATTATCCAATTTGTACACGGAGTGCATCGAGTTTTTGCCGTAACCCTCTCAACTCGCTAGAAGTTGCTATGTGGGTGAAATTATGATGTCATGCCAAGTTACAACCTTTTCAGAGTTCATTTGTACTGCTTTTCAAATTCATTGTCATTGAGCTCAAAATAAATCATTAAATGCATCAAAAATATAAAATGAAGTGAGAAAGGGTTGAAAATTGATGACGTGCTTTTGAATTGGGCATATTGAACACGCAAAAAGTATGGAGTTAAAATAAGTTATTAAAAATGAAATCCCTTCGTAATAGATGAGTTTTCGTCCGGAACCCTCATACTTCTTCTGAGATTGTCCAATTTGTACACGAAGTGCATCCAGTTTTTCCCGTAACCCTCTCAACTCTCTAGAAGTTGCTATGTGGGTGAAATTATGATGTCATGCCAAGTTACAACCTTTTTAGAGTTCATTGGTACTGCTTTTCAAATTCAGGGTCATTTAGCTCAAAATAAATCATTAAATGCATGAAAAATATCAAATGAAGTGAGAAAGGGTTGAAAATTGATGATGTGCCTTTGAATGGTGCATATTGAACACACACAAAGTATGGAGTGAAAATAAGTTATTAAAAATGAAATCCCTTTGTAATAGATATGTTTTCGTCCGAAACCCTCATACTTCTTATGACATTGTCCAATTTGTACACGAAGTGCATCAAGTTTTTGCCGTAACCCTCTCACCTCTCTAGAAGTTGCTATGTGGGTGAAATTATGATGTCATGCCAAGTTACAACCTTTTCAGAGTTCATTTGTACTGCTTTTCAAATTCAGGGTCATTTAGCTCAAAATAAATCATTAAATGCATGAAAAATATCAAATGAAGTGAGAAAGGGTTGAAATTGATGACGTTCCTTTGAATGGTGCATATTGAACACGCAAAAAGTATGGAGTTAAAATAAGTTATTAAAAATGAAATCCCATTGTAATAGATGAGTTTTCGTCCGAAACCCTAATACTTCTGATGAGATTGTCCAATTTGTACAGGAAGTGCATCTAGTTTTTCCCGTAACCCTCTGAACTGTCTAGAAGTTGCTATGTGGGTGGAATTATGATGTCATGCCAAGTTACAACCTTTTCAGATTTCATTTGTACTCCTTTTCAAATTCAGGGTCATTTAGCTCAAAATAAATCATTAAATGCATCAAAAATATAAAATGAAGTGAGAAAGGGTTGAAAATTGATGACGTGCTTTTGAATGGTGCATATTGAACACGCAAAAATTATGGATTGAAAATAAGTTATTAAAAATGAAATCCCTTTGTAATAGATATGTTTTCGTCCGAAACCCTCATACTTCTTATGAGATTGTCTAATTTGTACACGAAGTGCATCCAGTTTTTGCCGTAACCCTCTCAACTCTCTAGAAGTTGCTATGTGGGTGAAATTATGATGTCATGCCAAGTTACAACCTTTTCAGAGTTCATTTCTACTGCTTTTCAAATTCAGGGTCATTTAGCTCAAAATAAATCATGAAATGCATGAAAAATATCAAATGAAGTGAGAAAGGGTTGAAATTGATGACGTTCCTTTGAATGGTGCATATTGAACACGCAAAAAGTATGGAGTTAAAATAAGTTATTAAAAATGAAATCCCTTTGTAATAGATGAGTTTTCGTCTGGAACCCTCATACTTCTTATGAGATTGTCCAATTTGTACACGAAGTGCATCCAGTTTTTCCCATAACCCTCTCAACTCTCTAGAAGTTGCTATGTGGGTGAAATTATGATGTCATTCCAAGTTACAACCTTTTCAGAGTTCATTTGTACTGCTTTTCAAATTCAGGGTCATTTAGCTCAAAATAAATCATTAAATGCATGAAAAATATCAAATGCAGTGAGAAAGGGTTGAAAATTGATGACGTGCCTTTGAATGGTGCATATTGAACACGCAAAAAGTATGGAGTTAAAATAATTTATTAAAAATGAAATCCCTTTGTAATGGATGAGTTTTCGTCCGAAATCCTCATACTTCTTATGAGATTGTCCAATGTGTACACGAAGTGCATCCTGTTTTAGCCGTAAGGCCTCGCAACTCTGTACAAGTTGCTATGTGGGTGAAATTATGATGTCATGCCAAGTTACAACCTTTTCAGACTTCATTTGTACTGCTTTTCAAATTCAGGGTCATTTAGCTCAAAATAAATCATTAAATGCATGAAAAATATCTAATGAAGTGAGAAAGGGTTGAAAATTGATGACGTCCCTTTGAATGGTGCATATTGAACACGCAAAAAGTATGGAGTTAAAATAAGTTATTAAAAATGAAATCCCTTTGTAATAGATGAGTTTTCGTTCGAAACCCTCATACTTCTTATGACATTATCCACTTTTTACACGAAGTGCATCCAGTTTTTGCCGTAACCATCTCAACTCTCTAGAAGTTGCTATGTGGGTGAAATTATGTTGTCATGCCAAGTTACAACCTTTTCAGAGTTCATTTGTACCGCTTTTCAAGTTCAGGGTCATTTAGCTCAAAATAAATCGTTAAATGCATGAAAAATATCAAATGAAGTGAGAAAGGGTTGAAAATTGATGATGTGCCTTTGAATGGTGCATATTGAACACACAACAAGTATGGAGTTAAAATAAGTTATTAAAAATGAAATCCCTTTGTAATACATGAGTTTTCGTCCGAAACCCTCATACTTCTTATGAGATTGTCCAATTTGTACACGAAGTGCATCCAGTTTTTGCCGTAACCCTCTCAACTCTCTAGAAGTTGCTATGTGGGTGAAATTATGATGTCATGCCAAGTTACAACCTTTCCAGAGTTCATTTGTACTGCTTTTCAAATTTAGGGTCATTTACCTCAAAATAAATCATTAAATGCATGAAAATATCAAATGAAGTGAGAAAGGGTTGAAAATTGATGATGTGCCTTTGAATGGTGCATATTGAACACGCAAAAAGTATGGAGTTAAAATAAGTTTTTAAAAATGAAATCCCTTTGTAATAGATGAGTTTTCGTCCGGAACCATCATACTTCTTATGAGATTATCCAATTTGTACACGGAGTGCATCGAGTTTTTGCCGTAACCCTCTCAACTCGCTAGAAGTTGCTATGTGGGTGAAATTATGATGTCATGCCAAGTTACAACCTTTTCAGAGTTCATTTGTACTGCTTTTCAAATTCATTGTCATTGAGCTCAAAATAAATCATTAAATGCATCAAAAATATAAAATGAAGTGAGAAAGGGTTGAAAATTGATGACGTGCTTTTGAATGGGGCATATTGAACACGCAAAAAGTATGGAGTTAAAATAAGTTATTAAAAATGAAATCCCTTTGTAATTGATGAGTTTTCGTCCGAAACCCTCATACTTCTTATGAGATTGTCCAATTTGTACACGAAGTGCATCCAGTTTTTGCTGTAACCCTATCAACTCTCTAGAAGTTGCTATGTGGGTGAAATTATGATGTCATGCCAAGTTACAACCTTTTCAGAGTTCATTTGTACTGCTTTTCAAATTCAGGGTCATTTAGCTCAAAATAAATCATTAAATGCATGAAAAATATCAAATGAAGTGAGAAAGGGTTGAAATTGATGACGTTCCTTTGAATGGTGCATATTGAACATGCAAAAAGTATAGAGTTAAAATAAGTTATTCAAAATGAAATCCCTTTGTAATAGATGAGTTTTCGTCCGAAACCCTCATACTTCTTATGAGATTGTCCAATTAGTACACGAAGTGCATCCAGTTTTTGCCGTAACCCTCTCAACTCTCTAGAAGTTGCTATGTGGGTGAAATTATGATGTCATGCCAAGTTCCAACCTTTTCAGACTTCATTAGTACTGCTTTTCAAATTCAGGGTCCTTTAGCTCGAAAAAAATCATTAAATGCATCAAAAATATCAAATGAAGTGAGAAAGGGTTGAAAATTGATGACGTGCCTTTAAATGGTGCATATTGAACACGCAAAAAGTATGGAGTTAAAATAAGTTATTAAAAATGAAATCCCTTTGTAATAGATGAGTTTTCGTCCGAAACCCTCATACTTCTTATGAGATTGTCCAATTTGTACACGAGGTGCATCCAGTTTTTGCCGTAACCCTCTCAACTTTCTAGAAGTTGCTATGTGGGTGAAATAATAATGTCATGCCAAGTTACAACCTTTTCAGAGTTCATTTGTACTGCTTTTCAAATTCAGGGTCATTTAGCTCATAATAAATCATTAAATGCATGAAAAACATCAAATTAAGTGAGAAAGGGTTGCAAATTGATGACGTGCCTTTGAATGGTGCTTATTGAACATGCAAAAATTATGGATTGAAAATAAGTTATTAAAAATGAAATCCCTTTGTAATAGATATGTTTTCCTCCGAAACCCTCATACTTCTTATGAGATTGTCCAATTTGTACACGAAGTGCATCCAGTTTTTGCCGTAACCCTCTCAACTCTCTAGAAGTTGCTATGTGGGTGAAATTATGATGTCATGCCAAGTTACAACCTTTTCAGAGTTCATTTGTACTGCTTTTCAAATTCAGGGTCATTTAGCTCAAAATAAATCATTAAATGCATGAAAAATATCAAATGAAGTGAGAAAGGGTTGAAAATTGATGACGTGCTTTTGAATGGTGCATATTGAACACGCAAAAAGTATGGAGTTAAAATAAGTTATTAAAAATGAAATCCCTTTGTAATGGATGAGTTTTCGTTCGAAACCCTCATACTTCTTATGAGATTATCCAATTTGTACACGAAGTGCATCGAGTTTTTGCCGTAACCCTCTCAACTCTCTAGAAGTTGCTATGTGGGTGAAATTATGATGTCATGCCAAGTTACAACCTTTTCAGAGTTCATTTGTACTGCTTTTCAAATTCAGGGTCATTTAGCTCAAAATAAATCATTAAATGCATGAAAAATATCAAATTAAGTGATCAAGGGTTGAAAATTGATGACGTGCCTTTGAATGGTGCATATTGAACACGCAAAAAGTATGGATTGAAAATAAGTTATTCAAAATGAAATCCCTTTGTAATAGATATGTTTTCGTCCGAAACCCTCATACTTCTTATGAGATTGTCCAATTTGTACACGAAGTGCATCCAGTTTTTGACGTAACCCTCTCAACTCTCTAGAAGTTGCTATGTGGGTAAAATTATGATGTCATGCCAAGTTACAACCTTTTCAGAGTTCATTTGTACTGCTTTTCAAATTCAGGGTCATTTAGCTCAAAATAAATCATTAAATGAATGAAACATATCAAATGAAGTGAGAAAGGGTTGAAAATTGATGACCTTACTTTGAATGGTGCATATTGAACACACAAAAAGTATGGAGTTAAAATAAGTTATTAAAAATGAAATCCCTTTGTAATAGATGAGTTTTTGTCCGAAACCGTCATACTTCTTATGAGATTGTCCAATTTGTACACGAAGTGCATCCAGTTGTTGCCGTAACCCTCTCAACTCTCTAGAAGTTGCCATGTGGCTGAAATTATGATGTCATGCCAAGTTACAACCTTTTCAGAGTTCATTTGTACTGCTTTTCAAATTCAGGGTCATTTAGCTCAAAATAAATCATTAAATGCATGAAAAATATCAAATTAAGTGAGAAAGGGTTGAAAATTGATGACGTGCCTTTGAATGGTGCATATTGAACACGCAAAAAGTACGGAGTTAAAATAAGTTATGACAAATGAAATCCCTTTGTAATAGATGAGTTTTCGTTCGAAACCCTCATACTTCTTATGAGATTATCCAATTTGTACACGAAGTGCATCGAGTTTTTGCCATAACCCTCTCAACTCTCTAGAAGTTGCTATGTGGGTGAAATTATGATGTCATGCCAAGTTACCACCTTTTAAGAGTTCATTTGTACTGCTTTTCAAATTCAGGGTCATTTAACTCAAAATAAATCATTAAATGCATGAAAAATATCAAATGAAGTGAGAAAGGGTTGAAAATTGATGACGTGCCTTTGAATGGTGCATATTGAACACGCAAAAAGTATGGAGTTAAAATAAGTTATTAAAAATGAAATCCCTTTGTAATAGATGAGTTTTCGTTCGAAACCCTCATACTTCTTATGAGATTATCCAATTTGTACACGAAGTGCATCGAGTTTTTGCCATCACCCTCTCAACTCTCTAGAAGTTGCTATGTGGGTGAAATTATGATGTCATGCCAAGTTACAACCTTTTCAGAGTTCATTTGTACTGCTTTTCAAATTCAGGGTCATTTAGCTCAAAATAAATCATTAAATGCATGAAAAATATCAAATGCAGTGAGAAAGGTTTGAAAATTGATGACGTGCCTTTGAATGTTGCATATTGAACACGCAAAAAGTATGGATTGAAAATAAGTTATTAAAAATGAAATCCCTTTGTAATAGATATGTTTTCGTCCGAAACCCTCATACTTCTTATGAGATTGTCCAATTTGTACACGAAGTGCATCCAGTTTTTGCCGTAACCCTCTCAACTCTCTAGAAGTTGCTATGTGGGTGAAATTATGATGTCATGCCAAGTTACAACATTTTAAGAGTTCATTTGTACTGCTTTTCAAATTCAGGGTCATTTAGCTCAAAATAAATCATTAAATACATCAAAAATATCAAATGAAGTGAGAAAGGGTTGAAAATTGATGACGTGCTTTTGAATGGTGCATATTGAACACGCAAAAAGTATGGAGTTAAAATAAGTTTTTAAAAATGAAATCCCTTTGTAATAGATATGTTTTCGTTCGAAACCCTCATACTTCTTATGAGATTATCCAATTTGTACACGAAGTGCATCGAGTTTTTGCCGTAACCCTCTCAACTCGCTAGAAGTTGCTATGTGGGTGAAATTATGATGTCATGCCAAGTTACAACCTTTTCAGAGTTCATTTGTACTGCTTTTCAAATTCATTGTCATTGAGCTCAAAATAAATCATTAAATGCATCAAAAATATAAAATGAAGTGAGAAAGGGTTGAAAATTGATGACGTGCTTTTGAATGGGGCATATTGAACACGCAAAAAGTATGGAGTTAAAATAAGTTATTTAAAATGAAATCCCTTTGTAATTGATGAGTTTTCGTCCGAAACCCTCTTACTTCTTATGAGATTGTCCAATTTGTACACGAAGTGCATCCAGTTTTTGCTGTAACCCTATCAACTCTCTAGAAGTTGCTATGTGGGTGAAATTATGATGTCATGCCAAGTTACAACCTTTTCAGAGTTCATTTGTACTGCTTTTCAAATTCAGGGTCATTTAGCTCAAAATAAATCATTAAATGCATGAAAAATATCAAATGAAGTGAGAAAGGGTTGAAATTGATGACGTTCCTTTGAATGGTGCATATTGAACATGCAAAAAGTATAGAGTTAAAATAAGTTATTCAAAATGAAATCCCTTTGTAATAGATGAGTTTTCGTCCGAAACCCTCATACTTCTTATGAGATTGTCCAATTAGTACACGAAGTGCATCCAGTTTTTGCCGTAACCCTCTCAACTCTCTAGAAGTTGCTATGTGGGTGAAATTATGATGTCATGCCAAGTTCCAACCTTTTCAGACTTCATTAGTACTGCTTTTCAAATTCAGGGTCCTTTAGCTCGAAAAAAATCATTAAATGCATCAAAAATATCAAATGAAGTGAGAAAGGGTTGAAAATTGATGACGTGCCTTTAAATGGTGCATATTGAACACGCAAAAAGTATGGAGTTAAAATAAGTTATTAAAAATGAAATCCCTTTGTAATAGATGAGTTTTCGTCCGAAACCCTCATACTTCTTATGAGATTGTCCAATTTGTACACGAGGTGCATCCAGTTTTTGCCGTAACCCTCTCAACTCTCTAGAAGTTGCTATGTGGGTGAAATTATAATGTCATGCCAAGTTACAACCTTTTCAGAGTTCATTTGTACTGCTTTTCAAATTCAGGGTCATTTAGCTCATAATAAATCATTAAATGCATGAAAAACATCAAATTAAGTGAGAAAGGGTTGCAAATTGATGACGTGCCTTTGAATGGTGCTTATTGAACACGCAAAAATTATGGATTGAAAATAAGTTATTAAAAATGAAATCCCTTTGTAATAGATATGTTTTCCTCCGAAACCCTCATACTTCTTATGAGATTGTCCAATTTGTACACGAAGTGCATCCAGTTTTTGCCGTAACCCTCTCAACTCTCTAGAAGTTGCTATGTGGGTGAAATTATGATGTCATGCCAAGTTACAACCTTTTCAGAGTTCATTTGTACTGCTTTTCAAATTCAGGGTCATTTAGCTCAAAATAAATCATTAAATGCATGAAAAATATCAAATGAAGTGAGAAAGGGTTGAAAATTGATGACGTGCCTTTGAATGGTGCATATTGAACACGCAAAAAGTATGGAGTTAAAATAAGTTATTAAAAATGAAATCCCTTTGTAATAGATGAGTTTTCGTTCGAAACCCTCATACTTCTTATGAGATTATCCAATTTGTACACGAAGTGCATCGAGTTTTTGCCATAACCCTCTCAACTCTCTAGAAGTTGCTATGTGGGTGAAATTATGATGTCATGCCAAGTTACAACCTTTTCAGAGTTCATTTGTACTGCTTTTCAAATTCAGGGTCATTTAGCTCAAAATAAATCATTAAATGCATGAAAAATATCAAATGAAGTGAGAAAGGGTTGAAAATTGATGACGTGCCTTTGAATGGTGCATATTGAACACGCAAAAAGTATGGATTGAAAATAAGTTATTAAAAATGAAATCCCTTTGTAATAGATATGTTTTCGTCCGAAACCCTCATACTTCTTATGAGATTGTCCAATTTGTACACGAAGTGCATCCAGTTTTTGCCGTAACCCTCTCAACTCTCTAGAAGTTGCTATGTGGGTGAAATTATGATGTCATGCCAAGTTACAACCTTTTAAGAGTTCATTTGTACTGCTTTTCAAATCCAGGGTCATTTAGCTCAAAATAAATCATGAAATGCATCAAAAATATCAAATGAAGTGAGAAAGGGTTGAAAATTGATGACGTGCTTTTGAATGGTAAATATTGAACACGCAAAAAGTATGGAGTTAAAATAAGTTATTAAAAATGAAATCCCTTTGTAATGGATGAGTTTTCGTTCGAAACCCTCATACTTCTTATGAGATTATCCAATTTGTACACGAAGTGCATCGAGTTTTTGCCGTAACCCTCTCAACTCTCTAGAAGTTGCTATGTGGGTGAAATTATGATGTCATGCCAAGTTACAACCTTTTCAGAGTTCATTTGTACTGCTTTTCAAATTCAGGGTCATTTAGCTCAAAATAAATCATTAAATGCATGAAAAATATCAAATTAAGTGATCAAGGGTTGAAAATTGATGACGTGCCTTTGAATGGTGCATATTGAACACGCAAAAAGTATGGATTGAAAATAAGTTATTCAAAATGAAATCCCTTTGTAATAGATATGTTTTCGTCCGAAACCCTCATACTTCTTATGAGATTGTCCAATTTGTACACGAAGTGCATCCAGTTTTTGCCGTAACCCTCTCAACTCTCTAGAAGTTGCTATGTGGGTAAAATTATGATGGCATGCCAAGTTACAACCTTTTCAGAGTTCATTTGTACTGCTTTTCAAATTCAGGGTCATTTAGCTCAAAATAAATCATTAAATGAATGAAACATATCAAATGAAGTGAGAAAGGGTTGAAAATTGATGACCTTACTTTGAATGGTGCATATTGAACACACAAAAAGTATGGAGTTAAAATAAGTTATTAAAAATGAAATCCCTTTGTAATAGATGAGTTTTTGTCCGAAACCGTCATACTTCTTATGGGATTGTCCAATTTGTACACGAAGTGCATCCAGTTGTTGCCGTAACCCTCTCAACTCTCTTGAAGTTGCCATGTGGCTGAAATTATGATGTCATGCCAAGTTACAACCTTTTCAGAGTTCATTTGTACTGCTTTTCAAATTCAGGGTCATTTAGCTCAAAATAAATCATTAAATGCATGAAAAATATCAAATTAAGTGAGAAAGGGTTGAAAATTGATGACGTGCCTTTGAATGGTGCATATTGAACACGCAAAAAGTACGGAGTTAAAATAAGTTATGACAAATGAAATCCCTTTGTAATAGATGAGTTTTCGTTCGAAACCCTCATACTTCTTATGAGATTATCCAATTTGTACACGAAGTGCATCGAGTTTTTGCCATAACCCTCTCAACTCTCTAGAAGTTGCTATGTGGGTGAAATTATGATGTCATGCCAAGTTACAACCTTTTAAGAGTTCATTTGTACTGCTTTTCAAATTCAGGGTCATTTAACTCAAAATAAATCATTAAATGCATGAAAAATATCAAATGAAGTGAGAAAGGGTTGAAAATTGATGACGTGCCTTTGAATGGTGCATATTGAACACGCAAAAAGTATGGAGTTAAAATAAGTTATTAAAAATGAAATCCCTTTGTAATAGATGAGTTTTCGTCCGAAACCCTCTTACTTCTTATGAGATTGTCCAATTTGTACACGAAGTGCATCCAGTTTTTGCTGTAACCCTCTCAACTCTCTAGAAGTTGCTATGTGGGTGAAATTATGATGTCATGCCAAGTTACAACCTTTTCAGAGTTCATTTGTACTGCTTTTCAAATTCAGGGTCATTTAGCTCAAAATAAATCATTAAATGCATGAAAAATATCAAATGAAGTGAGAAAGGGTTGAAATTGATGACGTTCCTTTGAATGGTGCATATTGAACATGCAAAAAGTATAGAGTTAAAATAAGTTATTCAAAATGAAATCCCTTTGTAATAGATGAGTTTTCGTCCGAAACCCTCATACTTCTTATGAGATTGTCCAATTAGTACACGAAGTGCATCCAGTTTTTGCCGTAACCCTCTCAACTCTCTAGAAGTTGCTATGTGGGTGAAATTATGATGTCATGCCAAGTTACAACATTTTAAGAGTTCATTTGTACTGCTTTTCAAATTCAGGGTCATTTAGCTCAAAATAAATCATTAAATACATCAAAAATATCAAATGAAGTGAGAAAGGGTTGAAAATTGATGACGTGCTTTTGAATGGTGCATATTGAACACGCAAAAAGTATGGAGTTAAAATAAGTTATTAAAAATGAAATCCCTTTGTAATGGATGAGTTTTCGTTCGAAACCCTCATACTTCTTATGAGATTATCCAATTTGTACACGAAGTGCATCGAGTTTTTGTCGTAACCCTCTCAACTCTCTAGAAGTTGCTATGTGGGTGAAATTATGATGTCATGCCAAGTTACAACCTTTTCAGAGTTCATTTGTACTGCTTTTCAAATTCAGGGTCATTTAGCTCAAAATAAATCATTAAATGCATGAAAAATATCAAATTAAGTGATCAAGGGTTGAAAATTGATGACGTGCCTTTGAATGGTGCATATTGAACACGCAAAAAGTATGGATTGAAAATAAGTTATTCAAAATGAAATCCCTTTGTAATAGATATGTTTTCGTCCGAAACCCTCAGACTTCTTATGAGATTGTCCAATTTGTACACGAAGTGCATCCAGTTTTTGCCGTAACCCTCTCAACTCCCTAGAAGTTGCTATGTGGGTAAAATTATGATGTCATGCCAAGTTACAACCTTTTCAGAGTTCATTTGTACTGCTTTTCAAATTCAGGGTCATTTAGCTCAAAATAAATCATTAAATGAATCAAAAATATCAAATGAAGTGAGAAAGGGTTGAAAATTGATGACCTTACTTTGAATGGTGCATATTGAACACGCAAAAAGTATGGAGTTAAAATAAGTTATTAAAAATGAAATCCCTTTGTAATAGATGAGTTTTCGTCCGAAACCCTCATACTTCTTATGAGATTGTCCAATTTATACACGAAGTGCATCCAGTTGTTGCCGTAACCCTCTCAACTCTCTAGAAGTTGCCATCTGGCTGAAATTATTATGTCATGCCAAGTTACAACCTTTTCAGAGTTCATTTGTACTGCTTTTCAAATTCAGGGTCATTTAGCTCTAAATAAATCATTAAATGCATGAAAAAAAATACTAAATGAAGTGAAAAAGGGTTGAAAATTGATAACGTGCCTTTGAATGGTGCATATTGAACACGCAAAAAGTATGGAGTTAAAATAAGTTATTAAAAATGAAATCCCTTTGTAATAGATGAGTTTTCGTCCGAAACCCTCTTACTTCTTATGAGATTGTCCAATTTGTACACGAAGTGCATCCAGTTTTTGCTGTAACCCTCTCAACTCTCTAGAAGTTGCTATGTGGGTGAAATTATGATGTCATGCCAAGTTACAACCTTTTCAGAGTTCATTTGTACTGCTTTTCAAATTCAGGGTCATTTAGCTCAAAATAAATCATTAAATGCATGAAAAATATCAAATGAAGTGAGAAAGGGTTGAAATTGATGACGTTCCTTTGAATGGTGCATATTGAACATGCAAAAAGTATAGAGTTAAAATAAGTTATTCAAAATGAAATCCCTTTGTAATAGATGAGTTTTCGTCCGAAACCCTCATACTTCTTATGAGATTGTCCAATTAGTACACGAAGTGCATCCAGTTTTTGCCGTAACCCTCTCAACTCTCTAGAAGTTGCTATGTGGGTGAAATTACGATGTCATGCCAAGTTACAACCTTTTAAGAGTTCATTTGTACTGCTTTTCAAATTCAGGGTCATTTAGCTCAAAATAAATCATTAAATACATCAAAAATATCAAATGAAGTGAGAAAGGGTTGAAAATTGATGACGTGCTTTGAATGGTGCATATTGAACACGCAAAAAGTATGGAGTTAAAATAAGTTATTAAAAATGAAATCCCTTTGTAATAGATGAGTTTTCGTTCGAAACCCTCATACTTCTTATGAGATTATCCAATTTGTACACGAAGTGCATCGAGTTTTTGTCGTAACCCTCTCAACTCTCTAGAAGTTGCTATGTGGGTGAAATTATGATGTCATGCCAAGTTACAACCTTTTCAGAGTTCATTTGTACTGCTTTTCAAATTCAGGGTCATTTAGCTCAAAATAAATCATTAAATGCATGAAAAATATCAAATGAAGTGATCAAGGGTTGAAAATTGATGACGTGCCTTTGAATGGTGCATATTGAACACGCAAAAAGTATGGATTGAAAATAAGTTATTCAAAATGAAATCCCTTTGTAATAGATATGTTTTCGTCCGAAACCCTCAGACTTCTTATGAGATTGTCCAATTTGTACACGAAGTGCATCCAGTTTTTGCCGTAACCCTCTCAACTCCCTAGAAGTTGCTATGTGGGTAAAATTATGATGTCATGCCAAGTTACAACCTTTTCAGAGTTCATTTGTACTGCTTTTCAAATTCAGGGTCATTTAGCTCAAAATAAATCATTAAATGAATGAAAAATATCAAATGAAGTGAGAAAGGGTTGAAAATTGATGACCTTACTTTGAATGGTGCATATTGAACACGCAAAAAGTATGGAGTTAAAATAAGTTATTAAAAATGAAATCCCTTTGTAATAGATGAGTTTTCGTCCGAAACCCTCATACTTCTTATGAGATTGTCCAATTTAGTACACGAAGTGCATCCAGTTGTTGCCGTAACCCTCTCAACTCTCTAGAAGTTGCCTATGTGGCTGAAATTATTATGTCATGCCAAGTTACAACCTTTTCAGAGTTCATTTGTACTGCTTTTCAAATTCAGGGTCATTTAGCTCTAAATAAATCATTAAATGCATGAAAAAAATACTAAATGAAGTGAAAAAGGGTTGAAAATTGATAACGTGCCTTTGAATGGTGCATATTGAACACGCAAAAAGTATGGAGTTAAAATAAGTTGTTAAAAATGAAATCTCTTTGTAATAGATGAGTTTTCGTTCGAAACCCTCATACTTCTTATGAGATTGTCCAAGTTGTACACGAAGTGCATCCAGTTTTTGCCGTAACCCTCTGAACTCTCTAGAAGTTGCTATGTGGGTGAAATTATGATGTCATGCCAAGTTACAACCTTTTCAGAGTTCATTTGTACTACTTTTCAAATTCAGGGTCATTTAGCTCAAAATAAATCATTAAATGCATGAAAAATATCCAATTAAGTGAGAAAGGGTTGAAAATTGATGACGTGCCTTTGAATGGTGCATATTGAACACGCAAAAAGTATGGATTGCAAATAAGTTATTAAAAATGGAATCCCTTTGTAATAGATATGTTTTCGTTCGAAACCCTCATACTTCTTATGAGATTGTCCAATTTGTACACGAAGTGCATCCAGTTTTTGCCGTAACCCTCTCAACTCTCTAGAAGTTGCTATGTGGGTAAAATTATGATGTCATGCCAAGTTACAACCTTTTCAGAGTTCATTTGTACTGCTTTTCAAATTCAGGGTCATTTAGCTCAAAATAAATCATTAAATGCATGAAAAATATCCAATTAAGTGAGAAAGGGTTGAAAATTGATGACGTGCCTTTGAATGGTGCATATTGAACACGCAAAAAGTATGGATTGCAAATAAGTTATTAAAAATGGAATCCCTTTGTAATAGATATGTTTTCGTTCGAAACCCTCATACTTCTTATGAGATTGTCCAATTTGTACATGAAGTGCATCTAGTTTTTGCCGTCACCCTCTCAACTCTCTAGAAGTTGCTATGTGGGTGAAATTATGATGTCATGCCAAGATACAACCTTTTCAGAGGTCATTTGTACTACTTTTCCAATTCAGGGTCATTTAGCTCAAAATAAATCATTAAATGCATGAAAAATATCAAATGAAGTGAGAAAGGGTTGAAAATTGATGATGTGCCTTTGAATGGTGCATATTGAAGACACAAAAAGTATGGAGTTAAAATAAGTTATTAAAAATGAAATCCCTTTGTAATTGATCAGTTTTCGTCCGAAACCCTCATACTTCTTATGAGATTGTCCAATTTGTACACGAAGTGCATCCAGTTTTTGCCGTAACCCTCTCAGCTCTCTAGAAGTTGCTATGTGGGTGAAATTATGATGTCATGCCAAGTTACAACCTTTTCAGAGTTCATTTGTACTGCTTTTCAAATTCAGGGTCATTTAGCTCAAAATAAAGCATTAAATGCATGAAAAATATCAAATGAAGTGAGAAAGGGTTGAAAATTGATGACCTTACTTTGAATGGTGCATATTGAACACGCAAAAAGTATGGAGTTAAAATAAGTTATTAAAAATGAAATCCCTTTGTAATAGATGAGTTTTCGTTCGAAACCCTCATACTTCTTATGAGATTATCCAATTCGTACACGAAGTGCATCGAGTTTTTGCCGTAACCCTCTCAACTCTCTAGAAGTTGCTATGTGGGTGAAATTATGATGTCATGCCAAGTTACAACCTTTTCAGAGTTCATTTGTACTGCTTTTCAAATTCAGGGTCATTTAGCTCAAAATAAATCATTAAATGCATCAAAAATATCAAATGAAGTGAGAAAGGGTTGAAAATTGATGATGTGCCTTTGAATGGTGCATATTGAACACGCAAAAAGTATGGAGTTAAAATAAGTTATTAAAAATGAAATCCCTTTGTAATAGATGAGTTTTCGTTCGAAACCCTCATACTTCTTATGAGATTATCCAATTTGTACACGAAGTGCATCCAGTTTTTGCCGTAACCATCTCAACTCTCTAGAAGTTGCTATGTGGGTGAAATTATGATGTCATGCCAAGTTACAACCTTTTCAGAGTTCATTTGTACTAGCTTTTCAAATTCAGGGTCATTTAGCTCAAAATAAATCATTAAATGCATGAAAAATATCAAATGAAGTGAGAAAGGGTTGAAAATTGATGACGTGCCTTTGAATGGTGCATATTGAACACGCAAAAAGTATGGAGTTAAAATAAGTTATTAAAAATGAAATCCCTTTGTAATAGATGAGTTTTCGTCCGAAACCCTCATACTTCTTATGAGATTGTCCAATTTGTACACGAAGTGCATCCAGTTTTTCCCGTAACCCTCTCAACTCTCTAGAAGTTGCTATGTGGGTGAAATTATGATGTCATGCCAAGTTACAACCTTTTCAGAGTTCATTTGTACTGCTTTTCAAATTCAGGGTCATTTAGCTCAAAATAAATCATTAAATGCATGAAAAATATCAAATGAAGTGAGAAAGGGTTGAAAATTGATGACTGTGCCTTTGAATGGTGCATATTGAACACGCAAAAAGTATGGAGTGAAAAGAAGTTATTAAAAATGAAATCCCTTTGTAATAGATATGTTTTCGTCCGAAACCCTCATACTTCTTATGACATTGTCCAATTTGTACACGAAGTGCATCCAGTTTTTGCCGTAACCCTCTCACCTCTCTAGAAGTTGCTATGTGGGTGAAATTATGATGTCATGCCAAGTTACAACCTTTTCAGAGTTCATTTGTACTGCTTTTCAAATTCAGGGTCATTTAGCTCAAAATAAATCATTAAATGCATGAAAAATATCAAATGAAGTGAGAAAGGGTTGAAATTGATGACGTTCCTTTGAATGGTGCATATTGAACACGCAAAAAGTATGGAGTTAAAATAAGTTATTAAAAATGAAATCCCTTTGTAATAGATGAGTTTTCGTCCGAAACCCTCATACTTCTTATGAGATTGTCCAATTTGTACACGAAGTGCATCCAGTTTTTCCCGTAACCCTCTCAACTCTCTAGAAGTTGCTATGTGGGTGAAATTATGATGTCATGCATAGTTACAACCTTTTCAGAGTTCATTTGTACTGCTTTTCAAATTCAGGGTCATTTAGCTCAAAATAAATCATTAAATGCATGAAAAATATCAAATGAAGTGAGAAAGGGTTGAAAATTGATGACGTGCCTTTGAATGGTGCATATTGAACACTCAAAAAGTATGGATTGAAAATAAGTTATTAAAAATGAAATCCCTTTGTAATAGATATTTTTCGTCCGAAACCCTCATACTTCTTATGAGATTGTCCAATTTGTACACGAAGTGCATCCAGTTTTTGCCGTAACCCTCTCAACTCTCTAGAAGTTGCTATGTGGGTGAAATTATGATGTCATGCCAAGTTACAACCTTTTCAGAGTTCATTTGTACTGCTTTTCAAATTCAGGGTCATTTAGCTCAAAATAAATCATGAAATGCATGAAAAATATCAAATGAAGTGAGAAAGGGTTGAAATTGATGACGTTCCTTTGAATGGTGCATATTGAACACGCAAAAAGTATGGAGTTAAAATAAGTTATTAAAAATGAAATCCCTTTGTAATAGATGAGTTTTCGTCTGGAACCCTCATACTTCTTATGAGATTGTCCAATTTGTACACGAAGTGCATCCAGTTTTTCCCAGTAACCCTCTCAACTCTCTAGAAGTTGCTATGTGGGTGAAATTATGATGTCATGCCAAGTTACAACCTTTTCAGAGTTCATTTGTACTGCTTTTCAAATTCAGGGTCATTTAGCTCAAAATAAATCATTAAATGCATGAAAAATATCAAATGAATTGAGAAAGGGTTGAAAATTGATGACGTTCCTTTGAATGGTGCATATTGAACACGCAAAAAGTATGGAGTTAAAATAAGTTATTAAAAATGAAATCCCTTTGTAATAGATGAGTTTTCGTCCGAAACCCTCATACTTCTTATGAGATTGTCCAATTTGTACACGAAGTGCATCCAGTTTTTGTCCGTAACCCTCTCAACTCTCTAGAAGTTGCTATGTGGGTGAAATTATGATGTCATGCCAAGTTACAACCTTTTCAGAGTTCATTTGTACTGCTTTTCAAATTCAGGGTCATTTAGCTCAAAATAAATCATTAAATGCATGAAAAATATCAAATGAAGTGAGAAAGGGTTGAAAATTGATGACGTGCCTTTGAATGGTGCATATTGAACACGCAAAAAGTATGGAGTTAAAATAAGTTATTAAAAATGAAATCCCTTTGTAATAGATGAGTTTTCGTCCGAAACCCTCATACTTCTTATGAGATTGTCCAATTTGTACACGAAGTGCATCCAGTTTTTGTCCGTAACCCTCTCAACTCTCTAGAAGTTGCTATGTGGGTGAAATTATGATGTCATGCCAAGTTACAACCTTTTCAGAGTTCATTTGTACTGCTTTTCAAATTCAGGGTCATTTAGCTCAAAATAAATCATTAAATGCATGAAAAATATCAAATGAAGTGAGAAAGGGTTGAAATTGATGACGTGCCTTTGAATGGTGCATATTGAACACGCAAAAAGTATGGAGTTAAAATAAGTTATTAAAAATGAAATCCCTTTGTAATAGATGAGTTTTCGTCCGAAACCCTTGTACTTCTTATGAGATTGTCCAATTTGTACACGAAGTGCATCCAGTTTTTGCCGTAAGCCTCTCAACTCTCTACAAGTTGCTATGTGGGTGAAATTATGATGTCATGCCAAGTTACAACCTTTTCAGAGTTCATTTGTACTGCTTTTCAAATTCAGGGTCATTTAGCTCAAAATAAATCATCAAATGCATGAAAATATCAAATGAAGTGAGAAAGGGTTGAAAATTGATGACGTGCCTTTGAATGGTGCATATTGAACACGCAAAAAGTATGGAGTTAAAATAAGTTATTAAAAATGAAATCCCTTTGTAATAGATGAGTTTTCGTCCGAAACCCTCATACTTCTTATGAGATTGTCCAATTTGTACACGAAGTGCATCCAGTTTTTGCCGTAACCCTCTCAACTCTCTAGAAGTTGCTATGTGGGTGAAATTATGATGTCATGCCAAGTTACAACCTTTTCAGAGTTCATTTGTACTGCTTTTCAAATTCAGGGTCATTTAGCTCAAAATAAATCATTAAATGCATGAAAAATATCAAATGAAGTGAGAAAGGGTTGAAATTGATGACGTTCCTTTGAATGGTGCATATTGAACACGCAAAAAGTATGGAGTTAAAATAAGTTATTAAAAATGAAATCCCTTTGTAATAGATGAGTTTTCGTCCGAAACCCTCATACTTCTTATGAGATTGTCCAATTTGTACACGAAGTGCATCCAGTTTTTGCCGTAACCCTCTCAACTCTCTAGAAGTTGCTATGTGGGTGAAATTATGATGTCATGCCAAGTTACAACCTTTTCAGAGTTCATTTGTACTGCTTTTCAAATTCAGGGTCATTTAGCTCAAAATAAATCATTAAATGCATGAAAAATATCAAATGAAGTGAGAAAGGGTTGAAAATTGATGACGTGCCTTTGAATGGTGCATATTGAACACGCAAAAAGTATGGAGTTAAAATAAGTTATTAAAAATGAAATCCCTTTGTAATAGATGAGTTTTCGTCCGAAACCCTCATACTTCTTATGAGATTGTCCAATTTGTACACGAAGTGCATCCAGTTTTTGCCGTAACCCTCTCAACTCTCTAGAAGTTGCTATGTGGGTGAAATTATGATGTCATGCCAAGTTACAACCTTTTCAGAGTTCATTTGTACTGCTTTTCAAATTCAGGGTCATTTAGCTCAAAATAAATCATTAAATGCATGAAAAATATCAAATGAAGTGAGAAAGGGTTGAAAATTGATGACGTGCCTTTGAATGGTGCATATTGAACACGCAAAAAGTATGGAGTTAAAATAAGTTATTAAAATGAAATCCCTTTGTAATAGATGAGTTTTCGTCCGAAACCCTCATACTTCTTATGAGATTGTCCAATTTGTACACGAAGTGCATCCAGTTTTTGCCGTAACCCTCTCAACTCTCTAGAAGTTGCTATGTGGGTGAAATTATGATGTCATGCCAAGTTACAACCTTTTCAGAGTTCATTTGTACTGCTTTTCAAATTCAGGGTCATTTAGCTCAAAATAAATCATTAAATGCATGAAAAATATCAAATGAAGTGAGAAAGGGTTGAAAATTGATGACGTGCCTTTGAATGGTGCATATTGAACACGCAAAAAGTATGGAGTTAAAATAAGTTATTAAAAATGAAATCCCTTTGTAATAGATGAGTTTTCGTCCGAAACCCTCATACTTCTTATGAGATTGTCCAATTTGTACACGAAGTGCATCCAGTTTTTGCCGTAACCCTCTCAACTCTCTAGAAGTTGCTATGTGGGTGAAATTATGATGTCATGCCAAGTTACAACCTTTTCAGAGTTCATTTGTACTGCTTTTCAAATTCAGGGTCATTTAGCTCAAAATAAATCATTAAATGCATGAAAAATATCAAATGAAGTGAGAAAGGGTTGAAAATTGATGACGTGCCTTTGAATGGTGCATATTGAACACGCAAAAGTATGGAGTTAAAATAAGTTATTAAAAATGAAATCCCTTTGTAATAGATGAGTTTTCGTCCGAAACCCTCATACTTCTTATGAGATTGTCCAATTTGTACACGAAGTGCATCCAGTTTTTGCCGTAACACTCTCAACTCCCTAGAAGTTGCTATCTGGGTGAAATTATGATGTCATGCCAAGTTACAACCTTTTCAGAGTTCATTTGTACTGCTTTTCAAATTCAGGGTCATTTACCTCAAAATAAATCATTAAATGCATGAAAAATATCAAATGAAGTGAGAAAGGGTTGAAATTGATGACGTGCCTTTGAATGGTGCATATTGAACACGCAAAAAGTATGGAGTTAAAATAAGTTATTAAAAATGAAATCCCTTTGTAATAGATGAGTTTTCGTCCGAAACCCTCATACTTCTTATGAGATTGTCCAATTTGTACACGAAGTGCATCCAGTTTTTGCCGTAACCCTCTCAACTCTCTAGAAGTTGCTATGTGGGTGAAATTATGATGTCATGCCAAGTTACAACCTTTTCAGAGTTCATTTGTACTGCTTTTCAAATTCAGGGTCATTTAGCTCAAAATAAATCATTAAATGCATGAAAAATATCAAATGAAGTGAGAAAGGGTTGAAAATTGATGACGTGCCTTTGAATGGTGCATATTGAACACGCAAAAAGTATGGAGTTAAAATAAGTTATTAAAAATGAAATCCCTTTGTAATAGATGAGTTTTCGTCCGAAACCCTCATACTTCTTATGAGATTATCCAATTTGTACACGAAGTGCATCCAGTTTTTCCCGTAACCCTCTCAACTCTCTAGAAGTTGCTATGTGGGTGAAATTATGATGTCATGCCAAGTTACAACCTTTTCAGAGTTCATTTGTACTGCTTTTCAAATTCAGGGTCATTTAGCTCAAAATAAATCATTAAATGCATGAAAAATATCAAATGAAGTGAGAAAGGGTTGAAAATTGATGACGTGCCTTTGAATGGTGCATATTGAACACGCAAAAAGTATGGAGTTAAAATAAGTTATTAAAAATGAAATCCCTTTGTAATAGATGAGTTTTCGTCCGAAACCCTCATACTTCTTATGAGATTATCCAATTTGTACACGAAGTGCATCCAGTTTTTCCCGTAACCCTCTCAACTCTCTAGAAGTTGCTATGTGGGTGAAATTATGATGTCATGCCAAGTTACAACCTTTTCAGAGTTCATTTGTACTGCTTTTCAAATTCAGGGTCATTTAGCTCAAAATAAATCATTAAATGCATGAAAAATATCAAATGAAGTGAGAAAGGGTTGAAAATTGATGACGTGCCTTTGAATGGTGCATATTGAACACGCAAAAAGTATGGAGTTAAAATAAGTTATTAAAAATGAAATCCCTTTGTAATAGATGAGTTTTCGTCCGAAACCCTCATACTTCTTATGAGATTATCCAATTTGTACACGAAGTGCATCCAGTTTTTGCCGTAACCCTCTCAACTCTCTAGAAGTTGCTATGTGGGTGAAATTATGATGTCATGCCAAGTTACAACCTTTTCAGAGTTCATTTGTACTGCTTTTCAAATTCAGGGTCATTTAGCTCAAAATAAATCATTAAATGCATGAAAAATATCAAATGAAGTGAGAAAGGGTTGAAAATTGATGACGTGCCTTTGAATGGTGCATATTGAACACGCAAAAAGTATGGAGTTGAAAATAAGTTATTAAAAATGAAATCCCTTTGTAATAGATGATGTTTTCGTCCGAAACCCTCATACTTCTTATGAGATTGTCCAATTTGTACACGAAGTGCATCCAGTTTTTGCCGTAACCCTCTCAACTCTCTAGAAGTTGCTATGTGGGTGAAATTATGATGTCATGCCAAGTTACAACCTTTTCAGAGTTCATTTGTACTGCTTTTCAAATTCAGGGTCATTTAGCTCAAAATAAATCATTAAATGCATGAAAAATATCAAATGAAGTGAGAAAGGGTTGAAAATTGATGACGTGCCTTTGAATGGTGCATATTGAACACGCAAAAAGTATGGAGTTAAAATAAGTTATTAAAAATGAAATCCCTTTGTAATAGATGAGTTTTCGTCCGAAACCCTCATACTTCTTATGAGATTAGTCCAATTTGTACACGAAGTGCATCCAGTTTTTCCCGTAACCCTCTCAACTCTCTAGAAGTTGCTATGTGGGTGAAATTATGATGTCATGCCAAGTTACAACCTTTTCAGAGTTCATTTGTACTGCTTTTCAAATTCAGGGTCATTTAGCTCAAAATAAATCATTAAATGCATGAAAAATATCAAATGAAGTGAGAAAGGGTTGAAAATTGATGACGTGCCTTTGAATGGTGCATATTGAACACGCAAAAAGTATGGAGTTAAAATAAGTTATTAAAAATGAAATCCCTTTGTAATAGATGAGTTTTCGTCCGAAACCCTCATACTTCTTATGAGATTATCCAATTTGTACACGAAGTGCATCCAGTTTTTGCCGTAACCCTCTCAACTCTCTAGAAGTTGCTATGTGGGTGAAATTATGATGTCATGCCAAGTTACAACCTTTTCAGAGTTCATTTGTACTGCTTTTCAAATTCAGGGTCATTTAGCTCAAAATAAATCATTAAATGCATGAAAAATATCAAATGAAGTGAGAAAGGGTTGAAAATTGATGACGTGCCTTTGAATGGTGCATATTGAACACGCAAAAAGTATGGAGTTAAAATAAGTTATTAAAAATGAAATCCCTTTGTAATAGATGATGTTTTCGTCCGAAACCCTCATACTTCTTATGAGATTGTCCAATTTGTACACGAAGTGCATCCAGTTTTTGCCGTAACCCTCTCAACTCTCTAGAAGTTGCTATGTGGGTGAAATTATGATGTCATGCCAAGTTACAACCTTTTCAGAGTTCATTTGTACTGCTTTTCAAATTCAGGGTCATTTAGCTCAAAATAAATCATTAAATGCATGAAAAATATCAAATGAAGTGAGAAAGGGTTGAAATTGATGACGTTCCTTTGAATGGTGCATATTGAACACGCAAAAAGTATGGAGTTAAAATAAGTTATTAAAAATGAAATCCCTTTGTAATAGATGAGTTTTCGTCCGAAACCCTCATACTTCTTATGAGATTGTCCAATTTGTACACGAAGTGCATCCAGTTTTTGCCGTAACCCTCTCAACTCTCTAGAAGTTGCTATGTGGGTGAAATTATGATGTCATGCCAAGTTACAACCTTTTCAGAGTTCATTTGTACTGCTTTTCAAATTCAGGGTCATTTAGCTCAAAATAAATCATTAAATGCATGAAAAATATCAAATGAAGTGAGAAAGGGTTGAAAATTGATGACGTGCCTTTGAATGGTGCATATTGAACACGCAAAAAGTATGGAGTTAAAATAAGTTATTAAAAATGAAATCCCTTTGTAATAGATGAGTTTTCGTCCGAAACCCTCATACTTCTTATGAGATTGTCCAATTTGTACACGAAGTGCATCCAGTTTTTGCCGTAACCCTCTCAACTCTCTAGAAGTTGCTATGTGGGTGAAATTATGATGTCATGCCAAGTTACAACCTTTTCAGAGTTCATTTGTACTGCTTTTCAAATTCAGGGTCATTTAGCTCAAAATAAATCATTAAATGCATGAAAAATATCAAATGAAGTGAGAAAGGGTTGAAAATTGATGACGTGCCTTTGAATGGTGCATATTGAACACGCAAAAAGTATGGAGTTAAAATAAGTTATTAAAAATGAAATCCCTTTGTAATAGATGAGTTTTCGTCCGAAACCCTCATACTTCTTATGAGATTGTCCAATTTGTACACGAAGTGCATCCAGTTTTTGCCGTAACCCTCTCAACTCTCTAGAAGTTGCTATGTGGGTGAAATTATGATGTCATGCCAAGTTACAACCTTTTCAGAGTTCATTTGTACTGCTTTTCAAATTCAGGGTCATTTAGCTCAAAATAAATCATTAAATGCATGAAAAATATCAAATGAAGTGAGAAAGGGTTGAAAATTGATGACGTGCCTTTGAATGGTGCATATTGAACACGCAAAAAGTATGGAGTTAAAATAAGTTATTAAAAATGAAATCCCTTTGTAATAGATGAGTTTTCGTCCGAAACCCTCATACTTCTTATGAGATTGTCCAATTTGTACACGAAGTGCATCCAGTTTTTGCCGTAACCCTCTCAACTCTCTAGAAGTTGCTATGTGGGTGAAATTATGATGTCATGCCAAGTTACAACCTTTTCAGAGTTCATTTGTACTGCTTTTCAAATTCAGGGTCATTTAGCTCAAAATAAATCATTAAATGCATGAAAAATATCAAATGAAGTGAGAAAGGGTTGAAAATTGATGACGTGCCTTTGAATGGTGCATATTGAACACGCAAAAAGTATGGATTGAAAATAAGTTATTAAAAATGAAATCCCTTTGTAATAGATGATGTTTTCGTCCGAAACCCTCATACTTCTTATGAGATTGTCCAATTTGTACACGAAGTGCATCCAGTTTTTGCCGTAACCCTCTCAACTCTCTAGAAGTTGCTATGTGGGTGAAATTATGATGTCATGCCAAGTTACAACCTTTTCAGAGTTCATTTGTACTGCTTTTCAAATTCAGGGTCATTTAGCTCAAAATAAATCATTAAATGCATGAAAAATATCAAATGAAGTGAGAAAGGGTTGAAAATTGATGACGTGCCTTTGAATGGTGCATATTGAACACGCAAAAAGTATGGAGTTAAAATAAGTTATTAAAAATGAAATCCCTTTGTAATAGATGAGTTTTCGTCCGAAACCCTCATACTTCTTATGAGATTGTCCAATTTGTACACGAAGTGCATCCAGTTTTTGCCGTAACCCTCTCAACTCTCTAGAAGTTGCTATGTGGGTGAAATTATGATGTCATGCCAAGTTACAACCTTTTCAGAGTTCATTTGTACTGCTTTTCAAATTCAGGGTCATTTAGCTCAAAATAAATCATTAAATGCATGAAAAATATCAAATGAAGTGAGAAAGGGTTGAAAATTGATGACGTGCCTTTGAATGGTGCATATTGAACACGCAAAAAGTATGGATTGAAAATAAGTTATTAAAAATGAAATCCCTTTGTAATAGATATGTTTTCGTCCGAAACCCTCATACTTCTTATGAGATTGTCCAATTTGTACACGAAGTGCATCCAGTTTTTGCCGTAACCCTCTCAACTCTCTAGAAGTTGCTATGTGGGTGAAATTATGATGTCATGCCAAGTTACAACCTTTTCAGAGTTCATTTGTACTGCTTTTCAAATTCAGGGTCATTTAGCTCAAAATAAATCATTAAATGCATGAAAAATATCAAATGAAGTGAGAAAGGGTTGAAATTGATGACGTTCCTTTGAATGGTGCATATTGAACACGCAAAAAGTATGGAGTTAAAATAAGTTATTAAAAATGAAATCCCTTTGTAATAGATGAGTTTTCGTCCGAAACCCTCATACTTCTTATGAGATTGTCCAATTTGTACACGAAGTGCATCCAGTTTTTCCCGTAACCCTCTCAACTCTCTAGAAGTTGCTATGTGGGTGAAATTATGATGTCATGCCAAGTTACAACCTTTTCAGAGTTCATTTGTACTGCTTTTCAAATTCAGGGTCATTTAGCTCAAAATAAATCATTAAATGCATGAAAAATATCAAATGAAGTGAGAAAGGGTTGAAAATTGATGACGTGCCTTTGAATGGTGCATATTGAACACGCAAAAAGTATGGAGTTAAAATAAGTTATTAAAAATGAAATCCCTTTGTAATAGATGATGTTTTCGTCCGAAACCCTCATACTTCTTATGAGATTGTCCAATTTGTACACGAAGTGCATCCAGTTTTTGCCGTAACCCTCTCAACTCTCTAGAAGTTGCTATGTGGGTGAAATTATGATGTCATGCCAAGTTACAACCTTTTCAGAGTTCATTTGTACTGCTTTTCAAATTCAGGGTCATTTAGCTCAAAATAAATCATTAAATGCATGAAAAATATCAAATGAAGTGAGAAAGGGTTGAAAATTGATGACGTGCCTTTGAATGGTGCATATTGAACACGCAAAAAGTATGGAGTTAAAATAAGTTATTAAAAATGAAATCCCTTTGTAATAGATGAGTTTTCGTCCGAAACCCTCATACTTCTTATGAGATTGTCCAATTTGTACACGAAGTGCATCCAGTTTTTCCCGTAACCCTCTCAACTCTCTAGAAGTTGCTATGTGGGTGAAATTATGATGTCATGCCAAGTTACAACCTTTTCAGAGTTCATTTGTACTGCTTTTCAAATTCAGGGTCATTTAGCTCAAAATAAATCATTAAATGCATGAAAAATATCAAATGAAGTGAGAAAGGGTTGAAATTGATGACGTGCCTTTGAATGGTGCATATTGAACACGCAAAAAGTATGGAGTTAAAATAAGTTATTAAAAATGAAATCCCTTTGTAATAGATGAGTTTTCGTCCGAAACCCTCATACTTCTTATGAGATTGTCCAATTTGTACACGAAGTGCATCCAGTTTTTGCCGTAACCCTCTCAACTCTCTAGAAGTTGCTATGTGGGTGAAATTATGATGTCATGCCAAGTTACAACCTTTTCAGAGTTCATCTGTACTGCTTTTCAAATTCAGGGTCATTTAGCTCAAAATAAATCATTAAATGCATGAAAAATATCAAATGAAGTGAGAAGGGTTGAAAATTGATGACGTGCCTTTGAATGGTGCATATTGAACACGCAAAAAGTATGGAGTTAAAATAAGTTATTAAAAATGAAATCCCTTTGTAATAGATGATGTTTTCGTCCGAAACCCTCATACTTCTTATGAGATTGTCCAATTTGTACACGAAGTGCATCCAGTTTTTGCCGTAACCCTCTCAACTCTCTAGAAGTTGCTATGTGGGTGAAATTATGATGTCATGCCAAGTTACAACCTTTTCAGAGTTCATTTGTACTGCTTTTCAAATTCAGGGTCATTTAGCTCAAAATAAATCATTAAATGCATGAAAAATATCAAATGAAGTGAGAAAGGGTTGAAAATTGATGACGTGCCTTTGAATGGTGCATATTGAACACGCAAAAAGTATGGAGTTGAAAATAAGTTATTAAAAATGAAATCCCTTTGTAATAGATGATGTTTTCGTCCGAAACCCTCATACTTCTTATGAGATTGTCCAATTTGTACACGAAGTGCATCCAGTTTTTGCCGTAACCCTCTCAACTCTCTAGAAGTTGCTATGTGGGTGAAATTATGATGTCATGCCAAGTTACAACCTTTTCAGAGTTCATCTGTACTGCTTTTCAAATTCAGGGTCATTTAGCTCAAAATAAATCATTAAATGCATGAAAAATATCAAATGAAGTGAGAAAGGGTTGAAAATTGATGACGTGCCTTTGAATGGTGCATATTGAACACGCAAAAAGTATGGAGTTGAAAATAAGTTATTAAAAATGAAATCCCTTTGTAATAGATATGTTTTCGTCCGAAACCCTCATACTTCTTATGAGATTGTCCAATTTGTACACGAAGTGCATCCATTTTTTGCCGTAACCCTCTCAACTCTCTAGAAGTTGCTATGTGGGTGAAATTATGATGTCATGCCAAGTTACAACCTTTTCAGAGTTCATCTGTACTGCTTTTCAAATTCAGGGTCATTTAGCTCAAAATAAATCATTAAATGCATGAAAAATATCAAATGAAGTGAGAAAGGGTTGAAAATTGATGACGTGCCTTTGAATGGTGCATATTGAACACGCAAAAAGTATGGAGTTAAAATAAGTTATTAAAAATGAAATCCCTTTGTAATAGATGATGTTTTCGTCCGAAACCCTCATACTTCTTATGAGATTGTCCAATTTGTACACGAAGTGCATCCAGTTTTTGCCGTAACCCTCTCAACTCTCTAGAAGTTGCTATGTGGGTGAAATTATGATGTCATGCCAAGTTACAACCTTTTCAGAGTTCATCTGTACTGCTTTTCAAATTCAGGGTCATTTAGCTTAAAATAAATCATTAAATGCATGAAAAATATCAAATGAAGTGAGAAAGGGTTGAAAATTGATGACGTGCCTTTGAATGGTGCATATTGAACACGCAAAAAGTATGGAGTTAAAATAAGTTATTAAAAATGAAATCCCTTTGTAATAGATGAGTTTTCGTCCGAAACCCTCATACTTCTTATGAGATTATCCAATTTGTACACGAAGTGCATCCAGTTTTTGCCGTAACCCTCTCAACTCTCTAGAAGTTGCTATGTGGGTGAAATTATGATGTCATGCCAAGTTACAACCTTTTCAGAGTTCATCTGTACTGCTTTTCAAATTCAGGGTCATTTAGCTCAAAATAAATCATTAAATGCATGAAAAATATCAAATGAAGTGAGAAAGGGTTGAAATTGATGACGTGCCTTTGAATGGTGCATATTGAACACGCAAAAAGTATGGAGTTAAAATAAGTTATTAAAAATGAAATCCCTTTGTAATAGATGAGTTTTCGTCCGAAACCCTCATACTTCTTATGAGATTGTCCAATTTGTACACGAAGTGCATCCAGTTTTTGCCGTAACCCTATCAACTCTCTAGAAGTTGCTATGTGGGTGAAATTATGATGTCATGCCAAGTTACAACCTTTTCAGAGTTCATTTGTACTGCTTTTCAAATTCAGGGTCATTTAGCTCAAAATAAATCATTAAATGCATGAAAAATATCAAATGAAGTGAGAAAGGGTTGAAAATTGATGACGTGCCTTTGAATGGTGCATATTGAACACGCAAAAAGTATGGAGTTAAAATAAGTTATTAAAAATGAAATCCCTTTGTAATAGATGAGTTTTCGTCCGAAACCCTCATACTTCTTATGAGATTGTCCAATTTGTACACGAAGTGCATCCAGTTTTTGCCGTAACCCTCTCAACTCTCTAGAAGTTGCTATGTGGGTGAAATTATGATGTCATGCCAAGTTACAACCTTTTCAGAGTTCATTTGTACTGCTTTTCAAATTCAGGGTCATTTAGCTCAAAATAAATCATTAAATGCATGAAAAATATCAAATGAAGTGAGAAAGGGTTGAAAATTGATGACGTGCCTTTGAATGGTGCATATTGAACACGCAAAAAGTATGGAGTTGAAAATAAGTTATTAAAAATGAAATCCCTTTGTAATAGATATGTTTTCGTCCGAAACCCTCATACTTCTTATGAGATTGTCCAATTTGTACACGAAGTGCATCCAGTTTTTGCCGTAACCCTCTCAACTCTCTAGAAGTTGCTATGTGGGTGAAATTATGATGTCATGCCAAGTTACAACCTTTTCAGAGTTCATCTGTACTGCTTTTCAAATTCAGGGTCATTTAGCTCAAAATAAATCATTAAATGCATGAAAAATATCAAATGAAGTGAGAAAGGGTTGAAATTGATGACGTTCCTTTGAATGGTGCATATTGAACACGCAAAAAGTATGGAGTTAAAATAAGTTATTAAAAATGAAATCCCTTTGTAATAGATGAGTTTTCGTCCGAAACCCTCATACTTCTTATGAGATTGTCCAATTTGTACACGAAGTGCATCCAGTTTTTCCCGTAACCCTCTCAACTCTCTAGAAGTTGCTATGTGGGTGAAATTATGATGTCATGCCAAGTTACAACCTTTTCAGAGTTCATTTGTACTGCTTTTCAAATTCAGGGTCATTTAGCTCAAAATAAATCATTAAATGCATGAAAAATATCAAATGAAGTGAGAAAGGGTTGAAAATTGATGACGTGCCTTTGAATGGTGCATATTGAACACGCAAAAAGTATGGATTGAAAATAAGTTATTAAAAATGAAATCCCTTTGTAATAGATGAGTTTTCGTCCGAAACCCTCATACTTCTTATGAGATTGTCCAATTTGTACACGAAGTGCATCCAGTTTTTGCCGTAACCCTCTCAACTCTCTAGAAGTTGCTATGTGGGTGAAATTATGATGTCATGCCAAGTTACAACCTTTTCAGAGTTCATTTGTACTGCTTTTCAAATTCAGGGTCATTTAGCTCAAAATAAATCATTAAATGCATGAAAAATATCAAATGAAGTGAGAAAGGGTTGAAATTGATGACGTTCCTTTGAATGGTGCATATTGAACACGCAAAAAGTATGGAGTTAAAATAAGTTATTAAAAATGAAATCCCTTTGTAATAGATGAGTTTTCGTCCGAAACCCTCATACTTCTTATGAGATTGTCCAATTTGTACACGAAGTGCATCCAGTTTTTGCCCGTAACCCTCTCAACTCTCTAGAAGTTGCTATGTGGGTGAAATTATGATGTCATGCCAAGTTACAACCTTTTCAGAGTTCATTTGTACTGCTTTTCAAATTCAGGGTCATTTAGCTCAAAATAAATCATTAAATGCATGAAAAATATCAAATGAAGTGAGAAAGGGTTGAAAATTGATGACGTGCCTTTGAATGGTGCATATTGAACACGCAAAAAGTATGGAGTTGAAAATAAGTTATTAAAAATGAAATCCCTTTGTAATAGATATGTTTTCGTCCGAAACCCTCATACTTCTTATGAGATTGTCCAATTTGTACACGAAGTGCATCCAGTTTTTGCCGTAACCCTCTCAACTCTCTAGAAGTTGCTATGTGGGTGAAATTATGATGTCATGCCAAGTTACAACCTTTTCAGAGTTCATCTGTACTGCTTTTCAAATTCAGGGTCATTTAGCTCAAAATAAATCATTAAATGCATGAAAAATATCAAATGAAGTGAGAAAGGGTTGAAATTGATGACGTTCCTTTGAATGGTGCATATTGAACACGCAAAAAGTATGGAGTTAAAATAAGTTATTAAAAATGAAATCCCTTTGTAATAGATGAGTTTTCGTCCGAAACCCTCATACTTCTTATGAGATTGTCCAATTTGTACACGAAGTGCATCCAGTTTTTCCCGTAACCCTCTCAACTCTCTAGAAGTTGCTATGTGGGTGAAATTATGATGTCATGCCAAGTTACAACCTTTTCAGAGTTCATTTGTACTGCTTTTCAAATTCAGGGTCATTTAGCTCAAAATAAATCATTAAATGCATGAAAAATATCAAATGAAGTGAGAAAGGGTTGAAAATTGATGACGTGCCTTTGAATGGTGCATATTGAACACGCAAAAAGTATGGATTGAAAATAAGTTATTAAAAGTGAAATCCCTTTGTAATAGATATGTTTTCGTCCGAAACCCTCATACTTCTTATGAGATTGTCCAATTTGTACACGAAGTGCATCCAGTTTTTGCCGTAACCCTCTCAACTCTCTAGAAGTTGCTATGTGGGTGAAATTATGATGTCATGCCAAGTTACAACCTTTTCAGAGTTCATCTGTACTGCTTTTCAAATTCAGGGTCATTTAGCTCAAAATAAATCATTAAATGCATGAAAAATATCAAATGAAGTGAGAAAGGGTTGAAAATTGATGACGTGCCTTTGAATGGTGCATATTGAACACGCAAAAAGTATGGATTGAAAATAAGTTATTAAAAGTGAAATCCCTTTGTAATAGATATGTTTTCGTCCGAAACCCTCATACTTCTTATGAGATTGTCCAATTTGTACACGAAGTGCATCCAGTTTTTGCCGTAACCCTCTCAACTCTCTAGAAGTTGTTATGTGGGTGAAATTATGATGTCATGCCAAGTTACAACCTTTTCAGAGTTCATCTTGTACTGCTTTTCAAATTCAGGGTCATTTAGCTTAAAATTAATCATTAAATGCATGAAAAATGTCAAATGAAGTGAGAAAGGGTTGAAATTGATGACGTTCCTTTGAATGGTGCATATTGAACACGCAAAAAGTATGGAGTTAAAATAAGTTATTAAAAATGAAATCCCTTTGTAATAGATCAGTTTTCGTCCGAAACCCTCATACTTCTTATGAGATTGTCCAATTTGTACACGAAGTGCATCCAGTTTATGTCGTAACCCTCTCAACTCTGTAGAAGTTGCTATGTGGGTGAAATTATGATGTCATGCCAAGTTACAACCTTTTCAGAGTTCATCTGTACTGCTTTTCAAATTCAGGGTCATTTAGCTCAAAATAAATCATTAAATGCATGAAAAATATCAAATGAAGTGAGAAAGGGTTGAAATTGATGACGTTCCTTTGAATGGTGCATATTGAACACGCAAAAAGTATGGAGTTAAAATAAGTTATTAAAAGTGAAATCCCTTTGTAATAGATGAGTTTTCGTCCAAAACCCTCATACTTCTTATGAGATTGTCCAATTTGTACACGAAGTGCATCCAGTTTTTCCCGTAACCCTCTCAACTCTCTAGAAGTTGCTATGATGGGTGAAATTATGATGTCATGCCAATGTTACAACCTTTTCAGAGTTCATGTGTACTGCTTTTCAAATTCAGGGTCATTTAGCTTAAAATAAATCATTAAATGCATGAAAAATATCAAATGAAGTGAGAAAGGGTTGAAAATTGATGACGTGCCTTTGAATGGTGCATATTGAACACGCAAATAGTATGGAGTTAAAATAAGTTATTAAAAAGAAAATCCCTTTGTAATAGATGAGTTTTCGTTTGAAACCCTCATACTTCTTATGAGATTATCCAATTTGTACACGAAGTGCATCCAGTTTTTCCGTAACCCTCTCAACTCTCTAGAAGATGCTATGTGGGTGAAATTATGATGTCATGCCAAGTTACAACCTTTTCAGAGTTCATTTGTACTGCTTTTCAAATTCAGGGTCATTTAGCTCAAAATAAATCATTAAATGCATGAAAAATATTAAATGAAGTGAGAAAGCGTTGAAAATTGATGACGTGCCTTTGAATGGTGCATATTGAACACGCAAAAAGTATGGAGTTAAAATAAGTTATTAAAAATGAAATCCCTTTGTAATAGATGAGTTTTCGTCCGAAACCCTCACACTTCTTATGAGATTATCCAATTTGTACACGAAGTGCATCCACTTTTTCCTGTAACCCTCTCAACTCTCTAGAAGTTGCTATGTGGGTGAAATTATAATGTCATGCCAAGTTACAACCTTTTCAGAGTTCATTTGTACTGCTTTTCAAATTCAGGGTCATTTAGCTCAAAATAAATCATTAAATGCATGAAAAATATCAAATGAAGTGAGAAAGGGTTGAAAATTGATGACGTGCCTTTGAATGGTGCATATTGAACACGCAAAAAGTATGGATTGAAAATAAGTTATTAAAAATGAAATCCCTTTGTAATAGATATGTTTTCGTCCGAAACCCTCATACTTCTTATGAGATTGTCCAATTTGTACACGAAGTGCATCCAGTTTTTGCCGTAACCCTCTCAACTCTCTAGAAGTTGCTATGTGGGTGAAATTATGATGTCATGCCAAGTTACAACCTTTTCAGAGTTCATCTGTACTGCTTTTCAAATTCAGGGTCATTTAGCTTAAAATAAATCATTAAATGCATGAAAAATATCAAATGAAGTGAGAAAGGGTTGAAATTGATGACGTTCCTTTGAATGGTGCATATTGAACATGCAAAAAGTATGGAGTTAAAATAAGTTATTAAAAATGAAATCCCTTTGTAATAGATGAGTTTTCGTCCGAAACCCTCATACTTCTTATGAGATTGTCCAATTTGTACACGAAGTGCATCCAGTTTTTCCCGTAACCCTCTCAACTCTCTAGAAGTTGCTATGTGGGTGAAATTATGATGTCATGCCAAGTTACAACCTTTTCAGAGTTCATTTGTACTGCTTTTCAAATTCAGGGTCATTTAGCTCAAAATAAATCATTAAATGCATGAAAAATATCAAATGATGTGAGAAAGGGTTGAAAATTGATGACGTGCCTTTGAATGGTGCATATTGAACACGCAAAAGGTATGGATTGAAAATAAGTTATTAAAAATGAAATCCCTTTGTAATAGATATGTTTACGTCCGAAACCCTCATACTTCTTATGAGATTGTCCAATTTGTACACGAAGTGCATCCAGTTTTTGCCGTAACCCTCTCAACTCTCTAGAAGTTGCTATGTTGGTGAAATTATGATGTCATGCCAAGTTACTACCTTTTCAGAGTTCATCTATACTGCTTTTCAAATTCAGGGTCATTTAGCTCAAAATAAATCATGAAATGCATGAAAAATATCAAATGAAGTGAGAAAGGGTTGAAAATTGATGACGTGCCTTTGAATGGTGCATATTGAACACGCAAAAAGTATGGAGTTGAAAATAAGTTATTAAAAATGAAATCCCTTTGTAATAGATATGTTTTCGTCCGAAACCCTCATACTTCTTATGAGATTGTCCAATTTGTACACGAAGTGCATCCAGTTTTTGCCGTAACCCTCTCAACTCTCTAGAAGTTGCTATGTGGGTGAAATTATGATGTCATGCCAAGTTACAACCTTTTCAGAGTTCATTTGTACTGCTTTTCAAATTCAGGGTCATTTAGCTTAAAATAAATCATTAAATGCATGAAAAATATCAAATGAAGTGAGAAAGGGTTGAAATTGATGACGTGCCTTTGAATGGTGCATATTGAACACGCAAAAAGTATGGAGTTAAAATAAGTTATTAAAAATGAAATCCCTTTGTAATAGATGAGTTTTCGTCCAAAACCCTCATACTTCTTATGAGATTGTCCAATTTGTACACGAAGTGTATCCAGTTTTTCCCGTAACCCTCTCAACTCTCTAGAAGTTGCTATGTGGGTGAAATTATGATGTCATGCCAAGTTACAACCTTTTCAGAGTTCATCTGTACTGCTTTACAAATTCAGGGTCATTTAGCTTAAAATAAATCATTAAATTCATGAAAAATATCAAATGATGTGAGAAAGGGTTGAAAATTGATGACGTGCCTTTGAATGGTGCATATTGAACACGCAAAAAGTATGGAGTTAAAATAAGTTATTAAAAGTGAAATCCCTTTGTAATAGATGAGTTTTCGTTCGAAACCCTCATACTTCTTATGAGATTATCCAATTTGTACACGAAGTGCATCCAGTTTTTCCCGTAACCCTCTCAACTCTCTAGAAGTTGCTATGTGGGTGAAATTATGATGTCATGCCAAGTTACAACCTTTTCAGAGTTCATTTGTACTGCTTTTCAAATTCAGGGTCATTTAGCTCAAAATAAATCATTAAATGCATGAAAAATATCAAATGAAGTGAGAAAGGGTTGAAAATTGATGACGTGCCTTTGAATGGTGCATATTGAACACGCAAAAAGTATGGAGTTAAAATAAGTTATTAAAAATGAAATCCCTTTGTAATAGATGAGTTTTCGTCCGAAACCCTCATACTTCTTATGAGATTGTCCAATTTGTACACGAAGTGCATCCAGTTTTTGCCGTAACCCTCTCAACTCTCTAGAAGTTGCTATGTGGGTGAAATTATGATGTCATGCCAAGTTACAACCTTTTCAGAGTTCATTTGTACTGCTTTTCAAATTCAGGGTCATTTAGCTCAAAATAAATCATTAAATGCATGAAAAATATCAAATGAAGTGAGAAAGGGTTGAAATTGATGACGTTCCTTTGAATGGTGCATATTGAACACGCAAAAAGTATGGAGTTAAAATAAGTTATTAAAAGTGAAATCCCTTTGTAATAGATGAGTTTTCGTCCAAAACCCTCATACTTCTTATGAGATTGTCCAATTTGTACACGAAGTGCATCCAGTTTTTCCCGTAACCCTCTCAACTCTCTAGAAGTTGCTATGAGGGTGAAATTATGATGTCATGCCAAGTTACAACCTTTTCAGAGTTCACTTGTACTGCTTTTCAAATTCGGGGTCATTTAGCTCAAAATAAATCATTAAATGCATGAAAAATATCAAATGAAGTGAGAATGGGTTGAAAATTGATGACGTGCCTTTGAATGGTGCATATTGAACACGCAAAAAGTATGGAGTTAAAATAAGTTATTAAAAGTGAAATCCCTTTGTAATAGATGAGTTTTCGTTCGAAACCCTCATACTTCTTATGAGATTATCCAATTTGTACACGAAGTGCATCCAGTTTTTCCCGTAACCCTCTGAACTCTCTAGAAGTTGCTATGTGGGTGAAATTATGATGTCATGCCAAGTTACAACCTTTTCAGAGTTCATTTGTACTGCTTTTCAAATTCAGGGTCATTTAGCTCAAAATAAATCATTAAATGCATGAAAAATATCAAATGAAGTGAGAAAGGGTTGAAAATTGATGACGTGCCTTTGAATGGTGCATATTGAACACGCAAAAAGTATGGAGTTAAAATAAGTTATTAAAAATGAAATCCCTTTGTAATAGATGAGTTTTCGTCCGAAACCCTCATACTTCTTATGAGATTGTCCAATTTGTACACGAAGTGCATCCAGTTTTTGCCGTAACCCTCTCAACTCTCTAGAAGTTGCTATGTGGGTGAAATTATGATGTCATGCCAAGTTACAACCTTTTCAGAGTTCATTTGTACTGCTTTTCAAATTCAGGGTCATTTAGCTCAAAATAAATCATTAAATGCATGAAAAATATCAAATGAAGTGAGAAAGGGTTGAAATTGATGACGTTCCTTTGAATGGTGCATATTGAACACGCAAAAAGTATGGAGTTAAAATAAGTTATTAAAAGTGAAATCCCTTTGAAATAGATGAGTTTTCGTCCAAAACCCTCATACTTCTTATGAGATTGTCCAATTTGTACACGAAGTGCATCCAGTTTTTCCCGTAACCCTCTCAACTCTCTAGAAGTTTCTATGAGGGTGAAATTATGATGTCATGCCAAGTTACAACCTTTTCAGAGTTCACTTGTACTGCTTTTCAAATTCGGGGTCATTTAGCTCAAAATAAATCATTAAATGCATGAAAAATATCAAATGAAGTGAGAATGGGTTGAAAATTGATGACGTGCCTTTGAATGGTGCATATTGAACACGCAAATAGTATGGAGTTAAAATAAGTTATTAAAAATGAAATCCCTTTGTAATAGATGAGCTTTCGTTCGAAACCCTCATACTTCTTATGAGATTATCCAATTTGTACACGAAGTGCATCCAGTTTTTGTCGTAACCCTCTCAACTCTCTAGAAGTTGCTATGTGGGTGAAATTATGATGTCATGCCAAGTAACAACCTTTTCAGAGTTCATTTGTACTGCTTTTCAAATTCAGGGTCATTTAGCTCAAAATAAATCATTAAATGCATGAAAAATATCAAATGAAGTGAGAAAGGGTTGAAAATTGATGACGTGCCTTTGAATGGTGCATATTGAACACGCAAAAAGTATGGATTGAAAATAAGTTATTAAAAATGAAATCCCTTTGTAATAGATATGTTTTCGTCCGAAACCCTCATACTTCTTATGAGATTGTCCAATTTGTACACGAAGTGCATCCAGTTTTTGCCGTAACCCTCTCAACTCTCTAGAAGTTGCTATGTGGGTGAAATTATGATGTCATGCAAAGTTACAACCTTTTCAGAGTTCATCTGTACTGCTTTTCAAATTCAGGGTCATTTAGCTCAAAATAAATCATTACATGCATGAAAAATATCAAATGAAGTGAGAATGGGTTGAAAATTGATGACGTGCCTTTGAATGGTGCATATTGAACACGCAAATAGTATGGAGTTAAAATAAGTTATTAAAAGTGAAATCCCTTTGTAATAGATGAGTTTTCGTTCGAAACCCTCATACTTCTTATGAGATTATCCAATTTGTACACGAAGTGCATCCAGTTTTTCCCGTAACCCTCTGAACTCTCTAGAAGTTGCTATGTGGGTGAAATTATGATGTCATGCCAAGTTACAACCTTTTCAGAGTTCATTTGTACTGCTTTTCAAATTCAGGGTCATTTAGCTCAAAATAAATCATTAAATGCATGAAAAATATCAAATGAAGTGAGAAAGGGTTGAAAATTGATGACGTGCCTTTGAATGGTGCATATTGAACACGCAAAAAGTATGGAGTTAAAATAAGTTATTAAAATGAAATCCCTTTGTAATAGATGAGTTTTCGTCCGAAACCCTCATACTTCTTATGAGATTGTCCAATTTGTACACGAAGTGCATCCAGTTTTTGCCGTAACCCTCTCAACTCTCTAGAAGTTGCTATGTGGGTGAAATTATGATGTCATGCCAAGTTACAACCTTTTCAGAGTTCATTTGTACTGCTTTTCAAATTCAGGGTCATTTAGCTCAAAATAAATCATTAAATGCATGAAAAATATCAAATGAAGTGAGAAAGGGTTGAAATTGATGACGTTCCTTTGAATGGTGCATATTGAACACGCAAAAAGTATGGAGTTAAAATAAGTTATTAAAAGTGAAATCCCTTTGTAATAGATGAGTTTTCGTCCAAAACCCTCATACTTCTTATGAGATTGTCCAATTTGTACACGAAGTGCATCCAGTTTTTGCCGTAACCCTCTCAACTCTCTAGAAGTTGCTATGTGGGTGAAATTATGATGTCATGCTAAGTTACAACCTTTTCAGAGTTCACTTTGTACTGCTTTTCAAATTCAGGGTCATTTAGCTCAAAATAAATCATTAAATGCATGAAAAATATCAAATGAAGTGAGAATGGGTTGAAAATTGATGACGTGCCTTTGAATGGTGCATATTGAACACGCAAATAGTATGGAGTTAAAATAAGTTATTAAAAATGAAATCCCTTTGTAATAGATGAGCTTTTCGTTCCGAAACCCTCATACTTCTTATGAGATTAGTCCAATTTTTACACGAAGTGCATCCAGTTTTTGTCGTAACCCTCTCAACTCTCTAGAAGTTGCTATGTGGGTGAAATTATGATGTCATGCCAAGTTACAACCTTTTAAGAGTTCATTTGTACTGCTTTTCAAATTCAGGGTCATTTAGCTCAAAATAAATCATTAAATGCATGAAAAATATCAAATGAAGTGAGAAAGGGTTGAAAATTGATGACGTGCCTTTGAATGGTGCATATTGAACACGCAAAAAGTATGGATTGAAAATAAGTTATTTAAAAATGAAATCCCTTTGTAATAGATATGTTTTCGTCCGAAACCCTCATACTTCTTATGAGATTGTCCAATTTGTACACGAAGTGCATCCAGTTTTTGCCGTAACCCTCTCAACTCTCTAGAAGTTGCTATGTGGGTGAAATTATGATGTCATGCAAAGTTACAACCTTTTCAGAGTTCATCTGTACTGCTTTTCAAATTCAGGGTCATTTAGCTTAAAATAAATCATTAAATGCATGAAAAATATCAAATGAAGTGAGAAAGGGTTGAAATTGATGACGTTCCTTTGAATGGTGCATATTGAACACGCAAAAAGTATGGAGTTAAAATAAGTTATTAAAAATGAAATCCCTTTGTAATAGATGAGTTTTCGTCCGAAACCCTCATACTTCTTATGAGATTGTCCAATTTGTACACGAAGTGTATCCACTTTTTCCCGTAACCCTCTCAACTCTCTAGAAGTTGCTATGTGGGTGAAATTATGATGTCATGCCAAGTTACAACCTTTTCAGAGTTCATTTGTACTGCTTTTCAAATTCAGGGTCATTTAGCTCAAAATAAATCATTAAATGCATGAAAAATATCAAATGAAGTGAGAAAGGGTTGAAAATTGATGACGTGCCTTTGAATGGTGCATATTGAACACGCAAAAAGTATGGATTTAAAATAAGTTATTAAAAATGAAATCCCTTTGTAATAGATATGTTTTCGTCCGAAACCCTCATACTTCTTATGAGATTATCCAATTTGTACACGAAGTGCATCCAGTTTTGCCGTAACCCTCTCAACTCTCTAGAAGTTGCTATGTGGGTGAAATTATGATGTCATGCCAAGTTACAACCTTTTCAGAGTTCATCTTGTACTGCTTTTCAAATTCAGGGTCATTTAGCTCAAAATAAATCATTAAATGCATGAAAAATATCAAATGAAGTGAGAAAGGGTTGAAATTGATGACGTTCCTTTGAATGGTGCATATTGAACACGCAAAAAGTATGGAGTTAAAATAAGTTATTAAAAATGAAATCCCTTTGTAATAGATGAGTTTTCGTCCGAAACCCTCATACTTCTTATGAGATTGTCCAATTTGTACACGAAGTGCATCCAGTTTTATGCCGTAACCCTCTCAACTCTCTAGAAGTTGCTATGTGGGTGAAATTATGATGTCATGCCAAGTTACAACCTTTTCAGAGTTCATTTGTACTGCTTTTCAAATTCAGGGTCATTTAGCTCAAAATAAATCATTAAATGCATGAAAAATATCAAATGAATTGAGAAAGGGTTGAAATTGATGACGTGCCTTTGAATGGTGCATATTGAACACGCAAAAAGTATGGAGTTAAAATAAGTTATTAAAATGAAATCCCTTTGTAATAGATGAGTTTTCGTCCGAAAACCCTCATACTTCTTATGAGATTGTCCAATTTGTACACGAAGTGCATCCAGTTTTTGCCGTAACCCTCTCAACTCTCTAGAAGTTGCTATGTGGGTGAAATTATGATGTCATGCCAAGTTACAACCTTTTCAGAGTTCATCTGTACTGCTTTTCAAATTCAGGGTCATTTAGCTCAAAATAAATCATTAAATGCATGAAAAATATCAAATGAAGTGAGAAGGGTTGAAAATTGATGACGTGCCTTTGATGGTGCATATTGAACACGCAAAAAGTATGAGTTAAAATAAGTTATTAAAATGAAATCCCTTTGTAATAGATAGTTTTCGTTCGAAACCCTCATACTTCTTATGAGTATTATCCAATTGTACACGAGTGCATCCAGTTTTGCCCGTACCTCTTAACTCCTCTAGAAGTTGCTATGTGGGTTAAATATTGATGTCATGCCAAGTTACAACCTTTTCAGAGTTCATTTGTACTGCTTTCAAATTCAGGGTCATTAGGCTTAAAATAAATCATTAAATGGCATGAAAAATATCAAATGAATAGGAAAGGGTTGAAATTGATGACGTGCCTTTGATGGTGCATATTGACACGCAAAAAGTATGGAGTTTAAAATAAGCCTTATATTAAAAAGTGAAATCTCCTTTTGTAATAGATGAGTTTTCGTCCGAAACCCTTTCATACTTCTTATGAGATTATCCAATTTGTACACGAAGTGCATCCAGTTTTTGCCGTAACCCTCTCAACTCTCTAGAAGTTGCTATGCGGTGAAATTATGATGTCATGCCAAGTTCACAACCTTTTCAGAGTTCATTTGTACTGCTTTTCAAATTCAGGGTCATTTAGCTCAAAATAAATCATTAAATGCATGAAAATATCAAATGAAGTGAGAAAGGGTTGAAATTGATGACGTTCCTTTGAATGGTGCATATTGAACACGCAAAAAGTATGGAGTTAAAATAAGTTATTAAAAGTGAAATCCCTTTGAAATAGATGAGTTTCGTCCAAAACCCTCATACTTCTTATGAGATTGTCCAATTTGTACACGAAGTGCATCCAGTTTTTCCCGTCACCCTCTCAACTCTCTAGAAGTTTCTATGAGGGTGAAATTATGATGTCATGCCAAGTTACAACCTTTTCAGAGTTCACTTGTACTGCTTTTCAAATTCGGGGTCATTTAGCTCAAAATAAATCATTAAATGCATGAAAA